>JAQHUG010000098.1:3258301-3318908 GCA_028555095.1 Dicrostonyx torquatus
CTAGAGTTACATGCAGCTGTGGGCTGCCTGTTGTGGGTACTGTGAACTGAATTCTGATCCTCTACATGACCAGCAAACACAACACTCTTAACTGTTGAGCCATCTCCAGCCCCAGGATTTTAAAAATAGATAAACATATTAACGATTAAAATGCCCTTTTGGACAAATGGGCCCCCCTTCTTTGCATGGGTATTGTTTATTGGGTTGATTGGGAGTCAAAGTCACTTCCTGGTTCCTTCCATCCCACAGTGGCACATATGGCAGTCTTGGATGTGTTGCCTTGTGGGCAGGAAGGAGGCTCCAGAGGATGACCCCTTGCTAGGCACCCCTGGCCTTTTTTTCCATGGTATGGTTCCCTGGCTCATCCAGCGCAGCAGAGGTCTCGATTCCTGAATTCTGACCTTCAAGGCTAGCAAGGTAAGAAAGCTGCACACATCACCCTCTAAAGCTAGAGAACAGACACCCTTCACCCTTCCAGGGCCTGCAACTAAGTTTACATGACAGGTCCTGCTGCAGCTGCCCCTATTTAACCCAGAATGTGGAGACTCGTTCAGAAGGGTCTCAGATTTCCGAAAGTCAGGGACAGAAGCCAAGAGCCAAGTGCTGTGTGCATCTGATCCTACATGCTTCTGTGAACGACTGCCAGGAGCTGACAGTGACTTTTAGTCAGACAATCCTTGCCCACAGTTTAGAGTGCAGCCCAAAGCAAGTATATAAGTCAAAACTCTTTCTTAGATTGTATCTTCTTTAACATTTATTTAAAGTTAACATTTTTTCTGATTTATTTCAAAAGATATTTTACTCCTTTTTGTCTGATAAAATTAAGACCCCAGCAAAATACGCTGCTTTTATCCTTTATCGTTCGTGGTCTTTGACACAGTACCCCACATTCCTCCTGACCTGTTCCTTCACATCCCTGCTACGTTCCGTTTCCATACACCTCCGGGTCACAAGGACAATCATCCCGACCGACATATTGAAAAACAGAGGTTCAGAGGGTGAACAGGCTGCCCGAGGTAGCACTGGCTTGATGAGCTGGGATCCGGGTCCCCATGGATATGGCTCCAAACCCTTGCCCTATAAACATTGTATTGCATCTCAGGCAGTTCCTTGGATGTCCGGTTGACCTCTGGTTGACTGTACAAGAGAACCAAGGAGGAAGAATGACACAGGGAAACCCTTCCCTTCCTCAGGTGAGGATCGCATGTCACTGCCTCCAGCAGTCATATAAGCCACTAAGGTGCCTGGAGGCTGGAGAGATTATATGACCCCCAATTTGGGACCCATGGTACAGGTAGCCAGGACCAGACAGGATTGGGAAGAGCTAGCCCCTCGCTCTTTTGTAGGCTGCAGTCCATTCTGAAGCTTAATGTCAAAGCATTTACTGTTGATGACTGTCCAGTGATCAGGGATCAAATGGCCAGGCCCACAGAAAGCAGGACACGTGCTCTGTCTTGAGTGTCTGGGAAGCAAGTGGCCTTGTGGCCCTAGGGGTGCTGAACTCAGAGGGAAGATGGCCAGGAACAGGCCTGGTCCAAGCTCTCTGCAGAGTCTCCACCTGGCTTCTGGCCATCTCCTAGAATATATAACACCCACTTCAACACTCCCAGCTCATCTGGCTTGCGTGGGGGCTCCCTCCTGGGAGAGCTGTTATGGCCTCTTATCCTGAACTTAAGTTCCTCCCACAGGCTCCTGGTCTGCCAGGCGATTTTTCTGTGGACACCTACCTGTCTTGGGGAACAGACCTCACAAGTAGTCAGCAATGATAAATGTCTGCTCAGTCCAGCGATTCCCCCAGGCAGCGTGCTCCCTCGAAGAGTGGGATTGGAATAGAGAAATGGTTTGGAGTTGGCCAGAATGGTAGGTGGTGGTGAGGTTAGGAAAGGTGTTGGGTCGGGTTAGGAAAGGTGGCTTAGTAGATAAAGATGAGGTCAATACTTGGGACCCACAAGGCAGAAGGAGAGAACCAAATTGTTCTCTGGCCCTCCTCCTCCCAGTGTGTTATGTATGTGTGTGTGCACGCATACACGAACAACCCACCATAAGTAAACACGAAACATGCTGGGGCCGTGTGATGGTGCAGAGGGTGACCTGAACGTGAAGGCACCTGCTTCAGGCACAAGCCTGGCAGCTTGAGATGGATTCCCAGGACCTACAGTAGAAAGAATTGACTTTAAGCGTTTTCTTCTGATTCCCCCATGTGTCCGCACACACATACACAAGTAAATAGTTTTTCAAAGGTGAAAAGAGAAGTGTTGTCTGGTAGAGAGGGCTAGATCTGTCAGGAGGTCAACTTTGAAGCTGCCTTCAATTCACGACGATTCCAAAGATTCACTAGGACTGCTGCACTTCATCGTTCCTTCACACGACAGAGATAAAGCTTGCCAGAAGGATGGACAGGGGTCATTGTGTTCCCCTGAGATAAAAAGGAAAGGGGAGATCTCTAACTGTCCTTCGTCCTTCATGTTTCCCCAGCTTTTGGTCGCCGGTCCTGGTGTATGTTCTCAGAATTTCCAGCAGGGGGAGGTAGGCCTCCATTTTGGTCCCAAACTGCAGTTGGTAGGAAGGGACCAATCAGGCCAGGTGTGCTCCAGGCCAGGTGTGACTCGGCCCAGAAAAGGAACCAGTAGCTCCCTGTAACTGGGCCTGAGTGTTTATTTATAAAGCCAATCACCATTTCCCACTCTGACTTCCTCTGGGTGTGTTTGCGGTTGGGAGTGTGTGTGTGTGTGTGTGTGTGTGTGTGTGTGTGTGCGCACACACACACACACACACACACACACACACACACACAGGGGAGTCAGCCCATGTTCCGGACTGTGGGCTGTGGCCAGGAAGAATGTTCCCGAATCTTGGAAAAGGTGCTGGTGTTGCTGAGGCAGGGCCAGGACCCTCCTGCTGAGACACTTAGAGAAGATGCACATGGACACTCCTGCCGGAGAGGGGTTGATGGATGATCTCCATGAGGGACAGTTACCTGACTTGGGTGCAATCTGAGAGGCAGGCAAGGCTGACCAAGCCCTTCTCAGCGGCTCTTTTTTTGCCCCTACCTGCCTGAACCCTGACTGATGGGCATGGTCTTGGGCTTCCTCCTCAAGGGGACTACAGGAGCCTGTAGAGCAAAGCCACTGAACAATGGCCACAGAGGGGCAGCCCTGGAGGAGAACCAGGGGCATGTGCTCGAGAGGGTCTGCTGCAATGACCTCCAGAGCCTAGAGGAGATGATGTAACCAGAGGATGTGTCCAGGCAGGTGACAGGAGACAGCTACACCATGACTCCTGTCCTCGAGGCACTGGGGGGGGGGGTCACATGGTAGTGTTGATAATTCAGGGCTTTATATTTTGCCTTTAAAAAAAAACAAACAAAAAACAAACAAAAAAAACAAAAACAAAAACAAAACCCAAAAACATACTTTAGTTCTGCAAGGAAGACCAGAAAGGTAAGCTCAGAGAAGCTAAGAAAGTAACCACAGGTTGCACAGCCAGCAGGTCTAAATCCTCAGGTCAAGTTTGAACTGATTCCTTGGGTGGCCTCTGCCCTTCCTCCTGCCCCAGCTTTCTGAGGCAGAAACCTGGTGAAAGAACAGGGCGGGTCTTGGTTTGATAACTCTGCAGCTTGTTTTGTTTTTAAACTCAGATTACCCAGCCTGAATGCCATCTAGAGACTTGGCTCCCAGCCACCGCACGGAGAGAAGGTGGGTGTGCAAGCGGCCTGCTACTGTAATCCTGTGTGGTGAGTGTACAAGGATGTCTAGAAGGCTGGTGCTGGGAGAGCGTGTGAGTGTGTGCGCACAGGTTGGGTGCCAGGGGCGGACACCAGAGTCTCTGCCTCTATCCTGCCCCCCAGCCCAGGGTGCTGTGCATTTACCTGCTTAGGGCAGCCACTCTTCACAGAAAACCCAGCAAGGCAGAGGGAATGGCTTCCAGGAGGGTTGTGTCACATGCGAGAGGTGTGATATGTGGTGAAGGCTGGGGAAAGCTGAGCCTTAGCCTACTGTATCCTAACCCCTAGCTCTACACCCCCAGCAGCTGCTCAGCCCCACCTTCTTTTCCTGATTGATGGAGATATCACTTAACACTCCAGGGAGCTGCTGGAAGGAACAAAAGCTGCCTCAACAGAGCGATCTCCCTCCAAATCAGCAGGGCTCTCCCTGTTGACAGGTGCTGGGTGGTGGCCACCTCTGCAGATGGCAGGTTTATAGTCACCTTCTCCAAGCAGACACTGGACAGCACTGGGCCCCACTGCACACTATTTCTATTGTCCTGAGCCCTCTTCTTACTACACCATAGGTGCCCAGAGAAGCCCCTGGGCACGATGTCATTAGCTCTTCATCCTGAAGATGTCTAAGGCGTGGTGGGGTGACGGACTGCTGTCCAGGAAGATGGGCCTCCAAGGCCAGGGCCTGTGACGGCCCAAGACTGCGTGAGACTTGGTACACTCTAAGCCTGTGAATTCTGAGCTCCAACTCTGCCGACTGCAGCTCTCTGCCCATGTGGCTACAAAGAAGGTTGCAGCTGAAATGGCAGCCTCACTGTGTTGCTCAGGCTAGCCTCAAACCCCAGGGCTCAAGCCCTGTTGCTCAGGCTAGCCTCAAATCCCAGGGCTCAAGCCATTCTCCTGCCTTAGCCCAGCAAGCAGCTGGGACTGTAAGCCCTTGCCACAGCCATAACAAGAGAAGACTACAGACATGACAGATCCCTTGTGCCTGTGACAGCACCACAGAGACTTCCTCATCTTTGCCTCCTGAGGTGACACTGTCTTTTTAAGCCTCAGACTCAGAGACTTTTATTTACTTGCCATGGCGTGTTGGCAACAGGGTTTTACAAATAGATCTCCTGAAGGGGAAGATAGACTTCCTGAGTAGAGTGGTGGGGAAATTCCTGTGACATTTCAGTCAGCTGTGTGGCTCTGGTATCAGGGTGGCGCCTACTGGATCGGGGCAACCAGTGTGCCTGAGCGTATCCACTGAGCCAGCTTGCATGCACACGTACACAGACACGTATATGTAATTAAATGATGATTATGATGGTGTGGGGGGTTGTGTGTGCACACACGCATGCACGTGTGAGTGTGTGCATACAGGTCTTCAGGTGTCAAAGAACATGTATGGAGGTCAGAGAACAACTTTCAGAAAGCAGATTTGGGATTGAACGTGGGTCACCAGGCTTGAGCCATAGGACTTTACCTGTGGAGCCAGCTCACCACTTCGCCTCCCTCCTCCCTATGTTAAAAACAATTCAGTTTCTTTGTTTTTGTCTGTCTCCTTCCACTACTAGGCTTATGCAATCAGGTGGGGAGGGGAAAACTCACCTCGTTCTCTTTCTCTGCCTCTAACCAGAATGGTCCTGGACCCACTGGCTGAGGCCTCCTCCCAACCCACAGTGGAGTCAAGTCAACATGGCCCTCAGTTTGGCTTTCACAGGCTCTTGAAGCTAAACTTTTGCCCATAAGTGGGCTCAGGATGTGACAGCTACATTCCTGGACCCCACCCCCAGTCTGCTGGGTGACGAAACTGTTGCTGCTGGGACAAAGGCAGCTCAGGAGCCGGATCCAGATGCCCTCAGGGTACAGAGGCTCTAGCCAAAGCCTGTCTGGATGTATTTATAGACCAGCACTCACAAACTGGGGGCCAGCGTTGCCTGTTTCCTGGACCGAGCTCACTCTCTCTGTTATAGACTTTCTGGGGAAGGGGCCTTGCTGCCCTACTGTGTGCCCTCCGTGGAAACAGACCCTACTGTGTGCCCTCCACGGAAACAGAGTTCTTTGGGAAACTCAGTCTTGATACCTTTCCATTCCACATCCATCCCTTTGTCCCCTGAGAACCTGTGGTGGCCCCCTGGCCTCAGGATGCTCTGCTAGCTCCTTGTCCTGCCAGGCCTGCCCACATTCCTCTCAATGCTGGGCTCACCTCCTCGGAGTGGCTGCGCCTCTCTGTTTTTTCCTGCCATACAGGGAGTTTGTACAGGCTCGTTCCTCTGTGAAACCTTCCTCCTTCCCTGGGAAGCCTTCAAAATGTCTTTTCTTGCTTCCCCACTATGGAATATGTGACTGTTTCCTTTTCATCCCTAAGATCCCATCTGTTTATCTCACTGTTATTTTTAATAACCTGTATCTCTTTCTCCAAACCATGCTCTTCAGGGTCAATAACTGGGCCTTACTCTATTTTGTATTCTTACCTGGATGTAGCCCAATGGGGGCATAGAGCTGATGCAGGAGCAGGGGATGGGGACTCCATGGTGTAGCTACTGAGTGTTCTTGGCTTCCTTCAGTGGGAGACTCTGCAGCTCTGATTATGGAATTTGCTAGCAACATGATTCTCTAAGTTTCTCAGCTCTCCAAATGTGAATTTCCTAATCTGCAAAGTGGGACATCAAAGTGGACCCTTACACTATGAAGGGGAAGATGTCAAGGGTCTCACAGAGCGCCTGACACAGGCACACATTGTCAGCATATCCTGCGGGGTCCTCTTTCAAAATAGCGGTAGACCCTTGCTTTCTGAGTCCCGACAGTCCAACCCAAGCCACCGTCTTCCCCACCACCATCGCCACACTGCCTGGCTGATCTCTGTCTGCCTTTACCCTTGCCCTACTTCATCTGTCAGACAGGATCCCTTAAAAATATGCCATGTGTTTGACTCCTTCGGGCATCTTTTCCTCACTGAGAGAGAAAGCCTGTGTCTTCACTATGGTTCTATATGAGCTGGCCCCTGCTGCACGGCTCTTACCCCTCTTCCCAACTTGCTCTCCCATCTCCTGCCACACTGCCCTGGCCTCACACCTTTCCTCTGAACTCTTCTCATTAGAATCCGTGTGCCCCCCTACTTCTTAAGAGGCCCTGCCTACACAGGCTGAACTCTGAGCCAGGCACAGTGAAGCACACCTGTGAGCCCAGCACTTGGAAGAGAGAGGCAGGTGGATCTTTGTGAGTTCAAGGCTAGCCTGGTCTACAGAGTGAGTTCCAGGCCAGTCGAAGCTACATAGTGAGACCCTATCTCAAAAAAAGAAAGAAACAACAACGAAAAACTCACCCCTAATATCGTCTATCCCTTTTCTCTGCTTTATTTTTATTTTTTCACAGGCTTGACACTAGAATTATTTAGGAAGAGGAACTTCAGCTGAGAAAATGCTCCTATCAGATCACCTGTAGGCAAACTTGTATTTTCTTCCTTTTTTTTTTGTTTTGTTTTGTTTTTTTGTTTTTCGAGACAGGGTTTCTTTGTAGCTTTGGAGCCTATCCTGGAACTAGCTCTTGTAGATTGTAGACCAGGCTGGCCTCGAACTCATAGAGATCTGCCTGCTAAGCCCACAGTGGACAGTGCCACCCCTAGGAAAATGGTCTGAGCGGTACAAGAAAGCAGATGGAGCAGGCCATGAGAACAAGCCTGGAAGCAGCTCTCCTCCCTGGTTTCTGCTTCTTTAGCTCCCACCCTGACTTCCCTCAGTGACAGATGGTGGCCTGGGAAGTTTCAGATGAAACAAACCCTTTCCTCCCCCAATTGTTTTTGGTCGTGATCTTTATCATAGCAATAGGATGAAAACCAAGACAGATGCCAATTAACACTTTTATTTTGCATATCTACTTGTTCATGGCCTCCCCAGAGGAACATGAGCACTGTAAATTTGTCTCTAGTGTTGTGGTGAGTCCTCATCCTCAGCAATAGCTGATATAATCAATAAATGCTCCGTGAATGCCTTATTAAAGAGAGAGATTGGATCTTGGGAGTTTTTACTGGAGTTCAGTTCCCCCTCTGGACACGAGTGGGGAACCCCAAGACCATAGGGATAGCAGCCCAGACTGTGGTATAAACCTGGCCCAGCAGTCTCCCAAAGTCTGGGCTTGGCCTGGTCCCGCCTCGCTGGCCTTGGGCATCAGACCTGACTCAGAAGGTAGCACCAAGCCTGGATTCTGCCCCAAACTGGACTTTCCCCTCTTCCTAGCCCAGCCCAGCCACCCTCAGTGGAGGGTTTGGCTGGGAACACTAAACTCATCCTTTTCTCTGGGCTGGATGGGTGCTGGGCCTCCACCCAGGAAGAGAGAATTGGTGTTAGTCAGCTTTGGAGCCCAGTGACAAACATGCCTGAGAAAACCAGCTTCAGATCTCGTGGTTTCAGAAGTTTTAGCACGGGATCCTTGAATCCATCCCTTGGACCCTGAGGTGAAGTCGAGGACAGTGGGGGAGGAGGCTTCTCATCTCGTGGCAGCCAGGAAGCAGGGAGAGGAGAGGAGACCAAAGGACACAGGACAAAATATAGCATTCGAAGGCACACTGTCCGCTAGTACGCTTCTTCTAACTAGGGCCTAGCATTATTCCTGCCTCCTCAGAGCCCCACTGGCTGAAGCACAAACCTTCTACATGAGCCTTAAGGTCCAAACTGTATTTACAGCAGGTGACAGTCCCTACACTAGAGCTCACAACATTGCCCATCGCTGATTTTGTGCGGCTTTAGTGGGGTTCTCAAAGGGCCTTCCTAGGGGAAAAGTGAGTGCCACTACCCTGGGATTCAGTTCCAAGAATAGCAGCGTCCCTCTAAATAAGCCACATTCTTGCCTTCTGGCTTAAGCCAGGCAGGTTCCCCTAACTCTTGTCTAGAGATTCTCGGTTCTCCTTGAAGAAGAGCTGCCCAGAGGACGGCAAGCTACTTGGGTCAAAAGTGGGAGCTTCTCCTGTTCTGCTTAACGTGCCCCTATCCCCACTGTTTGGTTTCCCCTCTAGGACTTAACCACTCTCTCCTGTGGCCTAGGCCTATTTCTGTTCTCCACTCTTCGGGACTTCTTGATAAAAGTCACGAATCTCTGTCCCAAGCCATTCTGGATGAGAGCTCATTAGTGTGTGGGGCAGGTACCATTTAAGGAGGAAGGTGATAATCTCCCCCAGTGAACTTGTCCCTGTCCCATAGGGACTCACAGAGGCCCCAAGATAGGGTGAGACATGAGAATTCTACCTGAATTATAGTGTGCTCTCTCCCACTTCCATGTAAGAGGCTGGTGCCGATCCACACCCTCCGCCATGGACTTGAATGCTGAATGTGGAGCCCAAGGGATGCTTTCCTTTCACACAGCCCCCACCCCCCATTTTTAAAGTGGACACCATCCTGCAATCCTGCAGCCTTCTCTCTCCAGGAGGCCCTGCCTGCCCTCCTGTGCTCTAGACCCCAAGGGTCCTGTGGTCAGCACCTCCATCAGAGTCCCTGTCGGCCAGCCACACCACTGTGTAACTGGTGAGCCCTCCGCAGGTGTCCTTTCATTCTCTGGAAGCCTGTGTGCTTGTTGATAGAGTAAACTTTGTCTTTACTTAGTTTCTTATGCCAGTATCTAAGCCTGGAAATTGCTTGGTGAATCTTTGCTGCCTTTAGGGCAAACCCAAGGGACAGAGGTGACTGTGTTCGGGTCTTGGAAGATACTAGGGCCTTGGAGAGGGGGGCTTGCATGGGGAGAGAGGAGGTTCTTTAGTGTGAAGCTTGGCTTTTCATACCAGATGGAAGCTGAGAAACCAACCACACAGCAACAGGCATCCGTAGCAGTTAATATTTATTGAGGGCTTACTCTATGCTAGGTGCTTGCCCAAGCATTCCACATGACTTAACTCACTTAATATTCATGGCTCACTGGGGCAAGGACGACTATTAGACATATTACATAGGCCAGGGCTCTGTGGGGGAGAAGGCTGTGCAGCAGGCGGTGTGTGAACAATCATGAGAAGAGATGAGGAAAGGGGACATGGTGTCCTAGAGACCCAGGGATACTCAAGGGAGCGTGCCCACAGTCCTGACACCTCAGAGTCAGGCTTTTCAGATTTAGGAATGTCTGTTGGGATTTTCCAGGGTCTAGTTTAACTTTACTAACCATAACAGTCAAGAGCCAGGTGGTAGGAATGTTTGTCTGGCACGTTGGCTATTTGATCCACTTAGCCAGACTTCTTTGCATTTGAACGAGAGTAAAATAAAATAAAAATCACTTGGCCTCTCTCTGGCCAAACACTGCACGTGTTTGTCCGGGAGAGGATGGGGCCCTCTTTCATTTTAACCCCCATCAGAAGGGAGCCACTGAGGCAGGGTGATGTCAGTCCCAGACTGTAGAACCTCCTTTCTTTCTTGCTCTCTGCCCCTTTCCACAACTCAGTCCCTCAGGTAGGAAGCCTCCCTGCTGGTCTCCCTGTGCTAGTCTCAGCTGTGAGTGACAGGGTGAGCATGGTTTTCCTGGACTGATGTTCATGAGGGGTTGAGATGGGACTGTGATAGGGCAGGGGAAAGTCAGGAGAAAGCCAGCTAGAAAAACCAGAGAGGGCAGCCAATGAGCTGCCAGTATGGAGGCTGGGTCATTATTCATGCTTTGTAAATAACATCCGGGCTGCATTAGTACCATGATGTTCCATTCCCTAAATAGATGTTGACTCTCTGCTTAAGGCATTCCTCAAGCCCTGGGGGAACAGCACCAGTGAGTCCCTCCCTCTTTGCTCTGAAGTCAGGACCCTGAGCACAGAGAGGCTCGGCTCACAGTCTGGCAGGATGGTGTGTGCTGTTGCCATTGCTTTCCACAGTTTAGCAGATACAAGCCCGGCGGTGCTGCTTCTCCCGGTACACCAGCTGTCTCATTCATCCATTCATTCCCACGAGGACCCTGACAGTGTGTGCGATGGGTGCCTGGATGCGGCTCCAAGGCGGAGCTGTTCAAGTGTGGCTAGAGCCTTGCCCAAGTGAAGCAGGGCCTTCTGTCTTGTTTGTGGGGTTTTCCAGGCCACCCTTCACCTTTCTACTCTATCATCCTTCTCCATTCCATAGAGCAGAGAGGCCACCCTGAGTCTTCCATCTGCTGCCATCCCACACCATAGGCCCTTGTGCTGGAGTAATCTAAACGGCTTGGGAGTCCAGATAAGACCCTTGCTTCCATTAAACATTGACAGGCCCAAGCTTGTCGACTGAGAGTGCTTAGGTGCAGAGGAACTTCTGGGAGACCATAGCAGCTGGACTATTAAAAATGAATGAGCTCCACTCCTCCCAGGGGCTGCCTCTCTTACAGTGGCAATTCTCCAGGGCTGGGAGGGGCCTGGAGGGTTCAGAAGGAGCCAGCAGATCCCAAGGAACACAAGGTCTCCGTTCTCTCTGCCCTTTACTCTGGATGGAAAGTACACAGACTCTTAAGTCAGAAACTAATTCTTGACTTTGAGCTCAGCTCTGTAGCATGACTTTAAGCATCCTGAGTCCTGGTTTATTCATCTCTAAAATGGGCTTCTTTTGACTCAAAAGCCTTTTATAATCTGGCATGGTAGCAGTACTCGGGAGCTGAGGCAGGAGGATTGAGAGGTCAGTGTCAATCTGGGTCACGCCATCTGACTGCCTGGAGAACAGAGAACAATAGAAGTAGTTCTTGGTGTTTGGAGCCTGCAGCCTCAGCATTTAGGACGCTGAGGCAGGAGTACTGCAGAAGGCTCAGACGCATGATGGGTTAGGTGTTCCTGACCAGCCTAGGCTAGACTGAATGAGTCACAATAAACAAACACAAGCTCCAAGCCCTGGCTCCACCCCAACTTCCAGAGATCTTGATCTTATTATGTTCGCCTGCCCATCCTGTCTACCACGCTCCCACATGCAGGTGGCTTGGGCGCTGCAGATTTTTCCAGCACCTGCCTATTATTCCGTGTGTACTAGTCGCTTGGACAATGGGGGAAAGAACTTTAAAAGAATGGCCACAAAATAAATGCAAGACAAAAGATAGATGGACAGAGTTAGGGTCACTCGGCACAGAGAAAATTATCCAGTGATCTGGCTGCATAGGAACCTTAGCTCATGGTCAGCCAATAGTCTCTTGTTACAGTGAAGGAGACTGTGGCCCAGCAGGTGGTGGCACAGCCAGGGAGTCCTGAGGCTCCTGACTTCTGGCTTCATGCTGGGGAGCTGGGGGGGATAGGATGGACCAGGTCTGTTTCCTATGGTGGGATAGGACAGTATCATCCGGTAGGTGCCAACTTCCTACAAAATGCACTTGGATCCCGGTATTTTATGAATTCCAGGCCCTTGAGCACCTGAATTTTTTTTCTTTTCTTTTGTAGCAGGCTGGGAGTGTACTGGGCTCTACCAGTTTTCGTTCTAGGAATCTTCTTGTGCATTTCCTTGATCCCAGGCAGGCAAAGGTAAGGTGATTCTTGAGAGGGAAAAGGTGAGCCGATTGTGACATGACCAGCCCTCTCCTTAAACCATAACTGTCCCTAAGCCCCCATAATAGTCCCTGCTACTAAATGTCCCTTTCATGAGGGATCTGGAGCTCCACCCGCCAACTCCTTGTGGCTCCCTCAGTAGAATGGCCCAGGGTCCAGAGAGTCAGGAACTGTGAGAAGCAAGGCCCTGCTGGCCTCTCTAATCACACAGCCTATATATCAAACAGCCTATCTATGAGGTCACAGTGAAGACTGAGCGGCAGGATAAATGCAGAAGCTAAGGGACATAATCAACAGGATCTAATGGGTGGCAGGGCCAATAGTATCAGTAAGTGACTCAATGGTCAGCCAGATTTCTTACATAGGGCTCTCGGGAAAGATAAACAGAAACGTTTCTTAGATTCTCCATCTCCCAGTCCCCTCGAAAGGTTCCTATTCCTCATTGCTGTTGTGCTATGGTGCTCGCGTGTCTTCCCCATACACAGGTGCTCATGTCCTTCCCCATTCTCCTCTTGCTGAACCGAGTTCAGCAGTTTCTGGGCCCTTTAGAAGCACAGGGGCGTGGACACTGATAAGCAGTGTGCCAGCTGCTTTTAGAGCAGAAGGGCTGCCAGGCATGCTTGTCCCCACCACACTGTAAGTGGAGAGCCTGGGTTGGGTCCACTGCCTGGTGAGAATGGACAGCTGGGATCATTATGGCCAGCTCCCTTCCTCCCTACTCCCAATAGTTCTCTGAAAAGCTCCATGGGGCTTGGTGCTCCAGAGCCTTTTGGACTCCTGTGAGCAGTTGCCTTCCCGTGCTTGTCACTGGCTCCTGGTGAATCCAAAATTACCCTGACTCTTTCACAAGAGGCAAACACACACCCTCTCTGGCTGGAGAGCAATTTGTCTTTGTGGTTCTGCATAGTAGAAACAAGATTATTTTTCCCCCAAGAAGCCACTTGGCTGTGTGCTCTTTTCCAAACACACACCCATTCAGTGTGGTAGGCTTTTCTGAGCTGTGGGAGAACAAAGAGGTGCTGCCTGCCTTCCCACAGCCCTGGAGGGACAGGCTTATATACCCTTACCATGCTGGGCAGGAGGCCCAGAGCACCAGAGAAGTGCACAGACCTGGCAGAGCCTGGGGAGAGGGGGTGCTGAGAATGAGACACTTGAGGATGCTTCCCATGTTCCCTGCCCCCAGCAACAGGTGCAAGTTGAATAAGTCAGCCCCAAGGAATCAGGGTGGGGTGGGCTCAGCTGCTAAAGGAGTCTGGCCTTTGCTGGGTATTCAGAGAAGTGGGGACACTTGCAGCGATAGCAGCTGGTGGCAATCCAGGACTAGGAGAGGTGATAGAGGAGCAAGTGTGCCCATGGTGGCACTGCTTAGATTGTGTCCCTCCTAACCACTTCACATTTGGTCCCCATGGCCTCTCCATAGTCACTCAGAAAGCCGTTTTCCCCATCAATTTCTGGGTGAAGAATATGGAGCTCCTGGCATCTCTGAGGGGGTCAGAAATTCAGTGCTTCCGGTGCACCCTCCTCATATCCTTTCCCAGTTGGCTATTTGCCCGAGGAAGTCATGTACAACCCCTTGGGAGACTCAGCCCTCCTCATGGACATCTGCTCTTCAAGTCCCCTAAGAGTCAAGTTTTGGAGGTAAGAACGAATGCCAAGGGCTTGGACAGTGACAGCTACAGGTCAGAAGACATGTGGTACAGGAGGAGTGAGGCCACTCGGGTGAATGGAGACAGGTCAGCCCCACTAATAATGAGTAAAGCTTGAGGGGGGTACCCCAAGAAAAGGTGTGGGTTCCAGGTTTGCCATGTGTGCCAGGAGAGCCTAGGGCTACCTGATTGCTAAAATCCTTAGCTACCAGAGGTGAGAGGGAGGTGAGAAGGCTCATGGGTAAGCCAATCAGCCAGCATAGCTGTCTCTGTGAGCTCTGCTGAATTGTGGGAGGTATGGAGTGAGCTTGCTAGCTTTGGTGAGTGCCCTAGCTGGGAGGAAGTAGGCTTCTTGCCCAAGAACTTCCCTTCCACACAGAAAGTTCACCTTCCTCTCAGGAAGAAAATAGGTGAGGCTCTCTACAGTGATTTCTCAGAGTGCTGTGAAGCCAGGCAGGAAGTGCCTCCCTTACCCTCTGTTCCCCCCAATGAATGACAGAGCTTGCTTCCCCAAATTCTTTGGGGTCACTTCCTTCTGCCTCCGTCAGTCAGGTATTTGAGAGGGTCACCTATTAGGTGCCCTACCCTGGGCTTGACAAGCTTCCTGCCTGGGGAATTGCTCATGGTGGAGTCAGTGTTACCTTCCAGGATGTGGGGGAAAGGGAAAGCAGTCACCCGAGCTGTGAACAAAACCTAAACAGCGGAGAAAGCCCCAGGAGCGGCTGGGAGCTGTGGACGAAAAGGGGGATTTGAAACTAAGAGGTCAGGGATGTCTGGGAGGAATGTCCAGCAGTTGCAATCTCTTCCCTCAGGGACTGCAACCTGAAGTGTCCTTCCCGTTCCAAGGAGAGGGGATCCCGAGGCTCAAAATGGTCCCATGTCACCGGGCATGGCAGAGTTGGGGTGTAAATCTGTCTTGTCTTCGTATATGGTTGCTCTTCCCTTGAGGCCAGACTAGGGTTGGGATGAAGGGGATGACAGGGTGTCAGGGTGGGGGATCCCGAGGGTCCTGGAAGACAGCTAAGAGAAAGGACTCTCAAAGGCAAACCGGGGAGCACCTGACTATTATTCTACCTGACTTCATGTGCTGTTCCCAGAGTGCCTTCATTGCTGCCATTGCCACTAACAGCAACAGTTACTATGAAGTGTTCCCTCCGTGCCAGAAGCTAAACTGTAGTGTAGAAAGGATGAACATACGTGCAAAGTGCTTAATATGCATGTCCCCTTCAGCTCTCACAGGAACAAACGGGCCCTTCCACGGCTATTTCTCAAACGAAGCTCGGGAGGCTGAGGCAGGCAGATCTTTGTGAGTTCGAGACCAGCCTGGTCTACAAGAGCTAGTTCCAGCGCAGGCTCCAAAGCCACAGAGAAACCCTGTCTCGAAAAACCAAAAAAAAAAAAAAAAAAAAAAAGAGTACACATAGCCACAGGCAGGAGCGCTAACTCTGTGCCGTGGGTTTTAGTTCTCTAACACCTTTGGTATCACCTAGTCAAACTCTGGTATAATGGTGCTTAGATCAGCCAGGCTGAGACTGTGTTCATAACCAAGACAAACCAGCCAAGTCCTTGCACCCATGTCCTGGTAAAAGCAGCTGCTTTCTTCCTATAAACTGTGCCCAGAGGGTGGGGTGGGGTGAGGTTTCCGCACAGCTGATGCTTCGCGGAGCAGAACCCAAGCTCAAGGAAGTGGACAGAGGAAGTGGGTCTTAGAGGAGGAGGGTGTGTGTGGGTAAGCAGCGCTGTGGCTGTAAAAGATGGTTTGGAAGGCCCTGGGACTTTCCCTGCCCCATGCCCTCCCCTAGACAAGGACAACCAAGTTCCCTAAGGCATCACAGGCTGAGCATTCTCCCCACTTGTCTCCTACGTACCTCTCATCCTATCAGCAATGCATCTTTTCACTTCGCCTCTTGGAATCCTTTTACTAATCAGGGCCCCCTGCCTTGCCTTCCCACCCACTATGCGCTGGAGACACACCGGAGCGGGTGCATGGCAAAATCAGACAGAGTTTGAGACTGGTACTGCCAGTGCTTTCTCTGATACTGGGACTGGGCAGCAAGTTACCCATGCCCTAGGAAGGCCCCAACACCCCAGCTGCCCTCCCAAGGGTTTCTCTCATTCTGTTCCAGATACCCCAGTCTCCTGGCTTCTCCTCCATTTGCCCCCAGGTCAGGTCTTTCCACCTGACCAGGTCGGAGTGGGTGGGGAGAGAAGCCTGTCTCTATCCAAAGGAGGTGGCCCCATGTTAGTTGTTTTTGTTTTGTTTGAAGACCCGGCTTCCACTCGCCCGTGGTTTTAAACACCCCAACACCCCGGGGCAAACTCCCTCGGCTCTCCAGTCTGCAGTTAACTGCCTTGCCATCTGGAGGTAACACAGCCAGCCCCAAGACGCCATCCCATGGGCCCCAGATGGGTGCCAAGCTGTCCCGGGAGAGTGTCCTGCTAGGGAAGGTGACCTGCTGGAGAGGGTGCCCGGCTCGGGGAAGGGGGGCTCCCGGGAGGGGGGGGGCTCCTTGCCTCCTCCAGCCACGTCACCGAGGTCCCCGCGCCTCCCCCGCGCCGCTGACGTGGCCACGGCGCGTCACGCAAGCCGCCGGGAAGCGCTGTCCTTATTTGGGCGCAGACCTGGTGCGGCGGGCGGGGACACTACACTACGTTGCCGAGCTGCCCTGTGCATCCCCGCCCTGCTGTCCCAGCCTGGCGGGCCAGTCACATCCTGAGAAGAGAGGCTGGCTCTGGGTCATCTCACGAGAACCGGGAGGAGGGCAGAAGACAGCCTTCCCAGGCGTTATCTCTCATCTCCAGGGGTTCTCATGAAATGTCAGAGCTAGGTGGAAACACAGATGGCTAGTCCCTGAGGCCGGAAGGCTGGGAGGCCAGGGCCATTGTGAGCTAGTGCAAAGGGCAGGCTTGCATTGCATATAGTCTCATTCTAAAGCCAGCAGCCCTGTTTCCTCTGAAAATCAGAGCGGATATCAGCGTCTGCGCTTGTGAGAATATGGATGCCCACCCCCCACCCCCCGCTTGGTGTAAAAACTGTTTCCTAAGCTGTGCCCCGTTGTCTAGTCTCCTAGTGGTCACTGGGCGCTGGAGAAGAACCTGGCCTGGTGCCCCTTCTAAGGAAGAAGCCACAGACACTTACCAACCTCTGTGTCTGGGGCCTCCTTCAGCTGCTCCGAGAAGGCCCTTTGACCTCATTGAAAGCTATGCTTTGTCAACAATGTCATCTGGTGTTGGCCTCCTTTCTTCTCAGGGCTGTTTGTTTGGGGCCCATGCTAGGGAGCAAGCTTGTGACTACTCTTCCAGTTTAGGCAGGAAGTAGACAGATTTGCCAAAGTCTACAGGCAGTCATGGTGAGCAATAGGCACCCGTGCAGAACACACCCGTGTTTCAGTGCTAGCAAGACCCCTCCCTACTTCCAAATGCAACCCAAACTCATAACCTAAGCCCCAACAAGCCTTTTCCTGTGGGACACCAGCTCCTGCTGGCGCCCTCATTCCAACGCCCTTGCTAGTTGTGAGTTGTTTTTGTGTCTGCTCTAGGTTTCACTGCCCGCATTCTCTGTCTGCTATAGCCCAGCGGCTGTGTAGCCCAGCGGCTGTACTCTCTGTGTGAGTCTTCCTCCTTGGGGGTTTGGAGTGCCCAGAGGGCTCGAGACATTTCCAAAATTAGAACTCTCTACCTCTGTATGTGTTTTGAGGGGGATTATAGCCCCTTCCTTTCATCTCTCTAGAATAAGGACAGAAGTCCTCAGATCACCTGGATGAATGATTACACCCAAATGCAGTGGCAGTGAGTCACAGGGTCGGAGAGACCAGGCAAATCTCCCTCTTCTCCCCACACAGTCCCCTGGCACAGAGGACCTGTTGGGTGGCCAACACAAAGATGGTTCAGTGGACAGACGGGCACCTCCCTTCGGAGGTGGCTGTCCTCATTTAAAGAAAGGCTCTTGAGGATGACACTTAATCACATGTGCTCAGAGGGTGAACTATGTGTCAGGTCAGCTGTTCCCTAAGTACTGGGTGAGGTTGGCTTAGTAGCTCTCTGAACTGGACAGGAGAGTCCAATACACCTCAGGACAGTCCAAGATCCCTCTGAGAGTGGGGCAGAGGGCAAGACCCAGTGCCTCTGGCTGGTGCTCCTGTTTGTTTACCTCATCAGCTCAGTGTAGGATGCCTGCTGCTCTTCTGGGAGACTCCAGGCTGTGGTGGGGCACAGAGCTCAGTCCCATTCCTTCTTTCTACATCTGAACATATAACACTTGCCCCCCTTTTGAGACAGGGTCTCACCAGCCTCCCCTCAAACTCTTAATCTTTCTACCTCAACTTCCCACCTGCCCTGATTCCAGGAGAGCGCCCCTGTACCTGGCTACCTGGCTATCCCTTGATATACAGCACGTCATGTCAGAACATGGCTACCTTGCTGAAGGCATGGATGTGCACAGGAGCTGATTCAGAAAACAGCTAGGAAACGGCGTGCTGCTGGTCGCCTGCATTCTCAAAACTTCCTCCTCCCTCCTCGATGCACAAGCTGAGTAAAGCACAGACGCCGCTCGTTTTCATCTGCCCAGTAATTCAGTGCACGACCCTGACACATGGCTCCAAGCCTCATTCATTGAGATGGTCCCATGTTGCAAGCGGTCAGGTCATAGGCAAAGAGCTCTTCTCCTACGCAGAGCTGCCAGGCTGCAGTGTGCGCTAGGAATGGATGTGGTCTTTAGCCTGCGGGTGCTTGCTGTCTTAGTTAGTGTTTCTATTGCTGTAATGAAAAAACATAGAACCAAAGCAATTTGGGGGAGGAAATGGGTTTATTCAACTTATACTTCCACATCGTAGTCCATCATTGAAGGGGGTCAGGAAAGGAATTCAAGCAGAACATGGAGAGGTGCTGCTTACTGGCTTGCTCATCATGGCTCGTTCAGTCTGCTTTCTTCCTTTCATTCTTTCCTTACTTCCTTTCTTTTGTTTTTTTTCAAGACAGTTTCTTTGTGTAGCCCTGGCTGTCCTGGAACTTGTTCTGTAGACCAGGCTGGTCTCGAACTCACAGAGATCCACCTGCCTCTGTCTCCCTAGTGCTGGGATTAAAGGTGTGCACCACCACCGGGCTCAGTTTGTTTTGTTATAGAACCTAGGACCACCAGCCCAGGGATGGCACCACCCACAATGAGCTGGGCCCTTCCACATCAACCACTAATTAAGGAAATGCCTTACAGTCAGATCTTATGGAGACATTTTCTCAATTGAGGTCCCCTCCTTTTGGATGATTAGCTTGTGTCGGGTCGACATAGAAGTAGGCAGTGCACTTGCTGATGGTCAACTTCCCTTTGGAGTCAGAAGCCGGGCAGGAAGTGATTCTCTTTCTAGGAGCTTCCTCTCTCCCACTAGGATCATCACACCATTTCTGATCTGGACGCTCAGTGGAAACACGCTGCATGCCAATCAAATGCCCCCTCTGTCCATTCAACTTGGCTCTGGGTTTCCTCTTGCTCTGCCCAGTTCTCTTGCTAGAGGAAAGCAGTGCACACCTGGGCACCAGGCTGTTTCTGCCTCAACAGGGCCCATCCCCGACTCCAAGGAATTCCTGAGCCAGGAATGAAGGAAGGCAACTCTGGGCTAGAAAAACCCTCAGAGCTAATGTTTTGTTTATCATCGCAGCCATTATCCTAATCCAGTTCCTCCTGACATCATTATGGACCCTCATTAGCGGTTAGAGCCTAATTGAGGATGATGTTAAAAGCCAGCTGAGGGTAACTTTAGATTCCTTGGCTCTGATATTCCAACGAGGTAGAGGGTTGCATACAATTTCTTTCTTTCTTTTTTTAAATTACATTTATTTTTAATTTATTGTGTGTGTAGTGGAGAGTATGTGCAAGTCGTGGCACATGTGTGACGGCCTGAGGAAAACCTGCAAGAGTGAGTGATCGCCTTCTCCCATGTGGGTCTCAGGTATAGAACTCAGTGTATCATGTTTGGTGGCAAACACCTTTAGTCCATTGAACCCTATCACTGACCTGAGTATTTTAAAAATTTTGTTTTAGGGTGTATGTGTGTGTGTGTTTTTGTGTGTGTATGTGTGCATGTGCACGCGTGCGCAGATGCTCAATGAGGCATCCCCTGGAGCTGAAGTTATAGACTGTAAACCACCCAACATGGGTACTGCTAAGTGAACTTGGGTCCTCTGGAAAAACAACCAGCATTTCTGATTGCTGGGACAGAGCTTCAGCCTTGTTTTGGGTATTTTAGCAGACTAATGTAGTGTTTTCTTATGCTTCGCAATAAAGGTATAGAATGCGTTGATTTCTCCTTTGTCTTGGTTTCCTGAATGCTGAGAGATAGATTCAGGGATTTAACACAAATTATCCTCTCTCCCTTCATCATTATTAATTTCTAATATTTAATGTAATATAAACACACACACAGACATTATTCCTTGTTTCCATGTGATTTGGTTCTTTAAGCTGCTCCAGAGTCTTAGAGGCAGCAAAGGACAAACCACAGCTGGAGTGTTGGCTCCCACGTTAACCTCAGCACCTGGGAACAGAAGTTTCTAGAAAGAGATTCATTACCGGTGGAGTGTCAGTAAGCAGCCCTAGGCTCAGGAAGTTCAACATCCCATCCCTAGCCCATCCCCTAGCCTGGCAGCCAGGTTTAGGAGTTCTTTGTTTGGAGTTCAAGATCAGACTAGGACGCAAGGTGGGACCCTCTCTCCATAAGCAGGGGGCTGAAGGTAAGTGTATGGAAGAATGCTTGCCTCGTCTTCAGAAGCCGTGGGTTACTGCACAAGCTGGTCATGGTGACAAACGCCTGGAACTGCAGCGCTTAAGAGACAAAGTAGGAGGAGCTCATCCTCAGTTATGTGGAAAGTTTGAAGCCAGCTTAGACAACATGAGCCTTGTCTAAATGAAATGAATAAGTAAATAAATAAACAATGAAGTATTAATGGATAGCATGTCCTGACCCTTCCTCAGCAACCAAATTACAAAAAGTGCTAATAGTGGAGTAGGCACACAGCACCCTTACAGATAATAAATAAATAAAATTCCTTAAGCTATTTTAAAAGTGCCAGTGGCATGCCCTGATTACTATGGGGTAGGCTGTATTCTAGGTGCTGTAAGCTCATTCATCCTCTGACAAGGCTGAAGTAAGAGCAGCTGTTACTAGCCCCATCTAGCAGATAAGCACACTAGAAGCCTTGATAACTTGCTTGAGAGCACTGAGCTAGGACTTGGACCCAGCAGTGTAGCTCCAAGGCATATGCACTAGTCTCCACGATGGAGTCAGTGAATCACAAGTCCTTTCACAAGCCATATTATAGCCCATCAAGGTCAACAATCATCAAAACAAGACAGACAGAGCAAACAGCACCGACTGCCTGCTTGTCTGTCTGTCTGTCCGTCCGTCCATCCATCCATCCATCCATCCATCCATCCATCCATCCATCTATCTATCTATCTATCTATCTATCTATCTATCTTGGGTTTTGGAGACAGGGTTTCTCTGTAGCTTTGGAGCCTGTCCTGGAACTAGCTCTTGTAGACCAAGCTGGTTTCGAATTAACAAAGATCCGCCTGCCTCTGCCTCCCGAGTGCTGGGATTAAAGACGTGCGCCACTACTGCCTGGCCCAACTGCCTATTTTAATCTAGAGACACACCGGTAGCCTGATTCTCAGTGAAGGAGCTGGGAAGGTGGTAGATGAATCCTCTCTGCCTTTGACTGCCCTTCTAGACAGGATAAAGGCGTGAATGAGAGAGCAGTGCTATCAGGGTGCAAAGGGTGTATTTGAAAACATACCCTGGGCCAGCCTAGAAAGGCCTTAAAGGCAAAACTAAGAACTAAACATTATACTCTTAGAGGAGACCGTGAAAGGATTCGAACAGAAAAGAGACAGGCTAGACTGGTGGTTTAGGAACTCTGACAGAGAAGTATAGACAGGGAAGTGCTTCCCACAGGAATCCCTCAGTGGGTGCCTACAGAGACCAAACCTTTAACTGGATATGAGAGATCAGCCCAAGAAGTGGCCTGTGGATATCTGTCCTAATGGGGAGATTTCTGTCTCTATAACAGGGGATCTCATATTCTCCTGGGGCCCAGGCATGGTCAGTGTGGACCACAGATGGCAGATTAAAGCTAAGCCAGGGCAGATCTCCCGGCCCAGTACTCTCTCCTTACAGATAAGCAGACTGAGGTGCAGGGCGGAGACTAGCAGTCCAGCTATCTCTCCCTGTGTCTGGGCTCCTTCCTCTGACCCACATGGATCAGGTGCTTGGCCTTCCCTGGCCCTGAGCCTGGGGTGCAGTAAAGAAACACCTTGGCGCAGAGCCAGGAGGCTGAAGGGGAGAAGCTGCCACAGCAGATCCCGTCTCCAGTTCCTCCTGGTGCAGCCCTTTCAGGAACCATTTCCTCCGCCCCTTGCCCCTCCAGACACAGCTGCCCGTCCCAGACACTCAGGCCCCAGGAGGCCGAGCCAAGCAACATCTGGGGTCACTCCTCTTGTTTTCTCTCTGGAGTTAAAGTGGGTCTGTCCTGGGCCCCCAGGAAGGAGGAGAGTGGCTTTATAAGGGGTCTGTCCTCTAAGTTTGCAAAGGGGCAATAAATTTGGCTTCAGATCTGCTGCGGTCCCCAAGTCCATGTGTTCCCTACTGAGTTTCCAGTGCCCGCAGTCACACCTTCTTAAGGCCACTGCAGAAGGCCCATGAGGAGGAGGTGTGGGAGATCACATTCTTGAGCTTCCTAGGATAACAGGCTTTAGCAGACAGTTTTCCCTTTTGTTCCTAGATACACCTAGGAAGCCACAGGAGGAGAAACATACCACTAGGACTTTTCCAGCCGGCACTGGTCTGGCCATCTGTCCATGTCTCTCTGTTCACCACTCCCACCCCAAGCCTGCCTTCCTTTCTCCTGCCTACTACAGGAACAGAATGTCCCTTCTCCCTAGACACTAGTGAGTCAGTAGGACATAACAGTTGAGGAGTAGTCCCCAGGGCAACAGATGCTTCTGGGATGGGGGGGGATAGTCGGTCTGTGGGGCCTAGCACTTAGTGACAATATGGATGAATTCGTGACACTTTTTTTTCCCCCTGAGACAGGGTTTCTCTGTGGCTTTGGAGCCTGTCCTGGAACTAGCTCTTTTAGACCAGGCTGGCCTTGAACTCACAGAGATCCGCCTGCCTGCCGAGTGCTGGGATTAAAGGCGTGTGCCACCACTGCCGGGCTTTCGTGACTCTTTCTAGTCTCTTCCAGTAGTGGAGCTAGGGTCATAAGAGTCAATACCATATAGTACTGGAGTGCTGGGGATGGGAACAAGTTGGAAGGTCACAAGTAAGCTGTGGAGGGTTTTAATATGCGGAGTCACCTGGCAGTCATCAAGACTGTGGCTGCCGTCCTGTTCCCCCACCCACCCCCCACAGTAAAGGTGGCTATTCCTGGAGAGTTTTGTTTTTATTTTTGCTTTGATACTGACTTTCATGTATCCCAGGTTGGCTTTGAACCTGCTTTGTAAGCGGAACGTGACCCTAAATGTCTGATCCTCTTATGTCTCTGCCTTCCAAGTGCTGGGGTTACAGATACACATTACTGCACCTGGTTATTACCACAGCCCTGCAGTGCTGGGGATGAACCTGGGGCTTCCTGCCTGCTAGGCAAGCCCTCTACAGCATGCTCCACCCCAGGACTAGAGAGCTCTTTATTTGCTGCCCTGTCTACACTCTGGGTTTTGCCTCGCAATCCTGGTTTCTCTACCTTCAGGTCTGTCACTGTGGTTTGCTGGACGCTGTCCAAAGGGCAGGTGCTCTCGTCCCGGGGCCACTGTGCACATGTACTCCAGCCAGACTTCCACCCTCCCCTGCCCCTCCATTGTCTTGAAGGAGAAACTTTTTCTAAACCCCCAGTCCCTCCAAATACACTCTCCTCCTGGCATTAGCCAGACTGTCTGTCATCTGAGCGTTGTCTCTTCGGGAGACTGGCTTTCTGTCACGTCCCGTACACCACAGATTCTGTTGGCAGAACTGTTTTTGTCACTGTAGGCCTCGCCCGTTGTTCTCTGGGGTTCACTTAGGCTTGCTATCTCACAGGCTGGCCCTGGCGTCCTCTCCCTGCTCTGGAACGAAGATCTAGCCCCCACGAGGCTCACAGTCTTTCACCATCAAACTCCTGGAAGAGCCCAAGGAAACCCACAGACATTCCCCAAAGACACTGAACCCATTCTGCTCTCGGTTTCCCAGCTCCCCCGACCCCACACTGTCAAGAGATCGTCTCCTGCACTCATCTTCCAGTACTGACCTCAGGGGATGCCCTGAATGCTGAGAGTAACCTCTCAGACCCCACACTGAATTTCCAGAGTCTGAAACCCAAGGATTCCCCAATAAATATCTCAAGTCAATGAATGAATGAATGAATGGGGCCAGTGCCACAAGGTGGGCATCGGGCCTAATGAAGAGTTCTGACTAGGATTAGAGAATGAAGCCCAAGTACCAACCCTGACAACGAGCAGCTGTATGACATTGACCATTTCCCCTACATTTTAAGACCTCCCTTTCACCCAAGAAAGGAAAAATAGTTGTGTAATTTCTGGAACTATTTTATGAGAGTCCATACCAATGAGAACTTCGGTTTATTGAGCACATGACACTGAAGTCCTGTGCTAGGTGCTCTGTACACCAGCTCGGATCTACCCAGTACCCCAGGACCCCCTTTTTAAAGGTGAAAAACAGACTACAAGAGAGACTGAAGGTATTCCTTGTCACAGAAACATGGGCAGCTCTGTACACCAGCTCGGATCTACCCAGTACCCCAGGACCCCCTTTTTAAAGGTGAAAAACAGACTACAAGAGAGACTGAAGGTATTCCTTGTCACAGAAACATGGGCACTGACTGAGGGTTAGCGCTCAGGTTGGCTTCTCGCCATCTATGCATGTGAACTCATGGACGGGCTTCAGTAGACAGGCTGGGCCGCTTGGAAAAATGAACCCAGGGGACCACACTGTAGAGTCATGGCCTTTGTGAACACACATTTTTGCCCACATCTCAGCAAGGTTCCAGGCTGGACAGTAATAGAGTCTGCACCTGCCATGCCTCTCTCCACTCAGGGTCTGAAAACCTTCTGGGCAGCAGCTGAGACCGACACTTTCCAGCTTTTTGGTCACTTTGAAGATGAACCTATAACCTTCACCTGGCTGTTTCCTGTAGCTAAGTGTCATCCCTTTTGTACAGGTGCGCTGTTCTGGGAAAGTCTGAGTCCTGGTGGGAGCAGGCATCATCTTCCACACACCCTGGACACTGGTTTTCCTTTCTTGAAGATGCCAGGCTTAACTATTCTTGTATAGGCAGGTCCTTCTGGGCCTGTCTTCAGAACAAATGAGGGAACGGGTTACTCCCTAGCTTCCAGGCTCTCCTCGAGCCCTCAACAGCATGCCAAAACCGCTTCTCTGGGGTTTAAAATGTGTTATAGCCCCCGAGAGAGAAGGCCCTTTCTTTGTTTGCACTTCCCTTTGCCTTCCTTTAGTCCTTCCATGTTCTTCTTGCTCTCACCCCTCACCCTCCATGAACTGTCTGTCGGCACTCTCAGTTCGCTTTTGGGTCGGGGGAGAGGTCGAAAGAGGTTGAAATTTCAAATAGAGGTCACATCCTCATGAGCAGATTTTGGTGACAAGAATATTTTCTTCTGTTCTTAATTCCTGTTTTTGAATGTCAAGAATAACTCCCAGCCTGGTGACCTTGGGTACAGCTTTGTGAGAAGCCCCCTGGCAGAGAGGTGTGAAAGGATTCAGCAGTATTTCTGTTCTGCTTAGTGAGGGGTGAAGAGAGGCTGGCCCAGCCTGATGATGGGTCTTATCAGCTCTGGGCAGCACAGCAAGGTGCTAGCGACGTCAGTGTCAGGAAAAGAGCAAAGATCACATTAGCATCGGCAGCAGCTACACGTGAGCAAACAGCATCCCGACCCCAAGGCTTCACAAGACACCAGGACACAGTAACTCCGTACTCCCTCACGCATACACTTTAGTACGCACACTCACTCAAAAATACACACCACCCTCCTACCCACACTGATACACATAGAGACTGACAGAATCACACACAGTACCGTGTGGGAGGGAGCTGAAGTCATTCTCCCAGAATAGTTCAGCCCGGCCTCTGCCAGCAGAGCCACCAAGCTTGCCTCAGGTTTCCACATGTGGTCAGAACTGAGAGGTAACCTTGGCAACCAAGCCCAGTCCCCAAGGTCCCCACAGAAGTACATACCACTATCTAGTGGCTCCTAACTGGCGAGAGAGAGGAGGGAGGCTGTGTGATATCCCATAGACAAGGTCAGGACAGAAGGACCCAGTCCTTGGGTTGGTCTAAGGAGGGCAGTTTGGAAAGCCACGTCATTCTCCAAGGGGCCACAGAGGTAGGCCAGACTAGTGGATGGAAAGGCCAACCAAGACCAGAGGAAAGGTAGGCCTGGGGTCACATGACACTGAAGTTTCTGGGGCAGAGAAAGAGTAGACTGAAGCCATCCTCCCCTCTGCTATCACGAAGGCACGGATGAGCGTGTCTCTGGAGTCATGGTCCACATGATATGTCAGCACTTCTATTCACCATCCAACCCAGGGATGGAGGTAGAAGAAGAAATGAAAGAATGAGGAAAAAGAAAAGGAGCAAGCATGGCAGAAGGGAGAAGGGGCCATTCTCCTGATGTCCCAAACACTCCAAGGAGAGGAGGCAGTGGGTGGCAGGAAAAGGAAGCTTCTAAAGGCTGCCATCAACTTAGGTGACTTTTCCCCTTTGTTTTGTTTTTATTGATGTTGTTTGAGATCAGATCTCACTATGTAGCCCTAGGTAGTCTAGAACTTTCTATGTATAACAGGCTGACTTTGAACTCACAGAGATCTGCCTCTGCTTCCCCAGTACTCAGACTGAAGGTGTATACCACCATGCCTGGTGCTATTGACAACTTAAGGGCAGTTTAAATGATTTTTTTCTTCTTTTTTCTTTTTTTCTTTTTGGCTTTTCAAGACAGGGTTTCTCTGTAGCTTTGGAGCCTGTCCTGGAACTAGCTCTTGTAGACCAGTTTTGAGTGGCCTCAAAACTCACAGAAATCTGCCTGCCTCTGCCTCCCAAGTGCTGGGATTGAAGGCATGTGACACCACTGCTCAGTTTTTAAATGAATTTAAAACAAAATCAGGACTGATGTAACATGTTCAATGTTATCAGAAATCAATCCTAAGGCTGGGTATGATGGCAATACTTAATACCAGTATTCAGAGAGGCAGAGGCCAGTCTGGTCTCTGTACAGAGTTTTAGGCCAGCCAGAGCTACACTGTGAGACTCTTTCAAAACAAACAACAAATAATTATAGAACCTAAATCCTTGTTTGGGGACGATGATGCTGCAAAGTGACCTAGGAATGTTAACTGTGAGATAAATTAGTTCCTTTATAGATTTAAGAGTAGAAAAAGGAGGGGTCTGCCTGTTGGTTTGCTTTTTGGTTTTTCAAGACAGGGTTTCTCTGTAGCTTTGGAGCCTGACCTGGAACTTACTCTGTAGATCAGGCTGGCCTCGAACTCACAGAGATCCACCTGTCTCTGCCTCCTGAGTGCTGGGATTAAAGGCATGTGCCACCACCGCCCGGTTCTGCCTGTTGGTTCTTACAGAGTGTTATACACTACAGCCAGGATAGAATCCAAAATGCTGTGGCATCGCCACAGAAACACCTAATAGCACTATGCAGCTGCATCATCCCCAAGTCAGGATTTAGTTTCTAGAATTGTTTGTTTACTTTGTAACAGGGTCTCACTATGTATCTCTGACTGACCTGGAACTCCATAGGTAGACCAAGCTGGCCTCTGCCTCTTTGAGTACTGTGATTAAAGGTGTTTGCTACCATACCTAGCCTTATAATTGATTTCAGGGTTGGGGCTGCCTTTCCTTCCCGCCTCCCATCCTCACATCTGGACTCAATCTATAATCATAGCATCACTGTCAAGACTGGTTGATTGCTCTGTGGGCCCTGTGGCCAGAGCAGCAGCCCAGGAACTGGGGGACCTAATGAAAAGAGCGCCACGTTTGTAGCCTGCAAGTTATGCCCTGTCCTGGCTCTACTGCATAGCCTGCAGGGAGATGTGAACATTTACAGAAGGGCCAGTTTGTTTCCTAAAGGAAAACAAAGCTGATGCTTCAGTTTGCAGGAAGCTTTCTTCACCAGTTTGCTTAAAGGATGTCAGAACACCAGACCCAAGCCAAAGGCACTGACAGGCGCTGGTAAGAATGTCAAATGCAAGTCAGGACAGGCCTGTATGCTTTGACCTATTCTGCTGACTTCCTTGGTGGCTAGCCTTGGTCAGTGACACCTGTCCTCTTTGGTTCAATGCATCTAGGTTATCTTTCCCCAAGGTCAGCCCAGTTCCCAGTTCAAAACTAACAATTCCCTTCATTAAGCAGAAGCAATCATCTCTTCCATGCAAACCCATACCCTGAGGAGGAGCACTGAAAAAGCTCTCCAAGGGATATGTTTAATGCCAAAGCATTAGACTCCCAGGCACTAGATTCATCCGATGAAACAGAAGGGAAGGACATATGAAATGTGAGCTATCCCGCAAACGGGAAGCGTACAAACGCAGTAGCCTGCTTCCAAGGAGCTAGGACACTGGTGTTGGGCCAGGGGAGGGGGGGATCTTGCTTGTGAGGCTGAGGCAGGAGGCTTCCCAGTTTAAGATGAGCTAAGGGACTGTATGGGTAACATCAGTTTAGCATTGGGAGGATGGTCAGCCTGCATTTTCAAGGTGATGTTTCAGTAATCTGGAGAGTGTGAACTGGTAACCAAGCAGTAGTGAGGTTAAAGACATGAGCCATGGTGCACCCAGGCTAGGGATGTGTGAGGTGAGGACCATGTGACGGAGCTATGAATAATGGGGAAACGTTGTAGGACCATGGTGGCAGAGCAAGCAGCTCAGATACCTTAGGAAAAGGACTCTACTAATGGCCAGGAAGGTCGTTTGGGTGGAACTGGAAAAAACCCACTGCAATTATCTAAGTAAGA
Source organism: Dicrostonyx torquatus (assembly GCA_028555095.1). Lineage (NCBI taxonomy): Eukaryota > Metazoa > Chordata > Mammalia > Rodentia > Cricetidae > Dicrostonyx > Dicrostonyx torquatus. The sequence continues at coordinate 3,287,113 of JAQHUG010000098.1, forward strand.
AGCCATCAGTCTTGGGACTAGGTTGGAGGAAGCTAAAGAAGGGTCTCTATGTTTTAGGGGCAGCCATCAGTAGCTTTAAGGGAGGTGACTTTAGAAGAGACTCTAGATATCCACAGGGAAGTACAGACCATGAAGAGGACGGAAGTACTGATGTGGAAATCACTAAAGAAAAATAAATAGCAAAAGAGACAGCTACAGATAGAGTGGACATAAAAGGGAAGAGGGACTTGGGAGGGAACCGGCACAGAGGGCCCAGGCAGGGAGGCTGGTGTCTCAGCAGGGGACTGCTTCTCGAAGGTCGTTTAGAACTCAAAAACGAAAAATAAACCCAGATTTTACACAAGCCATGGTTCATTTAACAAACACCGGCAGGCCAGACCCTGAGCTGGGCTCAGAGGTGTGGGTGACAAGTTGCCCATTCAGTAGTCTGCCTAGCTTCCTGGAACCAGTCCTTGAGGCCCTGAGGTGTAGACAAGCCAGCTCTGAAGCCTTTCTCCTGGGGAGCTAGTGTTTATAAAAGTTCCAGTCCACAAAGAGGAAGGAAGACGAACCAGTCAAGAGGGAGGAGCAGGGAGTTGAAGGAAAACTTTGTACAGTTCACACCAGACTACTTTTTTTTTTTTTTTTTTTTTTGAAAAAGGCATTTAAAGGAAAGTGAGAACTTGGGACAGAAAAGTCTTTCTTCGACATTCTTCCCACCGCGATACTAAACAGTGAGAGGTGATTGCTTTTAGGCAATTGCTGAAGAGGAAGAGCAGAATTGTTGGGGGAGGTGGAATTATTATGGAAGCAAAAAGAATACGATCCCCGTTGCCAAAAACATGAGGAGCGGGTTCCGACCAGCTGGGAGAAGAGTGGCAGAGATGACCAGGCGCCAGGGTGTCTGTATCGGGAAGCATGGGAGAAGCGGCATCGGCGAGGGCACCCTGGAGGAGGTGGCAGGCAACCACTGCCTTGGCACTATGCAGAAGCGACGTCCGGGCATGCCCGATGTGGTGCGCTTCCTCTGTCCAGTCCAAGGCCCCTCTCCCGCCCGCCTCCCACCTCTCGGGAGTCCTGCGCCGGTTCCCAATACTGACGTCAGTGAGCGATGACCTCAGCGCCCAGGAGGCGCGGGCGAGCAGGCCAGCAGGAGGACGGCGGGGGTGGGGGGCGAGCGAGGGCGGAGGAGAGGGAGGCGGGGCACCGGGAGAACACGCCTCCATCCGCCAGCCTCGGCCAATGGGCGCCTCCTGCGGCTCCCCGCCTCCGCGAGCGCTATGAAAGGCGCAGCCCGGGGAAAGTCCGGGCAGAGCCCGAGCGGCAGCCGGACCACCCTTGTCATAATAATACAGCTACTTCCTCAGCCGCCCGACATGAGCCACGGGAAGAGGACCGACATGCTCCCGGAGATCGCCGCCGCCGTCGGCTTCCTCTCCAGTCTGTTGAGGACGCGGGGCTGCGTGAGCGAGCAGAGACTCAAGGTGTTCAGCAGGGCGCTCCAGGATGCATTGACCGGTGAGCACTCGTCGGGGTCCCAAAGCCACCGAGGCGCGGCCTCTCCCCACTGTTTCTGGGACGGAGACCCCCTACGCGAGCAGCTCCGGGGCTCAGAAGCCTTGCTCTAATCTCCGAGGACGCCTGTGGTCCCTCCGTCCCTTGCTTTAGGTCTCCGCCACCTCGCCCTCCAGTCCCCGCCTCACTCCGGGGGTGCTGACCCTTTTCGTTGAGTACATTCCGAGGCCCTAAGAACACCATGGGAAAAGTCAGTCAGTGTCTGCGCTCAGAGTCCGAACTCACCTCCTTCTCTGAATCGTGGAGACCCCCAGACCCTCGAGGGATGCTGTGGGCCACGAACCCTGCCAAGCTATGCGACTTTATGGTCAATTGAACTTTCGACAACTCGAGTCCGAGTCACTGTTGTTGTAGCCCTGTGCCTACTGTTGTGCGTGACCATTCTGCCGCTTGTTTACCCTCTGGAAGTTGTAATCTGGGCCCCCTTTGTATTTTTTTCTTTTGGTCCCTCTTCGCCATCTGCCACCTATTGTAGTACAGAAAAGAGCCCAGTAGCCTAGCCTGCTGGGTGGGTGGGTGGGGGGCATGTCATGATGGCAGGGTGTGAGGCAAGGCGGTGGAGGAGTGATAAGCAGCCCTTTCGCCTCTGTCCCCAGCTGTTACAGCTGGTTGGTTGCCTTGGGCAGCGATAGCCGTCTCTCAACATGTTGGCACAGATCTGAGAACCAACAGCTGTTTCATCAAAACAAAGCCATTTTTCTTCCCTTACCTTTGCTAAAGATAACTCTTCTGCTGAGGGAGGGATGGGAGGCCTGGTGGCTTGCTGGACTCCCAAAAATGTTGGCCGCTTACTGGACTTTGAAATTTCAGTTTCTGGGTCTTAAGAGGCCCTGCCTGTTCATACTAGTCTTTCCTTCCTTAAGCTGGATTGTGCCAAAAATATCCCTGACCATCGGGAGAGCACCTACCTGAAAGCTCTGGCTGCCTTTCAATGTGCACACACTTGGAAAGGGCCTAGGGGTCTTTCTAAGTGGCAGAGGGAGTTTAAGGAGAGGCTCTGAAATACTGTCGCTGAGCCCTTCCCCTTCTCCCGGCCCTCTACCCTCACACTCTGCTTGTGGTAAACATCAGAGACAATGCTTTCTAACCAGGCATCTCCCTCTCGTTCTTCCTTTACAGATCATTACAAACACCACTGGTTTCCAGAGAAACCATCCAAAGGCTCTGGCTACCGCTGCATCCGCATCAACCACAAGATGGACCCCATCATTAGCAAGGTGGCCAGCCAGATTGGACTCAGCCAGCCCCAGCTACACCGGCTGCTGCCCAGTGAGCTGACCCTGTGGGTTGATCCCTATGAAGTGTCCTACCGCATTGGGGAGGATGGTTCCATCTGTGTCCTGTATGAGGAGGCCCCGGTGGCTGCCTCCTATGGGCTCCTCACTTGCAAGAACCAAATGATGCTGGGCAGGAGCAGCCCCTCGAAGAACTATGTGATGGCTGTGTCGAGCTAAGGAGGAGCCACCCTGCCCGGGCACTCTACTGTACTCATGCTGCCGTGACAACAGGCCACCGTATACCTCAACCTGGGGAACTGTATTTTTAAATGAAGAGCTATTTATACATGTTATTTTTTTTTTTTTTAAGAAAAGCGGAGAAAAAAAACCAAAAGATTTTTTTTTAAAAGAAAAAAATCCTTAAAGGGAGCTGCTTGGAAGTGGCCTCCCCAGGTGCCTTTGGAAAGAACTGTTATTGAATCTGTGAGCCAGTGTTTGCCTAGGGGAGTGGTTTGGGGATTGGTCTAGCCAAGGTAAAGGGGGATTCTTGGCTGATCCCCCAGGAGGTGGTAAAAGGGAGCAAGCAAGGTTAGCAACTGTGAATGAGAGGGGTCAGGCTCTGCCCTGGGTTACCATCCCAGCTGGGATGCCTGTCTACCTGGTTCCTCTCTTACTCAGGGGCATTCAAGCCTGGTCTTAAATAATACTACATTGCCTAATTTTCTTTTGTTTTTCTGCTGAGACCCTGGGTAGAGTGAAAGACCACTCCTTGTCCCTTCTGTTCTAAGCAGGTTTTCTTGAAGTCTTGTCTTGTTTCTGATTCTATCCTCAGGGGCCTGGAAAGGTTGTTTCCCAGCCAGGAGTCTGTGACCACTTTTGGAGGGTGGGATGTCAGGCAGGTGCGCAAAGACTTTGGGTATAGATGGAGGGGAACGGCACAAAACCTTCACTCTGCACCGCGCTGCTTCCTATGCATGCATGGCGAATAATTTAGGGCTGATTTGCAATGGAATTTTGGGACCCAAAGAGGGTTTCCCCCCCTCATTTTTTTCTAAACCTTCCTTTTGGGAACCACGTGAAAGTCCGAATGCTGCTACCATTGAGAGGTGGTTCAAAGCTCCAGGGAACTGCAGGTCCTTTCTCACTGCCTTCCCTTCAAAACTCACTTGCGTTCCTCCTTTCCCCTCTTTCATGTGGTTGGGTCCTGGAGGGCACTATTTCCTAGGACAGGAGTTCGCAATCACTGTGCAATAGTCCCAGGAAACTTTCAGACTGGGTCTCCCAGCCCCTTCTGGTGCCCTGGTGGGTGTTAGGGCTCTGCTTTTCCCATTCTCCTAGGGGTTCTGGTTGGTGGTGGGCCTTGCCGAGAGCCATCTTCCTGGGCTGCAGAAAGAGTGTCTGTGCCCTACAGGACTACCTGGTATTCTTGGAGGGCTGCCACTAAGCCACACTTTGGGCACTGCTTTATCTCCTTGGTGCTCAGAGCACCTGTGGGGGAGGTTGTCTCTCTCAGTAAAATCCAAATTTGTTTGTAGATGTGTGCAATATTTACTGTTCTGGGTTGGGGAAAATTTTGGAAAACACTGGGAAGAAATGGCTTTCCTTCAGGTTCAGTGACACTGCTGAGGGGTCCTCAGAAGGCCTTCAGTCTCTCAAACTGAAGGACAGAGTTAGAGCCAGCTGATCACCCTCTCCTTAATGAGGACCCCCCTGCCCCATTTCTCTCCACTGCCATGGCATCCCGTTTCCTGGGTTTCTTAACTCCTCAGTTTCTACTCAAAGGTGCTATTTACCAAACACTCTGCCCAGCCTGCTCTGGCACTCCCAGCTTCGCACAGCCTTCCCAGGCGGCTTCATCTCTTGCTTTAAAGTTAACTCTGGGCCCACAGCCCCGAAAGCTGTGGGTTGAAACAAAGCTGTGAATTGCTGCAGATGGTTCTCGTGTCTTGTCCACAAACAGGTCCCTGCCTTCTTAGAAGCAGCCACCTGGTCTCATGCTGAGATCTGTTCTTTCTTGTCGATGTTCACTTTAAAAATGACAAAACCCCCAGAGCTGGACTGTTGAGCAGGCCTGTCTCTCTTATTAAGTAAAAATAAGTAATAGTGGCAAGTTTGTAAGCTATTCTGACAGAGAAGACAAAGGTTACTTAATTGTATAATAGTGTTTTTATATGGAAGACTGTACAGCTTTATGGATATATGTACACTTTTGTTTTTAATAAAAATGTAGCAGATTATGTGTGGTGTAGAGAAGGTAAAATTTCATACTGCCGACGGGCATTTCCTCTCAAATCCAAACCCTTTCTTTGTGCTTTGTGGCATTCATCAGTTGCCCTGGCTCGGTCTGTAGCATGCAGATGTTGCAGAAGATGACCTAGGTGTGTGGTGATGTCATTTCCGTGCATTCCCCCTACTCCAAGAGGGAGCTCCCTACTTTTATGACTGTTCTCATGGGTCTCTAAAAATATGCTGTCTGAACAATCTGCAGCCTAGTCTGTACTTCCATCCTTGGCCATTCAGCATGTCTATGGAGCTGGCCTTCTGTGTCCACGGCTGTGGAAGCAGCCAACCATGGCTGAAAATTATACAGGAAAACAATTCAGGAAGTTCCAGAAAACAAAATGCTGATATGTCCAACACTAAACACACCAGCCCATGTGATGTGACTGCAATCATACGTGAGCACACTGATGTTCCTCCTGGCATCCCACTGCGGGGTCCAATTTGAGCACATCCAGTCATAGGCTGTGGCCTTAGGCCCACAGTGGCAGCATCTTTACCTGCCAGGTACAGAATTTTCCTTGCCATTCCAGAAACAGTATAGTTTTCAATGTATTAGGCATTGCAAGCAATCTTAGAATTTAAACGATGTGGAAGGATACTCAGATAAAACTGCTAAGTATTTTATAGAGGAGACTTGAGTATCTGCAATGGTCTTGGAACCAATCCCCTTGCAGATGTCTGGTGAGTTGACTATATCATCAATGACTATGAAAAATAAAACACACTTTCTCACAGAACTCCAGTGGTGAGCAGAGGATGACCCTTGTCACAGGTTAAGGCAAGATTGTCATTCCTAGTAATGGCTCTTGTCACCTTGGCTGTCCTTTAGGAACTACCATTCTTGCCTTGTTGGACAAGAGCAGTTGAATCCCAGGATCTGTGTACTGGGAACCAACATAGCTTAATGCCACTGGTATAAGTTGAGCTAGAAAGCAGTTATTTCTGAGAGAGAACCCATGATGGCTTGTTACTCTTTTTTTTTTTTTTTTTCGAGACAGGGTTTCTCTGTAGCTTTGGAGCCTGTCCTGGAACTAGCTCTTGTAGACCAGGTTGGTCTCGAACTCACAAAGATCCACCTGCCTCTGCCTCCTGAGTGCTGGGATTAAAGGCGTGCGCCACCACCGCCCGGCCTGGCTTGTTACTCTTGTAAACTACTTTTGACCTCATGGAGGGGATCTATGCAAGAATAACAAGTTGTCATGCTTGGTTTGGGGGGTCTTTCCTAGAATTTTGATAAGGACTCAGCTCCCCACAAAGGCTACAGGCACATTTTTGACCCACGTTGGATCTTTTTCTTGGCCCAAAGTAAGCTGTTTTGAAATGTTTAAGCATGCTCATCTCCTTTCCTACTCCACAGTTTTGTACACAGACATGCAGCTTGTCCTGAGTGTCAGTGGTCAGAGTTAGGCAGGGAAGCTGGGCACTTATATCCTACATGTGAGGAGAGAAATGGAGTCGGCCTTGGCAGGGGCAGTCAGTGCATCTGTGTTATGAATGGAATATTGGAACCCGCTAATGCCAGGGGTGCCACAGGAGTAGTCCTTCATTTGTTCCTCTCTATTCGGATGCAAGGACAGGGTTAGGACCTAGGAATGTTTGCTCATCTTTGGCGTTCTATTCTTTTGGGCTAGTCAATTCAAAGTCTGCGTCTATCTTCTTGTTTCCTAAAAGGGTCCAATCCTAAGGGACATTTCATCATTTAGTGGAAGACTTAATGACATTTAGGGAAGGTTGTCTGGAGGCCAACAGAACAGGTCAACCCCATCTTTGTCAGGGAAACCACAGGATAGCAGATTGATCTTGGGGTTGCTTTTGGCTCTTGATAGGCTAATAATGGCCATTCTGTTTATGCAAGAGGGCTCTGTGATCCAGGAAGGTGTTACTTCTTTTGAACCTGACCAGTATCAGGAGGAGCAGAGAGACCTACTAGCCGCTGGGTGTTTCAGGACTCCGAATGGAGTAATAGGTAGTTGCTTTTCCTGGGATCTAAAACTAGGCCTTCAGCTTCCCTGCTACTCGGTAAACCAAGGCAGCCTAGAGTCCTGTGCGTGGTCAGCTGTTTGGGGATGATAATGTCCCTCCCCAGAGAGTCTGGGCAAGGCGTTGGCAGCTGTAGAGTAAGCATCCAGCCTGGCTTCTGATAAGGTTTGGGTGGAGGAGGCCTTGATGTTGCCAAAAACAAGCCAAGAGGAAGAAACCACTTCTGGTTCCTGTAGCTTTTGGTGAGAAAGGATACTGAGGACTCAAGAGCCCTTGACCAGCATTCTTGACCTCATGAAAATTTTGCAATAGAGTTTGTGGTTGAGAGGGAAAAATATATGGTTTATAAGTCTTTTCTGCAAGTAACTTGGTAAGTTTGGAAAAGTCATTCAGTTTTTCTTGTCTTAGAAACTAGCAGAGTGAGCTGAGCATGGTGAATTATGTTATAATCCTAGCTCTTGGAAGGCCAAGGCGGAAGGATAACTATGAGGCTACAGAGTAAGATTGTGTCTCAGAAAGAAAGAGATGGAGAGGGGAGAGGAGAGGAAGGAAGGGAGAGAGATGGGGGAGGAGGAGAGAAGATTATATATATTAAATGTCCCTAAATGCCCCTGTTCTTTTCCTCAGTCTAAACCATCCTCGCCACCTTGGCAGACTCTGGAGGCCAAATGAGAACCATCACCATCATTCTTTTCAACTAGCTGAACTGAAAGGTCACTAAAGTGGGAATGGAGTCGGGGTTCAGCTCTAGCTTGTGTCACTCTGCTGCTTGCTAAAGTTCCCATCCTCAAAGACAATGAGGTGGACATGCAAGGAAGTTGGGAATGAAGACATAAGAGCCAGGGAAGTCTATTTCAGGTCTACTCCCTGATCACTGACTGGGCAGCCTGGGGCAAGTGGCCAGCACGACTTAGTTTCCCCAGGTTTGGAGTTGGCTTTCAAATGCAGCCCATTTCTACAAGTCACAAAGATGGCGTTCGACTAGTTCTAGCACTCAGTGAATAAGAACTCCCATTGCTAATGGAAGTTAACCTCATCTCTCAAGGGCCCTGACTTGATCTTGAGGACAGTGTCAAAGTATTCGAATCTGCTAGTATCTTCGGGTGTGACTGCAGTTAATAGAATCCTGCAGCCTCTCCCTCAGCCTTTGATTGAAAGTCCACTTACTTCTAGAACCCTGGCAAGGGTAACTTGAAAGTAGGCACACTGATTGGATGACCTCTGCCATTTTCCTGGAAATAGCACCGTGTTCTTGCTACTCACTAGGTCCCTGACCAGGTCGGTTGGCTCTATGGCCTGCTTCTGGATTAATATCAAGCCAGCTACGTGCCAATTCACACAGAGAGTGGGTGGGGAAGGGGTTCTCCAATAGCAGCTTTCCCTGTCTGTGGACTCACACCCACATGCTCTCCCTTCCCAGAAAGGAAATACATGGGGAAAGTGGGAAGGGCAAGCCTGAGCTCTCTGGCTTTGTTTCCTTACTATGTCTTTGCAGAGTTGGCAGAAAAACCATTTCTGTTCAGTCTGAGAGGCTGCCAAGCCTTGGGATAATGATCTCTAGCAGGACTGTGCCCTGGATGCATGGCTTTCCCCTGCTTTGATAGCCTGGCTATCAAAAGTTCCAGGTTATTTTTTTCCCAGCAGAAACCAGGCCCTACCATTTGCCATCCTCATTCCCACAAACAAGGGCGGGCCTTAGCTCAACCCTTGTCCACTAAGCCGGACAGGCTGTCTGGAGTACATCAGATAAGAGGCAGTAACAGCTGGGTGGGTTGAATAAGTGCTGCTTTATTTACCAGCACTCGGGGAGAGGGTGTTTAAACTCTGATGGACATCAGGCAGTAAATGAGTGAGGACAGCTGGGTAGAAGCTGGAGCAAGCCTGGAGAGTGAGCCCAAGCCTTGTTAGAAAAGGGCCTCCAGTCCTTGGCTCTAGTCCACTGTCATCATGCAAAAGACACCGTGATACAAGATACTGTGGCTTTATTTGTTTGTTTGTTTGTTTGAGACAGAGTCTCAGGTATCCCTGGCTGGTCTGGAATTGGCTATGTACCCAAGGGTGAACATGAACTCCAGATGCTCCCATCTGTGTCTCTTAAGTACTGGGATTATAAGCATAGGCTGGGGATTAAACCCAGGGCTTTGTTTGTGCTAGCCGAGCACTCTCCCATCTAAGTTACATCCCATCCAGTCCATGGGTTTTCTGTTTATTTTGTTTCGCTTTTTTTGACAATATATATGCATAGGATTCTGGGGTATGACCTCTGATGCATCCAGAAATCAAGAGGTGGGTTCCTCCTCCAGGCCTCACAGGAGGAAGGTTCTGTGTTGAGGACATTACCAGTAGACTGACAGGCTCTGATCTCCAGAGAGGCACCTCTGCCTCCTTCCTAATGGAGCTAAAGATGCACAGGAGCCTACCTCTGTTTTCCCCAGGAAGTGGGTGGCAGCTTCCTCCAGGTTTAGCTGGTGCCATTCACCTGTGTAAGGGACTGTGGGCTCTGAATCTCTGCCCAAGGAATGTGCCGTCTTCTTCTGTCCACCCACTGATTCCTGGTGAACTCACACCTCAGGCAACTTCTCTGTGACATCTCCTTGGTAGGATACACGGCTCTCCTCTGCTTCTCAGGAGGCTCACTTCTCACCATGGTCCTTGTAACTTGGAATCTAGCAGGAAGCTAGAACACAGGTCCTTGCCTGACTGGCAGATGCCGGTGAATACTGATCTGGTGAGTGAAAGTTATAGGTGACCAGAGTGGAGAAAGGCAGATGAAAATAATTTAGATCAGAGATGATTTTTTTAAAAAGAAAATGAAGCCCATTCAGGATTGGTCATTATTAGTACATTTCAGCTCAAAATATCTGGGACTCACTGGGAGCCTGTAATGCATCTTATTAAGAAAATTTAGGGCTTTGAATCTCGCTGTCTCTCAGGACTTAAGAGCCTATTATTGACACATCAGAATAAGCCTTAGTTATCCATTAACTCCCAAAGTGCATTCACACAGTAAGCACCAGGAGAGAAGGCTAGGCAGCTCTGGGGAAGGACTCTGACTTTGAAGGCTGAATAGCTGCAGCACCCTATTCAGTCCCCAGCAGTCTCCTCTCCACAGCTGATCTGGACTAGCTGCTAAGTCGTGGGAATAGCCCCGGGGAAATGGGAGGCCTCTCTGCCAGGCTGGTGGGAAATGGCAGTGATGGTGAGGTCTTTGGCACCCGCATCTCGTGCCTTCCCTGCTGTGAGTCTCAGCTTTCTCAATTTTAAGGCAACTCACTGTGTAAGCCACTCTCACAATTCCGGTTCTGTTTCCAGATGGAATGGGGGGATCTCTGAAACCTGTCGTATTTCCTGATAACAGAGTCCAGATCTTGCTCCTGTTGCCCCCAAGCACCCTGGCAGCCTCTGCTGGGTCTCCTATGCCCAACATCCTGCCCATCCAGCATCTTGAGACAAGCACAGATTCTATCTCACTGTGTCATTTTTCCCCTGTTACCTTTCTTTGCCATTCTAAACCTGTGACCCTTCCCCTTGTCACATCTTTTCCTGTTTATGTTTCTCCAGAGCAGGGGTCCTCAACCTTCCTAACACCGCAGCCCTTTAATTCAGTCCCTCGTGTTGTGCTGACCCCCAACCATAAAATTATTTTTGTTGCTACTTCATAACTGATTTTGCCACTGTTTTGAATTGTAAATATCTCTGGAGATAGAGGTGTGCCAAATGGGTCACAACCCATAGATTGAGAACCCCTGCACTAAAGCCCCGTGTGCAAGTCCTTTTTTCCTTTGCCAGTGTTTGTGTTGCACAGGGGTTCTTTCTTTTGGAGTCTGGGCACCTGCCCTGTATATCCAGGCACTCAGTCTGATGCATTGCAATGCCATGGTCCCAAGCTCTCTGAGATACAATGACCTTGACTACAGAAGAAGAAAGCAAAACCTTCATGACCAGAAGGGGATGGTGGGCATGGTCTTAAAGTGTAGGCTTGTTCCTTCTTCTACTGCCTCTTCTGTTACCTGCTCTGAATAACTCCACCGTCTGCTGTATATGTGTTCTTAGCTCAGGCTCAGGAAAAATGTCCATACTCTCAGAACACAGCCTTGCTCCAGTCCTTTATGATGCAGTTAGTCTGTAGTTTTTTTTTTTTTGAGACAGTCTCAGGTTTCCCTGCCTAGCCTTGAACTCAATATGTAACTAGAGATGACTTTGAACTTCTTTTCTTGCCTCTACTCTCTGAGGGCTAGATTACATGTGTGCACCACCATTCGTAGCTTATGTGCTGAGGATTAAACCTGGGGATTAAACCTAGGGCTTCGTTCATGTTGCCAATTGAGTGTCTACCGGTTGAGTCCTCTACCCCCTGAGCTACACCCCCAGCTTCTGGTAACACTTCTTATATTGTGTTGTGCCGATGTATGGCAGATCTACAAGTTTGGGGCCTTTCTCCAACTGTCACCAGAAGCATCTCCAGGACAGAAGCCAGTCTTTTATTTCTATTCTACCTTGTGTGCTGGTCTACCACTTTGTGCAGAGCAGGCCTCAGCACACTGGCGGCTGAGTGAAAGGATAAAAATAACCACTTCTGCCCACAGGCAGTCGCAGGGCTTGCTCCTGTTCTCCTGTCCTCCCATTCTGGGGCTAAAAGAGACTTTTTTCCTTTGGGAAATTTTTCTAGGAAAGGTGAAAGGAGCTCCCTACGCTGAGTCTGCCTACATGTGCGCGCAGGGTGCACAGTGCCACTTGTGCCAACATCTTCTGGGCGGACAATGATGGCAGAGCTTCCTTTGATTGTTTCAGTTCAGAGCGTTCAATCCTGAACCACAGCTTGAGATAACAAGCAGTGAATGAGCAAATAGGGGTGGGAATCTGGGCGAAGGAGCCTATGACTATGTGGGCGTGCACTCCTGAAGGAGCTTACCTAGGACGTGGGCTCATTCCTTCCTCAGGGAATGTTTTCATGCTTGGACCTCTGCTTCAAATAAGAGGCTCAAAATCAGAGGCGGAGGTGAAGATATGAAAAGCCCTCCAAGGAGTCTTTCTGTATGATTGTTCTTGTCCTGGTACTATGAAAGCTGGTGCCCGAGGGACGTTCTCTCTCTCTCTCTCTTTCTCTCTCTCTCTCTCTCTGTGTGTGTGTGTGTGTGTGTGTGTGTGTGTAAGGGTGGGTGGGGGGTGGGGGCAATAGCACTCAAGCTGTTCAGCTGTCAGTTCTCAGCAGCTGGTGGATGCCAAGAACAGTGCAATTAAACACTCGGGCCCCCTCCCCCAGCTCTACATCCCCAAACCCTTTTTTCTCTTGGGCGGCACTCCCTTGCCAGCTGCCCTCTCCTCCAGGTGTTTCCTGCACCCTCTCTATGTGCTGGCTGGAGTGGGGAGGGATTCTGGTCTGGTTTCTTCTTAGCCAATGGCAGCCCAGTGTAGGAGGCCCATGTTGTTGTATCTGGGGAGAGCAGACCACAAACAGCAGCTGCCTCTTGGCACCTGACTTTCAGAGAGCATGTAAACAGTGATGGGGAAGAAGGAAGACCAGGGCAGGGCTGCTGGGGAGTCACTCGGGAGGGAGCATTTTGTAAGAATCATGTTCACAGCTCTGATCCCCAATTTCCCTCTCTAGAGGGAAAGGAGGGTTCAGGGCCTAAAGTGGGGGTTACCCCCAAGGACCATAACATTTATTAAGTCAAATCCTGGTGTAAGAAACCCAGGGGTTTGACTTAATAAATACCAGGTCACCCTCCTCATCCTTCTGCCGTGAAATGGATGGAGTCACCTGCAGGAGATCCTGGCAAAGTTTCAATATCCTTAGTTCACGCCTTGAAATACCTAAACGCTGCCTACCTCAATTCCAAACCTCATATCCCAGCCACAGCTGGGTTTCTCCCCAGCCACTCACTCAGGCAGGGAGGGAAGCGATTTAAGTTGAAATGATACATATAACCTCACGATAGTTTCACTTCTGCCTCTGATTTGGCTGGGCTGTTAGATCGGAGAGACCAGGGTTGTGGGTTTGGATGCCCTGTTGTGTCTGTAGTGCTTGCAAAGGGCCTGGCACTTAGTAGGTCCTCAGCAATAGCACCATGGTTGAAAACATAACCACAGGAACCAGAGCAGCAAATGACATCTCATTAAATCCTCAGAGCGATTCTGTGGGGCTGACACGGTAGGTGACAACCAGAAGACAGAGGCTCAGGTCGAGCAAACTGTCCACAAGCACAGCGCTAGGAAATACAGACTACCTAAATAAAAAGAAGCAGCAAACAAGGAAGAGGAGGGGGAGGAAAGACAAGAGGCAGAAAGCAGGAGGATAAGGAGATTAAAATGAAGTCTCGTAATCATCATTAGTGAAGCCACACTGAATCCAAGCTTTCTCCTGTTTCTCCCTGCCGCTTTTAGCCTTCAGGTCTGAATGGCAGGGACCTTTACCCCACAGCATAGTGTATTCTCTGCAGGTAGTACACAGAAGGGAAGCCGTCTGAGTCCAAATCGCACATATCAATTATGCCCAGGCTCAGACTGCTTCTTCTTGTTACCATTTCTTTAGTGATTCTTTATCTTGCTGCTGGGGATTGAACCCCGGGGCCTCCTGAATGCTAGCAAGCTCTCTACCACCTTCCAATATCCTGGACTCTTTAGTCATTTTGTTAGTTTATTTGTTGTTTGCTTGGGGGGGGGCGGTCTTTTGAGACAGGGTTTCCCTGTCTGTCCTGTCCTGGGGCTCTGTAGACCAGGCTGGCCTCAAACTCACAGAGCTCTGCCTGCCTCTGCCTCCCGAGTGCTGGAGTATGCCACTGCTGCCTGGTCCTTATATTTTATTTTAATTTTTTAAATCCTGCCATTTTTGTTGTCTTTCTTTGTTTCTCTCCTTTTTTGAAACAAGGTCTCTGTAGACCAGGCTGGCTCAAACGTGCAGTGATTCCCCTGCCTTGGCCTCTTGAGTGCTGGGATCACAGGTGTGTGCCACTATGCTAGAATCACAGGCGTGTGCCACCATGCTGGGATTACAGGCGTGTGCCACCATATTGGGGTTACAGGCGTGTGCCACCATACTGGGGTTACAGGCGTGTGCCACCATGCTGGGATTATAGGCGTGTGCCACCATGCTGGGATCACAGGTGTGTGCCACCGTGCTGGGATCATAGGTGTGTGCCACCGTGCTGGGGGTTTTACAGGTGTGTTCCACTGTGCTGGGGGTTTTACAGGCATGTGCCACCGTGCTGGGATTACAGGTGTGTGCCACCATGCTGGGATTAGGATTACAGACATGTGCCACCATGCCTGGCCTTGTCAGGTTCTTACAGTCAGAAGCCATTGCTTCCTTCCTCGGCCATGTCTTTGGAAGTGGTAGTGTGTGATTGTGTATGAGTGAGTGTGCTTGTGAATGTGGTGTGCAGACATACGCATGTTCTCCATAAAGTTGTCTTTGTTTATCTGTCCTAATTCAGCCTGAGCAGAAGGTCCCTGAGCTCAGCCCTGACATTGCTCAATACCTTCCACAGTGTTTGTGCCGAGCACAGCATGGTGCTGAAGTAAGGGCTGTGGCGAGCAGGCTGTGTGTTCTAGGCCTGTAATAGAGTCCCTCCTTTGCCCTTTGACTCATTCCAGTTGGAAAAATCCTCGTCTAACACAGACCAGCCAGCTGGACAGATTGATTGCTTCACCGCAATCAGGAATTTCAGCTCCTGACTTCCCGGTCCTAATGCAAAACACAGAAGCTCCTGTGTTCATTGTGACCCACTTCCTTTCTTACCAATCTGCTCAGGGTGGAGGCTTAGGGCCCGGTGGCTTCTCTTGTTTTTACAAAAGGCAAATAACCTCCCTGTCATAGCCACTGCTTGGCTAATAGGCTTTCCTGTTGGTACCACCCAGGTGGGGGAAAGAGAGCACTGCTTATGTCCTAAGAAAAGATTCAGAGATAGCCAGAAGGGTTCAGCAGGATGTTAATGTACTTATTAAGATCACGGTGTTCTGTGACTTTACGAGGGTTACTGTCAGAGCCCAGGGTCCACACAGGGCTGAGTGTGCATGACAACTTGAAAGACCATATATACGGTTTTGAGTTTCAGTCCTTTAGCTGGCAAAGAGAGTCACTGGATAAGAGCCTCTTAGGGGCAGAGATGGATCTTTGCACAGTTTGGGGTTGGCAGGGAGAGAGAACACAAGAATTGGTCTTCAGGATGTAGCCAGTCGGAAGGAGGTGGCGGGATAATTACACATAAAGGTACCGTACCCAAGACACTGACTCTTCAGGCTTCAGCACAGAATGATGACTCTAAGTGCTGCCATCATTGCTGGACCAGGGGATGATCAGGGTTGGGTGAGGTTAGCTTGAATAAGGGCTGGGAAAGAGATGTCTTGAGAAGTACCTTTGCAGGAAACACATCTTCACTGTCTTAATGCCAAGACTAGAAACCCAAACCAGCTTAAACACCTCCACTGTGGTCAAAGCAAACAATGGGTGGTCAGTGTGGGCAGAAGAGAGGGACAGATGCTAGCTCAGAGGCGAGCGACTGTGGCAGCTTGCACTGTTCCCTGGTGTTCCCTCAGCAACCCCCCCCCCCACACACACACAGTTCAGTCAGTCTGCAAGAGCAGCTGGGTATTCAGGCCAGAGCTCATGGGCATTGAGATGATAACTCACACCCCTTTTATTTGGAACAATTTTGTCTCATTGTCGTGGTTATTAAATTTTGGTTTGGGGGGATGGAACCTAGGGTCTTGCCTGTGTTAGGCAAGCTCTCTGGCACCCTGACCACGCTAGACTAACGTCTGAAGGCAGACAAAGGCAGAGCTAAGAATTTGGGATTCAGGAGCCTGGTGTGAGGCGCTGGCTCTACCTGTGCTCTCTCCAAGATGTTTCCATCACCTTTCTCTGCCATCTCTGTCACTTCGCAAAATGGCTAGGGAAGGAGTCTGAAAACTTAAAGTGCCATACCTATCCCCGGATAGTGTGACTGTGTGGACAATGAGAGCGAAGGCCCATATTCCCATAGCCTCTCTATGGATAGTGTGACTGTGTGGACAATGAGAGCGAAGGCNGGATAGTGTGACTGTGTGGACAATGAGAGCGAAGGCCCATATTCCCATAGCCTCTCTATGGATAGTGTGACTGTGTGGACAATGAGAGCGAAGGCCCATATTCCCATAGCCTCTCTATGGATCTTGGCTAGCACCGTAGCTGCTTCGCCACGCTGGGAGGTATCAAGAGTGGGTGCTGATACCCCAATGTACAGAGGAAACTGCAACTCAGACCGCCTCATGATGACTGGTCTAGAGTTATGCCGCAAGCAGAGGGTGAGCTGAGAAGGAAGCCTTCCACTCTTGGCCTTCTAGACCATTCCCAACACTACATTGTTAGTTAACCACGGAGTACATACAGCTCTCCATCTGCCCCTCAGGGCTTGGGTTTTCCATTTAACCTATTTCTGAAGAGGCAAAACAATGCAGGTCAAGGGATTTTCTCTCAGTGACAGCCTGAGAACACAAAGCCCAACGATTGAGGCTTAGTGAGCTGCCCCAGACCATGGCCTCTCTTCCCAGAGGCCCCGACTCTCCTTAAGACTGGCCAGAAGCCGAGGAGGAGCGTGGGGGCAGAGCTCCCCAGAGGCGCACAGATGGGCAAGCTGGTCCCATCACCGGTCATTCAGCAACCTTTTTGTTTGGCAGCCAAACAGCCAGCGTCAGCTAGCCTGCCTCTCACCTTCCGGGCTTTGCGCGTCCCCCACCCCCACCCCGCCGCCTCCCCCCACCCCCGCCCCCATCAGGGTGGAGAAAATGAAGAGTTCCTGAGCCACCCGGCCTTCCTCCTTTATGTGGGGTGGGGAGGAGGATGAAAGACGGCCTGCAACTGGTGCGGGGTAACTGTTGCCATCTGTCTAGTGGGACGTCACCAGGGAGGGTCTTGCCCATTCACTGTTCACGCACCGCTGGGCCTCGGCCTTTTGTCGTTGGGCCGGGTGGCTGCGGGAGGGGAGGGAGGGCAGCCGGAGGGAGGCACACAGTTCTTTTGTGTCTAGACTAAACTTTAAGCGACTCGCCTGGGTTATTTGCATGAATGAGGAGGCTGACCAAGCCCCAGATTGCTCAGGTGATTGACAACTCTTAGTCTCACTTTGGCTTAACTGAGAGGAAGGCAGTGGTCCTAGTTCCTTCACGGAGGCTGGTAATGCTGGTATAACCCTCCCTGGGTCTTTGGTCCCATCCTTTTCCAAGTGTGTAGTGGACCTGATGGCCTTCTCCCTCCCTACCCCCGGACTGTGCTTGGCAGAGGAAGGGGCAAAAGCAGGAGAAAGGCCCTATTAGCCATAGGCTGGCAGCTGAGCTGGGGGTGGGGGGAGCTGAATTGCGGTGGTGGGGTTGGCAGCTCTCCAGTCCAGCTTCTGGCCTTTGAATAACACCCCGGGCCTGGGGCTGGGATCAATGCAGGGGAAGCTTTGGGGCATTTAATTATTTAAAGATCTCAATAAAGGACCTAAGTCCCAAGGAAGGGGGGGGGGCAACAGACAGATGGTGTGCCCCGTGAGCTGGGAAAGGGTGCAGGCTGGAGGGAGTAGGGAGGGGCATGCGAGAGAAGGGAAGGGGGGAGAAAGAGAAGGCTTGTTAAATGGGACTGCCTGCCAAGTTCTCAGGCACTCCTGCTACCTTTGCCGATCACACCTCAACTTCCAAGTTGGTGTCTACCCTATTTTGGAAAGAGACAACCAAGCTGCACAGTTTAGGGGAGCACTTCTGACCCTTGGGGATGTTCTAAACTGGCTCAGTTGACCAGGACAGGGCATATGGGTGAGAAGACTGTCTTTAGGCTTCTTCTTCTTTTTAATCCCGGTAAAATTCACTAACATGGAAAATCCCATTTCCTCTAGTCCTCTCCCCATCTTCCTTTCCACTGCTCTGACTGGGGCTGGACCTTGTTCCTAGGGACTTCTACAGAGATAGGAAATGAATCCCCACTTTCTCAGACAGGGTTTCTCTGTGTAGTCCTGGCCTGGGTCTTCCTATGTAGACTCACCAACTCTGCCTGCCTCTGCCTCCAGAGTGCTAGGATTAAAGGCTTGAGCCATTGTATCTGGCTGAGTCACACCTTTGTTGGCAATACTGGAGGAATGGCTACTTTGAGGGGAAGGGGGACAAGGTCGTTGACCTCAAATTCATGGCCCTCCTGCTTCAGCCAACCAGGAGCTGGTATTACAAGAACGCACTGACACACCTGGCAGGAAGGTTACAAAGTGATGATCAAGATCAAGATTGAAAGGGGTCCCGGGGGATGGAGGGGATGGGGAGACATACATTCACCTCCTACTGTGCCACTTACAGCTGTGACAGGAGACAAGTTATACAGCTTCTCAATGGTTTTGACGGGAAGATAAAAAGTTTCTCTACTGGTGGGGTATAGGCTGATAGCTATGAAGCCCCCAGAATAGTGCTGGCTCACACTAAACTCAACAGCTGCTATTAAGTATTGATATTATTACCATCACCTGGTCACCGTGCATGTATATAAGGTGAGACTGTATGTATATATAGAGACTGAAACGGGATTTAGGAATTGAGTGTGAGGCCAAGGGAGTATTTTGCAGTGGTGTAGGTTTGTCTCAGTCATCCTGCCTGTTAGGGATGGAGCTCTGGCTGGAAGCTCGCTCTTAGACTATCCTATCCCTTAGCCCGCTTGTCAGGAGCACTCTTCTTCACCTCACTAGCTCAACCAGCAGTCTGTCCTGGGACTGGCGGCACTTTGGGCCAGACTCTTGCTTTGTAGCATTCCGGGCATCGTTAGTCAGATTTTTAGATGGGGTAGTCAGCTTAACTGGTTAGGCGTCTTGCCATTTAAGCCTCCTATTTCCTGAGGCCTTTAGCTGGTCCAGTCCTGCCCATAGGGGTCACTTGGTCTTCATTTTATAGTCGGGTGATGGGGGACCTAAAGTTGTGAGTTGGTGGAGTCGGCACCTCCCCACGGAGACAGTTCTATCTTGCTCAGAAGTGAGGCGGCAGTGACAATGCTTTTCAGCTGGGACAGCTGGGCACCTGGCAATCCCTCCACCAGTTGCTTTGAATCAGATCTGCCCCAGCGAGGGAGAGCAGAGGGGAGGAGGGCAAGCCCAGGCTGGGGCAGGAGAGCAGGCAGGTGTCTGTTCCCTGCCTCCAGGCTATGTAACTAGGGTGGAGCCCGCGGCCACCCACCCTCCTCCGTCAGTCCCCACGGTAGCATCTGGCTAGGATTTAAAGTACTGAACAGGCTTGCAAAGCTGCTTTCCTTGCTCAGCAACAACACTGGGGCTGCAGCCTCCGCCCGGTCTGGGGAAGCTCCGCCTTGGTAACAAGCTTCTGACTGGCTGGTCTAGGGACGAAGCGGGCCAATCAAAGCTTGCGGGGGAGGTGGGTGGGGACCCTAGGTTTGAGAGCGTGGGTCGCTCTCCTCTGGGCAGAGCATTACAGGACCTTCCAGGAAGGGCGGCGATGGCGGTGCCTCCGGTGCTCTCCCACTCCCCCCTCCACCGCCACCTGCTGCCCGAGTCGCTAAGTCCCTGAAACTTTGAACATTTCCACACTTTCTGACTCTCCTCGAAGTTCATAAACGGCCGGACCCGCCCTTTGTGAGCAACCAGGAAGCTCTGGGATCTAGAACCTCTAACGTTAATTTCCGATACCCAGTCCAGAGTGCGCCTGGACTTGGCATTGCGTTCCCAGGTTCCCTTCTTGGGCCCTCTTCGTTGTCTTGTATGTCGGTGGTGTTGTTAGTCACCTGAGCACCCCTTTCGTTACTGTTAGCCACCCACTAAATCCACATAGCAAACTCTGCAGCTGTGGACACCAGCTGGGATCCTGTCTGTAATAGTGAATTGGTTTCTGAGAACATCGGTGGGCAACTTTATAAAACAAAGTACCTCTCCCTCTTCCCTCTTTTACCAAGACCTAAATAAACCACCACATGCTGCTGTTGCTCGGAAAGCAGGAGGAAGGTGGCCCAGGCCACCCGAGGAACACCAGGGAGCATGGACATCACCCTCACTCCCAGCGTTTGCAGCAGAGTGCTGCCTCTGATGAAGCTGCC
Organism: Dicrostonyx torquatus; assembly: GCA_028555095.1. Taxonomy (NCBI): domain Eukaryota; kingdom Metazoa; phylum Chordata; class Mammalia; order Rodentia; family Cricetidae; genus Dicrostonyx; species Dicrostonyx torquatus. The sequence continues at coordinate 3,307,183 of JAQHUG010000098.1, forward strand.
TCTGAGACTTGCGAACCATGTGTCCATCAGGCTGCAGGAGGGGAGAGAGGAAGGACAGGTAGTGATGTTCCTGAGATCCAAGTCTTGAGGTGGTAGATCCTGACTCCAAAAGGACACATTGGGCTTTTGGGTTTGGGCACATTGTTCTACCTGCTGGTCACTCAGCTGGGATGAATGTCAAAACACTACATGGAGCCATTTGGATCTTTTCAGGTGTGCTGTAGCATTTTCAGTAAATCTGGGATAATGACAACAAAATAGCTTGTGTGTCCCCTAACCCCACCATACATAAATACATAACACCCTCGGGATTTAGCACCATAGCTTCCAGATAAAGATTTGAGAAACAGGTGACCAGGATTTGCTTCCATCCTCTACCACTTACTGCCTATGTTATTACCCTAAGCAACATGTAACCTTTCTGAGCCTTGGTGTCCCCCTGTGTAAAATACTAATAATGGCACCTACCTTCTAGTAGTATTGTTACAGAAGGCCCATTACGCAATGGCCACGTGAATAAAGATCTTATCTTAGCTGGTAATATTAAAGGAGGGCATTTTCCTTTCTCATGTGTGGTTAGCTTTCCTTTGAGGTTTAGATGCTAGGAAGGAGACTAGATTCTAGGGACATTAAAATTTTCTATTAATAAAGTAATAGAAGATCCAGGACAAAATATAATAAAAAAACTTTACACATCGACATTCTAGGATAGATCCTGCTTTGATATCTCTTGGCAAGAAAAAGTTCCTTTTCCTCAAAGTCTTTTTTTTTTCCCTCAAATTCTTCACTCTCAAAACTTTTAGAGCAGCAAGTATCTAACAACTTGGCAGTTCTCCTCCAGCTGGCCAGTTACCAGTAAGCTGCGTGGGCTGTCTTTGAACTTGAGATTCTCCTGCCTCAGCCTCCCCAAGTCTGACACTACCAGTGCATCACATGCCTTATTTATTTACTATTATTTACATTATTTTAATAGAATTTAACATTGCCTTTTTTATCATGGACCCCTGGAGTGAGCTCTCAGTATATATATACACACACATACATACATACATATATATGTGTGTGTGTGTGTGTGTGTGTGTGTGTGTGTGTGTGTGTGGTGTGGTGTGGTGTGTGTTTACACTGGCACCAGCATATGCTGAGCACCTGTTTAGAGTCCCTTCTCACCTGGAGACTTACCCACTATGTTCTTTTGTCTGTTCTGAAACAGTACACAGACTTCCTCCGTGCACACAGAGATTGGCTAGTCACAGCTCACAAACTCCTGGCGGTTATCCAATTCTGTTACCTGCTGGCTCTGCTGAAGTCAGAAGTGGGCTTCTGTTGATGTTTGTATTGTCAGAACAAAAGCCAGGATGTTAAGGCTAGGTGACTGGGGACCGGAAAGAGAACAAGGAACACACAGCTGTGGGACAGAGTTCCCGGGGGGTCAGTGGACCTGTGTTTCAGGGTTCAGTCTGTCTTTAGGAGCAAGTCAATTAAACATACTAGGTGTCAATTACCATAAAGTAGAGTAAATGTATCTGTTTCCTTGCTACATTGACATTTTAGGAAAGACATGGGCCACAGAAGTAAAAGCACTTTTACTTCTCTATATACAATTTTTACACTTTTTCTCTATATATACATTTTTCCAAGTATATAAAATTTTTTTTTCAAAAAGAAGTATGTGTGAGAGAGGCTCATGGGCTAGTAAATATTTACTATTCATTGTTCTTTTTGTGAGACCCAAAAGAATATGATCCCATGGGTGTTATTAAAAACTCATGAGCACAGCTCTGTGCTAACTGCTGGTGGGGGCATTTGGAGGACTCTCATATGACATGATTCCCAGTTGCTCAACTAACACATGAAACATTGATGTGTGGTATTGGCTGTGACTTTAAACAATGGCTCTCCAACATAGCTGGTTCTGTCCTCCCATGAAAGGGTCATCCAGTGATGTGACAGGAGCCCTCAGGTGGATCTCCCCACTCTAGCCACCGCTGTCCTGACCCTTTGTCTCCTTTTCTGTTGTTGGCTGGGCATGGACTTTCACATAGCGTCTCAGGTTTTGAACTTGAGCAGTCTCGATGTACTGCCTCACCTGCAGGGCTGCCTTCCTTCTGGGATAATGTTGATACCCGCTTCCGGTGTTTGCTCCCCTGCGCCTGCCTGCCACCCGTGTTCATGAGCCACTGCTGTCATTGCAGCTGCAGCAGCTGCTCTCAGGCGGGCCCTGCGTTGGACACTAGGGTGCTCCTGTCCCTCTGTCACCAGGAAAGAAGGGTTATCACACACACACACACACACACACACACACACGCACACGCACGCACGCACGCATGCGCACACACACACAGGCTTCTACAAGAGGAAGAGTGCAACATTGCCCTTCTAATCCTTGCACCCCCCAAGGGCAGGTCTCTAGAAAAGGTGCAAACCATTCAGCTTTCACCGAGAAGGGGAATGGGTCTTCTTGGTGGAGGGATCTAGTCTGGACTAGGGCAGAGGAGCTGTTTTGTTGCTCAGTGCTCTGCTGGGCACCCGCCTTGGCAACCCCAGAGAGGGGAGACGCTAACAAAGACTTAGCATCAGCAACGAGAGAAGGAATAGACCAGGGTAGTTGCTTTGTGCTTGTTTGCATTTTGAAACAGAAGAAGAGGGCTGGAGAGATGGCTCAGTGGTTAAGAGCATTGCCTGCTCTTCCAAAGGTCCTGAGTTCAATTCCTGGCAACCACATGGTGGCTCACAACCATCTGTAATGAGGTCTGGTGCCCTCTTCTGACCTGTAGACATACACACAGACAGAATATTGTATACATAATAAATAAATAAATATTAAAAAAAAAGAAACAGAAGAAGAAACATTCTAACTAAAAGGAGCATCAGTACCAACTCACATCCCTCAGAGTGACAATGTCTGAAGCAGTATTTGGTGTTGGGAAGGAGTCTGGACATGGGGCTTCCAGATCCAACTGTTATGAGGTCATATTTGCACAGTGACTGTGGACAGCCTCTGTAAGGCAGCTAGTGAAAGCAGTGCTCCCCCCCCCCCCCCGTAGATGCCAGAGAATCTTAACCGCTGGTGCTTTTGTCCTCCAGGGAACATTTGGCAACTCAAGACACTTTGATGGTGTTCACTGGGGTCGGGGTGGGGATGAGGGTTGCGGGGGGGGGTAGGAGGGGGTGGGTGGGTGGGTGCTGCTGATACTTAGTGGATAAGGCTTCTTTCAAAAACCCTGGTAAGACCCAAATGCAGGGATAAAGAGACATCACTGCTCCAGTTAGACTAGCAGTAACATACTGAAAACAGCTGCCTTTCAAGGAGAAAGTAAAGAAAGCATATTAAGGTACAGGAGCTGCAAGAATCGATATGGATAAACCTTGAATACCACGTTCTGTGGGGCAAAGCTAGTGGCAGACATTGTGTGAAGCCACGACCCGGGTAGCTGGTTAGATCAGCCGGTTAGACTATGGTGCCAATTGGAACGAACAACTCTAGCTAGTCTGTGAATCTATAAATATGTAATAAAAGTCCAGGTGCTGATGATGGCAAGCCAACAGAATAAGCCAACCCCAGGCTGAAAATGCATTCAATAGACCCAAGGCCTGAGCTAGGGCTCAGCAGCACAGCACCGTGTAGTCGTGGCTGCTGACCTCCATGATCACATGGCTGCCCAGCTGCTTGAGAGTGTAGCGAACCACATGTCGACGGCCTGGGAAAGATCAAAAGATCACAGCTGAAGGAAGCGCTCTACGATGTTCTCAGGATCCTGGAGCCACACTGGAAGTCAACGGTGGACGAGAGGGAACTCACCTCTGGAGAGGGTGAGGGGGGGACTAGGAAGAGGTAGTGGGAGACTTTGGGTGCGGTTCCATTTAAAGGATGCAGATTTGAAAGTATGTTGGCGTGGATTGAACCTGGATGGTGGATCCATGGGGCTCATTGCATCGGTCTCGTGCTTCACCGTGTGTTTGTGATAGTTCACAATTAGTGAAAAGAGAAAGATGTAGGGTCGGGGACATCTATGCGCCATCCTCTGTGCACATCAGCACAGAAGGGGAGCTTCCTGTCATATAATGCCCATTTGGGACTCTCGCTTTTGCTCGTCATCCAGCAACCGGTCACCTGTTGGATGGTGTCAGGGGGTGAACGGTACCAGACGTCGTCCATGGCCACCCAGAGCATTAGACGTGAGCTTGTCTGGAGACAGTATCCTTGCAAAGGCGATTATTAAAAGTCAAGGATGCACACATACTAAGTTAGGGAGGTCCTTAAATCCATGCTTTGTATCTTAGAGGAGATTACCAGAGGAACAAATAGAAGATACCACAGGAAGATGGGGACAGTGAAGATGGAAGTCATGCTGCTGCCAACCAAAAGGTGCTAGGGCCCAGGAGGAACATAAAGAGGCAAGCAAGATAGATTCCAAGACCTCCAGAAAAAACATAACTCTGAAAGCCCACGGTGCACTTCTGTCTTCTAGAATAAATGAGAGAATGCATTGATTTTGAAAACTGTTAGGTTACCTTATTTGTTGAGACTTCGTCAGGCCAGCTGTGGAAGAATGATGAGTGTAGGCTTGAAATTAGCCTCAAGCAGAGCCAGCTCTCACCAGAAGGAAGTACCTGTACCGTCTAGGAGGGAGCTGCTTGTAGGTGGCAGTCCCCATCCTCTATACCCTGGTGGTGTCTCCTCCTCAGCTCCACAGCCATTGGGGTGGCATCTCACAGTCCCCAGACCACAGACTTCCTGGGAAAAAAATCTGCCATTTGTTTGGCTACTCAACATGTGAGATTATTATTATTATTATTATTCTCCACTAAACCCTACAGAGTCAGTTCCTACTGTTTTCCCTGAGACTTCCAGTTGCTTCTAGGGCACTGGTATGAGACTTGGCCTTGCCAGGCTGATCTAGAGTTAGGGGTGTGGGAAAGCAAGGGCCCCGTGGAACCGACACTGATGAGCTGAAGAAGTAAAGCCAAAGGCCAGACTCCACTCAGAAGCATGGCGCAGGTCTCAGCATCGCCAGTTCAGTGTCTGTTCCCCAGGCAGTTTTGGTGTTACCATGATCTTCATGGACGTGACCTTGGGGCTGCTTCTGGGTTACACAGGGTCCACTTCCATGTTGTTGAAAGGACAGCCCCCTCTGCCCCTGTCTTACCTTTACTGCTAGGCATGGAGCCGTGAGTCCTGAAGTCTTGTTGTGTATGGTTCTGTTTGAGCATTTGGGCTTTCTGGCTCTTTCTATGCAACACTTTAGCCACACCTTGAGTAACCCTGCAATTGTTTGTTCTTATCTGACTCCCATCTTCCCCTAAAACTGCTGGCTAAGCCTAGAGCCAATGGCACCCTTCTGTTGTCTCAGACTGTCTCCAGAGCCCAATCTCAAGACCCGAGGCTCAGCATGACACCCAGGAAGGAGAGGTGGGGTTTGTTGGGGATGAACTGCAAGTCCAAACACTATTGCTGATCCTTGTGGATTTATGAAGATGTCGAGACTTGCCATTCGATTTCCCTTCTGGCTTCGCCAGGGACTCTGACCCATTTCCTAGGTCCGGTGTAATTGTGCTCTTTGTCCCCGCAGCCCAGACGAAGGTGGAGACAGCTCATTTGTCTTCAGTCTTTGCAATTCCTGTTGGGGCCCAGTGTGGCTGGGTGTGGTTGCCGGGCCCTTTGTCCTTCCTAGCCATTTGGTTGTAGATTTCTCCCTTCCTCTGCTCCCAGAGCTGGGGCCGCAGCAACGGCTTGGCTCAGTCTGTCATGCAATCTTTCTTGCTCCATATGTGGGCTTTGTCCTCGGGGCATGGACTAGTTTTCAGGAGTGAAAACCTGTGCAGCTACAGGACTGAGCAATGTATTTTCTCCGGTGTGAGCACACCGTGGACTACCCAGGGGCTCAGCTGCTGGCTGAAGTCACATCTATCTGTACAATGGAACCTTCTGGAAAAGTGTGAGGTCCACCCAGGATCGTTAGCCCCATGATGACAGTTTAGTTGTAGGGTCAGCACAGCTGAGTCAGCAAATAAAGGAGAGTGCTCAGGCCATTCTACGGCTTTCATGGTCACCCCAGTTCTCATCACACAGAAGATGAGGAGGGTTTGTTAGGTACTTTTATCAAACTGCCTTGTGAGTTTCTGGATGAACCGTGCGTGTCTTTTAAATTGCTAAGACAAAATGACTCTTAGCCCCCTCCAAGCTCCATAGCAAGTGCCCTGAGAAGTCTAGGATGACTCCTTCATAGACTGAAGGGCTGCAGGCGCCTCATCTGGCTCAGGGGCTGCACACAGCACCAGTTTGGCAAGGAGTCGAGTTGTGCCCATAGGGAGGAGAAGTCCATGCTTGATGCTGTCGTCCTGCATTCCTTCTGTGATCCGATTCTCTGCTTGCCTTTGCCTGACTTGCTTTGGTAAGGTCTGTGCACTTGAATCGGGAGCAGATCTCAATTTGGCATCCAGCTAATCAAACTTTAGCACTGCCTTCATTTGTGAAGGTAGCAAAGGCAGCAGCATCCGAGGCTCCTTTCAACTCACACTGAAATCCTAGATTTCATTTGAGGCAGGGCCTCCTGTAGCCCAGGCTGGACTCTGAAGCTAGCCTGGAGCTCCTGATCATTGTGCCTCTATTTCTTGAGTGCTTGGATTACGGGCATGTGTCACCATACCTGGCTCGAAATCGTAGATATATTTTATATTACATTACAGTTATTGAAAATACTTCAACATGCCTTTTGCACTCAGCAATACCTTTGCTGCAGTAACTGCAGCCATTAGACCTCTAAGTGAATTTTGTTAATTGTATTAATAAAGAACTATATCTAAATTTTGTGTTTTGCATTTTGGTAGCTGTACATCACAATAAACTGTTTAACTAATGGACTAACCCAGACTGTATCATGTGATGCTGTTAAAAAGGAGCCAGGCAGTCAAGAAAACACTTTACAGTGCTGGGAATAGTGACCCCTCTATACCTATCCACGCAGGGCTAGGAGACAAGAGGATCATTTAGGCCAGGAGTTCAGAGTCAAGGTCTGGTTAGCATAGCAAGATTGTTTCAAAACAAAAACACAAAGAGAACAAGATTCTGAGAAGAGGCCCGCAGGCCTCACTTGCCCTAAGCAGCACAGAAAGGCCCTGGTTGACAATGGACCTTCTGGGTACCCATAGAACAAAGGTGTGGGAAATCTGCAGTCGGGCAGCTCGGAGAGGCTCTGGAGTCTCTAACCATGTGAGAGGAGATACTGCCCTCTAGTGGCCGAACAAAACAGTGGGACTCAATACAGCTGCCCTTGGTATAGGGGTAAAATATCTTGAGTCTGATAAAGAGAATTAAGGTAGTGGGTGATTTGACCCTTACCTGACACCCTGCCTCATTGCTTTAAATGCTCCCCTTTGCTCTCTGTGGTCCAGCCATCTCTTGTTACCTATCATCTCTGAAGCTTCCTTCCATGTTTCGGTGTTATCTATGTCCGGGTCACTCCTCCCTCTCATCTAGGTTTCTATGTCCCAGATCCTACCTCTTGGCATCCTCTCACAGGCCTGTGATCATCATCCAAGTTCTTTCTCAGCCTATAATGTCTGATCCTCAGGCTGTGGTTCCCGTTGTTTACCAATGAACGCCAATGTAGGAACCCTCTCCCCACCACCACCACCACTGATGAAGAGGGAGTTTTAACTGAAAGTCCACAAAGGCTAGCAGAATGGATTCAGATCCATCCACTGAAGAGTAAGATTGTCTCTTTCCACTTGCATCAGCTCTTTTCTGTCTTTAGCCCCCAGGATACCCAGGTCTGCAGAAGCAATGACCTATCACTGTCAGGCTGAAGAGAGCGTGGTTGACATCGTGATCTGGCGACATGCTTCGCTGCTGGGTGGCCCAAGCTCCATGTGTCTCAGTTTCCTTGTATGTAAAAACAATATATAGTTTACAGTGAGAAATTAGCAGCGTTGGCATAGTTGACAAGAAGGAGCAGGCGAGGTAATACAAGTTAAGTCTTGTGATGGTTTGAATGAGAACGGCTCCCAGAGGCTCATATATCTAAATGCTTGGTTCCCAGTTGGTGGAACTGTTTGGGAAGGGCTGGGGGGTGTGGCTTTGTTGGAAGAGGTGTGTTACTGGAGGTGGGCTCTGAGGTTTCAAAAACCTTGTGGCCTTCCCAGTTAGCTCTCTCTGCCACCTGCTTGTGAATCAGGATGTGTGGTCTCAATTGCTCCTTGCTCCATCAGCATGGACTCTACCCTCTGGAGCTTTGACCCCAATCAGGCGCCCCCATTTATAAGTTGCCCTGGTCATGGTGTCTTGTCATAGCAATAGAAAAGGAACTAAGACCGATCTCTAGTACACAGTAAACTCTGACCACCTGGTAGCAGCCTGAGGGGCAGCTCCTTCTTATGTCTCTCCTGTGAGGCAATAGATTCAGAAATGAGGGAAGTCTGGCTGCAGGGCTGTGTGAGTTTCATTTTTCTCTTTGCTTGTCTTGCTCGGTGTTATAGTTTAAATCAGAAATACACCCTCTCTTGAAATACCTAGTGGTATTATTCTGGGAGGCATGTGGAACCTTTAGGAGGCACCATCTAGCTGGTGGAAGCAGGCCATATAGGGCCGACCTTGAAGGCTTCTACCCTGCACTCTGCTCTTGGTCTGCCAGACTGGGAACAGCTCCTGCCATATACTCCCACTGCCATGAATGGATGGACTGAAACCACAAGCCCAAATGCATCCTTTATTTCTTGACTTGTCTCTGTCAGGTACTGATGTAGCAAGGGAAAATAAGTAATCATGAAAATCAGTGTCAGGGAAATAGGGAAACTCTTATGATCAAGTCGGCCCACGTGGTTCTTAGGCCTTTCAAACTGGCTTGCAGGAGGAGTTTGGAAGTTTGGAGGATGCAGACTACAGAAGCCCTACACTGCTGTGAGAACAGCTTGTGGGTGATTCTGTGATGGGCATTCCGAAGACCCGATTCCAATAGAATCGCAAACAACAAAGGTCTGGCTTGTGAGGGGTTTTTGCATGCTTGTTTGTTTGTTTTGTTTTTTGAGACAAGGTCTCTTTACAAAGCTCTGACTGTCCTAGAACTCACTCTGTAGACTAGGTTGGCCTCAAACTCACAGAGATCCACCTGTCTTTTCTTCCCGAGTGCTGGGATCAGAGGCTGTGCCACCATGCTCAGCTCTCATGAGGTTTTAAATATGAACAAGGATTCAAAGAGCTATTTGGGTTGGATTACAGCAAAGAATTTATGTATGTATTTCTCATGCTCTGGAATTTTAAGTGAGGTTAAATGGAAATAAATAGACAGATACTTTGGTGGAGGAAATATCAAGATAGCATTTGGGCTGTGGCATGACCATTGCTGGGGGCTTCAAGGCAGGTTTACAGTGAGGATCAGGGTTGGAAAAAATGATTGGAAGGATGCAAGAAGCACACAGTTTGGCCAGGAAAGGGAGCTGTTTAAAGTTACAGATAAAGAAATGACAATAGAAAAAGCTGAGTTCTTCGTATTAAGACAAGTGGAAGGTTCCTCGGGACATTGCAGAAATTAGTGAGATCTCAGTCATGTAGGTTTCAGCGTGTAAAGCTGCAAGCTCTTCTCTAAAGAGCAAGCCAACGGGGTGCTGTACTCCCAAGGGGTTTTCCTGGGTTCAGCTGCCGAGAGGCCTCTGTAGCACAGTCCAAGGAAGCCCGCCTGCTGCTCAAGCCGGCCGCAGAACTTGGCATTGCTTACACAGTGCTGGTTTTGCAGGTATGGAGAAGGCAAGAGTTATGGGGTCATGGAGATTCTCTGCAAGATTCCAGAGAAATGTCTGTGAGGCCAGGTGATATTCTGGATTTCCTGTAGAGGAGCTGTGAAGGGGCTATTCATGAAGCAATGAAGGTAATGCCTAAGCTGCGATGGATACCCTATGACGTAGTCGGTGCCAGGAACATAGAATGTCTAAGGATCACGGTCCAAGCAAAAAGACCGTGTGTATCACAGATGTTATAAGGGCTCATGGCCAGGGCTGCCAATGTCCACTGGAAGTCACATCATGCTGCCTTAAATGCTGGACACGGAGCTATAGGAGTTGGGTTTTGGTTTTGCTTTAGTTCCAACTCTTCTCTCTCCCCATTCTTCCTGTAGGAATAGGACAGCTCACCCCTCTGCTATAGACTATGAACAGGTAGCATTCATTCTTTTGACTTATCAAGCCTCCTGACTAAAAGATTGCCTTAAATCTCAGCAGAGTCTTTGAACATCCATCTTCTGAAAGGTGTTGGGATTGTTAAGACTGTTGAAGTTGGAGTGGGATGGCGGTGGTGGCGCACGCCTTTAATCCCAGCACCGAGGAGGCAGAGGCAGGCGGATCTCTGAGTTCAACATCAGTCTGGTCTACAAAGCAAGTGCCAGAGCAACCAGGGCTACAAAAAGAGGAATGCTGTCTCAAAAAACAAACAAAAACCAAAAACACCTCAGAACTTTTGAAGTTGGGTTAAAGTATATTTTGCCATATAAGATGCCCATAATCCTTTGTAGGCTAGGATGGGATGCCATGGCTTGGAACTGGAATGTCTCCCATGGGCTCCTGTTTTCATGTTTGTTCTGTAGCTGGTGGGTCTACTGTGGAAGCTATGGAATGATGTGGAATGCCCTTCTGTAGGCTGTGAATATGTCTTATTACCATTGGCTAATAAAGAAGCTAATTTGGCCAATAGCCAGGTAGAATATAGCTAGTCAGAAAATCCAAGCAAAGAGACAAGGGGAAAGAAGGCCGAGTCAGAGAGACCTCAACAGCCACTGAAGAAGCAAGATGTGAATTAATAAGCTATGAGACTCATGGTAAAATATAGAATAATAGAAATGGGTTCATTTAAGTTGTAAGAGCTAGTTAATAATAAGCCTGAGCTAATAGGCCAAACAGTTTGTAATTAATATTAAGCCCCAGAGTGAACTGGTGGGTAGGAGAGAAGCCTCCAGTTACAATGGAACCTTTAGGAGGTAGACTCTAGAGAGCAGAAGGTCACTAGGAGCGAATCTTTGAGTGTTGTATTCAGATCTTGGTTGTTGCTTTGTTCTATGCTTTCTGCTCTGCTGTGATGTGAACGGCCCTTTGCCACATACTCGCTGCCTTGAACTGAGTTTTCACTCCTGTGGTAGAACAAGCAAGACCTAAGAGTCACAATAAACCTTACCCCCCCTTAAGTTGCTTATGTCAGGTGTCTGTCACAGTAATCTGAAAGAATTAATACAGTGGAGGTAGCTGAGCTGCTAAGAAAGGCAGCTGTTTGGGTAGACCCCTTCATAAGTGTCCCATCTCCTCACTCTTCCCCGGCACCTGTCTGTGCCGGATCTCCAAGGAACTCACATCTTGCACATTCCTTTCTAAAACATGCCCCAGTTCACTTTCACAAAACACGGAGTCGGGGCAGTCAGAATTTGTGTGTATTTATCTGCAGTCACTTCCGCTTTGTTCTGCATCAAAGGCGCAAGGGGAGCCACCCTTCGTACTTCAAGACAATGTTAAATTCTTAGCCTGGCATCTGGCACCTGAAGGGTTTCAAGAAACATTCACCTAGAGGACTGGAAAGTAAGTAGGTGGCACAGACTTCCAACCAAGTGAGCTTTGCTAGCTCAGGCAGCTCTCAGTTTTGGGCAGGAGCCACTAGAGGGCAGAAGCCATTAATATAATAGTACCGCTCTGCTAGGTCCACAACTACAGAGTTGGCAAGGGAGGAGGGAGAAAAGCATTGAGGGGGGGGGGAG
>JAQHUG010000098.1:3319133-3348295 GCA_028555095.1 Dicrostonyx torquatus
GAGAGAGAGAGAGAGAGAGAGAGAGAGAGAGAGAGAGGGAGGTAGGTGTGTGTAAGGGCAACAACAACAACAGAAACAAAACCAACAAAAGACAACCCTCAAAACCAGATTTTCTTTCTCCTGGGAGACAAGTGGGTGTGTAAATAGATTAAAATTTATAACACACTTGTTAACTTGAGTTTTTTTTTTTTTTGTATAGGCTACTTTTTTAAAAGCTGTTGGCGACACTCACCAGAGAAGAATATAAAAGAAAGAACTAATACAGCTCGAGGCCTGTGTGACCAGGTGCTCTGAGGCAAAGCTGAGGGCTGCTACCAATGACTCCATCCTTGCAGATGCACGGATAAAATAACTTTATTAGTCAGGTCAGCCACCACTCATGCTTGCCCCATGCTGAGGACCCTTTATAGAGGCATGACGGTGTTCACATGCAGGTGCTTCCCAAGAGCCCTGGGCAGGGCAGCCTTGCCCCACACGTGCCACTCCCTTGTTGAAACAAGCTGGTTTGGCTTTTGTGGACTGGAGATTCTGGAGCCCAGGACACAGTCTAAGCTCCCTCCTCCACCCCCTCCCCTTTTCAGAGACACTCACTCCCAAGTGCACACAGAATCAGGGCTGTAAGGTGTCTGGACAGAGACCTGACTCAGGCTAACATCCCTCAACTAGTCCTTACTGCTGGCTGCCCAGATGGCTCCATTCCAGTGGGATCTAGAAGAGCCTGTGGGTTGTTCCCAGGCAACATCACCTTTAGAAAGGAGAAGACAGGATTTCTGTCAGTCATGCTACAAATCCCAGGCACCTTTGGGCACGAGGAGTGGCTTCACCTAGTAAAGCAGGAATCCATGCCTAGTATAGCAAGACTTGGCCTGGCTTGGGCTTCTTGCCCTCAATCGAGCATCTCTGGCAAAGCTGGTACCTTAAGCTCCAGCCTTAGGGACAAAGGCAGTTGTTGAGATCACTCTCTAGGCTGGGCTAGCAGGTGGGCCCAAGGCTGGTGGAGTCTGCTTCTGCCATCTGGGCACCGAACTTTCCTACTTGGATCGAAGGATGGGTCTTTCAAACCTCATGTTTTGAAAACCACGCTGCTGCCCCCTGAAGACTAAAAGCCCAAGAAGGGGCACAGATGGTGTTAGGTCAGATGAAACCAGGACAGGGCCTGCCCCTTCAGTTCTGCTAGTTTGAGGTGTGACCCTTCCCTACCCACATTATGGATGTGATGGTACCATGTAACCCTTCCCTCCTCTGAAATCTGATCCTCCATTACAGAACTGGTTGTCTCCTCTGGTATCAAGCCATGACGTCATCATTATGCTGATGACCTTCGATTTGGTGACTTTAAACAGAGAAAGTTAGAGAGGCATAGTGGTGATTTTAGGCATCCTTTTAACCTCAGACAATAGTGTGGCCTCTCTTCACAGGTTGCTGAATAGCTACCATGGGGGCCTTAGGGGTTGTGTGTGTCTCCTGACTGCCTAGGGCATAGAAGAGACCTCAGTAAGAAAGGGCAGAGTGGATGGGTTGGGCCTAGGAGGAAGTGGCTGCGCAAGAGGTATGTTTTGAGGAGCAATGAAAAGGAGCCTGGAGTAACTGCAGAAGCAGCAGCAGGACCATGCCGTTGAGCACAGCCCCAAAAGTCAGATTATCTGACCTTTTACGCAAGGTTACACTCTGCCAGATCAGGTCATGGGGAAGGTTGAGTGATAGAAAGAGTCTGGGGGCTGGACTCTGCAGAATCTGACAGGGTCTCTGATCCCACCTAACCTTGCCTATTGAAATGAGACTGAATAAAAGCCTGTGGACTTGTGTCACCTGCTTGTCCCAGACCATCCAGCAAAAGCCAAACCAGACCATCCAAGCCGAATGCAGCGGGGTGACGGTGAGCTGTATGCCCCGAGCCAGGAGCGAGGGAGGCCCCTCAGATCTCGATGACGCTGGCGAGGCGCAGGCAGAGTGGAGCATCCGCAGGCACGGCACTGCGCTTGATCTCGTTCCCATCCAGGCGGAGCACCTGCAGCTTGGAGAAGTTCATGACGTCCACCACCGTGCAGAAGCTGCTGATGGAGAACTCTGGCGGGACAAGAAGGATGGGCGGGTGGAAGAAGTCCAGCTAAGAAGTCATATAAAAAAAGGGGTTGGAGGGCCCTTTTAAATCCCTGAAATGAAGACTGGGGCAGGGATGGGGAGGAAGAGTGGAGGGTCGGGGCTAGAACTGGAGCCAGAAGGATTGGCATTGTTTGGGACAGTGCTGGGAACAGATCCTGCCCGGCCCGTTTCAGCTTCTGCAGCTCAGCCTCGGGTTCCCCTACCCCAACCTGTACTTCACTCCGCTGCCTCTACCCCTATCCTTGGGCGTTCCTCCCACTAAGCCTTGTGTTTTTCCTGTCTGTGGGCAGCAGGGGGAAGCAGAGTGTAGGTATAGACCGCAGCGGCTGCGAAAGCTTGGCTGCCTCTGGGAGGAGGGCTTTGCTAATGGCACACGACCAGGAGGACGCTCCGGAAATGGAGGGACACTGTTCTTGAATATTTCCTGTCATCTCGCAGGTATAGAAAGTGGTAGGAAGTGAAGGAGAGAAATCCTGGCTTTAAAGACGAGTGTCTGTGTGCCGAGCCTTCAGAAGACTGGAAGGGGAAGGCAGGTTGGAAACTAAGCATTGCCACAGTGCTCCAAAGTCAAATATATGGCCAAGCGTGGTGTTACAGGCCTTTTAGTCCTGGGCCAGGGAGGCAGAGGCAAACAGATCTCTGTGAGTGCAAGGTCAAACTGAACTCCACAGTGAGTTCTAGGACAGCCAGGGCTACGTAGAGAGACCCTGTCTCAAAAAACATACTAAAGAAAACAAAACCAAAAAAGTGATTCCCCTGCCTCCTGCCTATGATTACATAGACCGCTTTTACTTTGGGGGATGGGATCTCATATAGTCCAGACCCGCCTCAGACTTACTATGTAGCTAAGCATAGCCTCGAACTCCAGATGCTCTTGCCTCCACATCCTGAGTGGAGGATTACAGGTGTGTACTCCAACACCTTCTAGTCTGCCCCTTTTATTTATTTTCCCCTTGTCCATTTTCATGTGTGTGTGTATATGTGTGTGTGGTGTGTGTCATGCTTACACGTATGTGAAACACCTGTATATGTGTGCACACCTGTGTGCATGCATATGGAGGCCAAGGGCAACTGTCAGGAATCCTCATCAGTTGCCTTCTTTCCCTGAGGTAAGGACACTCAATCACAGCCAGAGCTTGCTGGTATGTCTACTCTTGGTAGATAGCCAGTTAACGTGCCTTAGGGATCCTCTGTCTTTTGAGGCTAGAATTATGGGCGGGCTGTCACCACCACTGGGGTGGGCTCCAGCTTCTGAAGCACAGGTCCCCAATTCCCACTTCCACCAGTGCTTTGTCCCTGAATGTCCTTGGGTGTCCTTTCCACCAGACCTTGTGACTGGAGGTGGAGGCAGAGCCATCCCCTCAGGACCTTGCTTCTTTTTACTCTCAGAAGTCTCTGAGGACTCTCTTGGAGAGGAGTTCCCCTCAGCCATGGAGCAGATGTCATAGTTCTGCTTTCTCGCAACATTTTCTCCCACAGTTATCTCTGCTGTCCTCTTGGGTGAGTCAACCAGAGTCAACTACCGGTCTACTGTCAATAATTTAAAAGGAAAACAAAAAAAATCAAGATCCCAGTGAAAACTCCAAGAGAGATGGCAATGTCCTCACTGGACGCTGTGAAGCCTGTCAGGGCTGCCTTCCACTTGGGGCCCCAGAAGGCCGCTCTTGTCATTTACTGTGAACTAGTTTGGGATGAGGTGCCATTGGGGTCTGGAGCTATGATCCACACAACACCGGCAGCTGCAGCCCGGGCGTAGAGCAGGGCTGCTTTCGTCACACCAGAGATTCCCCTCTTCTTGCAGAGGTGCCTGGAACTACTATCAGAAGGGGGCTGGTAGGACTAACCCACCTTTTAGAGACAATGGGGAGGGGGTTCCCCTGGGGAGGCAGTGAGTGTGAAGATGAGGGTTGTCGAGGAAGATGGCACAGAAGTTGAGGCTGAGGAGGAATGTGGTTTTGAATTAACACCATCATTGAGAACTGGCCAAGATGGGCTGGAGTGCTGCAGCAAAACCACTTTGCACTGCAGACAGGCACAAAATTCAGACCTGGAGAATAATTAGGTCCTTGGAAGAGTGGGGTACTGGGAAATACCCCTGGGGGGCAGAAGATCTGGATTTTTTTTTCATTTTCCCTCTAATTTTTAGGAACAGATTTAGTGGATAGAGTCCAGATGGAGGCTGGGTCTGTTATCTGTGTACAGGGGCCTTGGGGAGACATGAGGTGGCCAATGTCTTTGTCACTTCCTAGTCGATTTGGGACTGAGATAGAAGTCCCAACCTGGAGCCTGCAGACTGTGCTAAAAATCTAAGTTCTCAGTTTTGGGCACATAAATGTGGGCCGTATCTGTGAGTACACAACATTCAGATCAGATGTTAGTGGGGTTCTGAGAGCCCCCCACTACCTTCCTCAAACCCACAGTAGGTCAGGGCTTCTGTGAGGAGGCCCTGGCAGACATTTTCCAGCCCAGATTAAATACTGACATAAGTCTTTCCAAATTCCAGTCCTGCCCCGCGCCACTGAATCCCACAGCTTCTGAATAACATTCCATGGCCCTGCCTCCTCACTCTCTCCACCAGGTTGGAAGAAGTGAGGAGGGCTTTAGAGGGAAAGTGGGGGGTGCCGAGTTGCACACAGGCCTGGAGCTCCTGTTCTGTTGTCCCCACCCCATAAGTGCCCTTATTACACCTTCACCCCAACATGGTCCCGGGCTGCCAGGGCAGGAAGATCTCCTTCCTGGTTTCCTCAGTGTATGTGGTGGGAAAGCTAGGGAGCGGGTGGGTTGCCCCTTGTTCTCAGTCAGAGATGCCTGTCTTTACGTGCTCTGACAAAGGGCAGGGGTGGAGGGTTCTTTCTTCCCTAGGCTGGGTGACCTGGAGGGATGGGTTTTCTTTCTTTATACCTTACTTCCCCATCCTGGAAATTCAGAAAACAAGCACCCAAACTGGACTTGTCCACTCTGAACCGGCCACAAGAAGGCAAGCTGACCGTGTGCTACCATGGGTTGACTGTGAAACTGTGCTGGGTCCTCTGGATCGTGCACTTTGCACACGCTATTTACTAACGCAAGAATGATATGGCGCAGGGGTGAGAGAATAAATGATAACCAGGAGAGGGAAGGAAGGAATTAGGCCCAAACTGGGCACACAGGGATCTGGGGTAGATGCCATTTTCTAGTGATTTGAACAGAGAGCTTCCTTGCAGGGCCTTGGAGCAACTCATTGAATGATTTACTTTCGGATCTGCCTTCGGGAGAGGGATCACCTTGTATCTGACTAGATGTTTCTGCATAAAGACAGAAAGGGGACGAGACATGGTGGCACAGCCTCTCTTTGCCTCATCACTCTGATTGGATGGCTAAGCATTAGCTTTCCCAGAGGGCCTTCCTGCCACATGCTCAGGGCTGCACTTGAGTGAGGTACAGCATATAGTGTGACGTTTCTCATATAACAGCTCTTCTGGATTCAGAGTAGGTGGGAGGTGACTGCAGGGTGGGACATAAATTGTGAGAAAATGCCAAACTCTGGAAGTGTGTGATATCTTTAAGATAGAGTAAATGACTCCCACCATCACCTTGGAACTAACAAGACCTCTCCCCGAAAAGAGAGACTTAAGTAAAAACCAACCTAGGGTGTATGTAATGTGCCTTGCAGTTCAAAAGGAAGGACCAGACAGACATCTTTCCCCTTCACAGCCCCACTGCAACCTCCCCTATTCCCTCTGAGAAAGGCTGTCTGTTTGTTAACATCTTGCCAAATGCCTGATCTGTCCCCCTGAGAGGAGAAGGGGAGGGGGAGAGGACAGGACTGGGTCTCTCCTGTGCTTTGATTGCTCATTCCTTCTCTGCAGGTCAAAGGAACTTCAAAGCCCTCTGCGTGGTCATTCACAGGCCTCCCTTCCCCAGAGCACAGTGGGCCACAGGGGCAGGGAGGCTAAATGCTGTCTCAGTGCCTTCCAGCTGAGATCAGAAGCCACTGGGATAAGGCAGGCATGTTCTGAGTGAGATCCTCCTAACAGAAAGAGGCGGAAAGGCCACTGTCAGTCAGACATTCATATTTTGGCTCTTAGCCTCAGAGAGGTGGTCTCGTCCATGTGGAGAAATTCTTATAAGACTCCCAGTTTCCCCCCTCGAAGCCTGCACGGCCAAGCTCACATTGCCTCAGGGAGGACCTTTGCCTTGCCACCACAGGCTCCTTGGACTCCAGGGAGAACTGGCAAGAAAGAGTCCCACACTCGGCTCTGAGAGGCTGCCCCCTCTTGTCCATCAACTGGTAAGTTTGAAAAATAAACACCTAAACCAGGAGACTAAGCTGCACGGGCAGGAGTCAGGGGACAACAGAGAGGCTGCATCTGCTGGTGATCGTAAGGATGTTCAGTGACCTCGACTCTTTAGCCCGACCTCCTTCTCAGACAGACCCCAGAAGATAACAAAATCTCTTCGTGATTATCCCTCCGGAGCAGGGGTTCTCAACCTTCCTAACGCTGAGACCCTTCAATACAGTTCCTCACGTTGTGGTGACCCCCAACCATAAAATGATTTTTGTTGCTGCTTCATAACTGTAATTTTGCTACTGTTATGTATGCATGAAATATAATGTAAATCTCTGATATTCAGTATAACTGATATATAACACCCTGTGAAAGGGTCATTCGACCCCCAGTTGAGAACCACTACTCTAGAGTCTAGACTCATCTCTCACTGCTCAAGCGTGCTCCCTGGCTGTTCCCCACAGGTGACTTGTCAAGTGACCAGTTCTTCCTGGCAACACCCGCTGCTGTTTTCATCCTGCCTCCCCACAGCTGCTGTGCTCACCTTGACAGTTGCTTCTCCTAGGAAGTGACCTTTGGAGCCAACCAGCTCTATGGTGGCTCTCTTACTTCTGCTGGAGGGCCGGTGGGAGCCTGTCTGCTCTACAGGGCTTTGGTGGTGAGAGTTTTGATTGATCGTTTGGTTCCCTGTGCTCATTTCTTTTGTATCCCCATTAGCACTGGAGGGCCCCTCCCTCCCCCAGATCTCACCGTTGATCCTGTTGCCCTGGAGGTAGAGGTTCTCCAGGTTGGTGTTGACAGGCGGGATCTTCTGCAGCTGATTATAAGACAAGTCGAGCTCGAGAAGGCTGCTGGAGTTGAAGGTGTTGGTAGCAAGGCCGTTGTTGGTGAGGCTGTTGTGAGACAGCCGCACGTACAACAGCTTGGGTGAGCCCCGGAAGTAGTTGTCAGGGACGGTGTAGACGTTGTTATGTTCTAGGTACAGCTGCTCCAGGGCTGAAGGCAGACCGTCGGGCACCCTGCGGAGGTGGTTATAACTCAGATCTAGCAGGATCAGGGACCGGAGGCCTCGCATGGAACTTCCCACTTCCTGGATCTCATTGTGGTGGAGGTACAAGGCTGTGAGGTTCTCCAGGCCCTCCAGGGCGTTGCTGGGCACCCGCGAGATCTGGTTGTGGTCCAGGTGGAGCTCTCTCAGGGATCGAGGCAGCGGACCGGGCATCCGGGTCAGGTTGTTGTGGTCTAGGTACAGCCTCTCCAGGTGCCTCAGCTTGGAGAAGACTTTCTTGCCTATCTTGTCACTGGTAATCTGGTTGCCATGGAGAGCAATCCATAGCAGCCCAGTGGCATTGTCAAAGACACCTTCCTGGATGGCAGAGATCTGGTTGTTCTGGAAGTAGACATACTTCATGCGGGAGGGCACAAAGGGCAGGTATTTGAGGTTGCGGTTGTCACAATACATGGCTGTGGGGAAGTTGGGTGGGCAGTCGCATTCCTGGGGACAGTCACGGGGCTCTGGTAGAGGAGGTGTACCATAGGCGTAGGCTGGGCCTTCTTCCATGCCATAGGGGTAAGGCTCCGAGGGCTCATAGGGGTAAGGGTCATAGGGGTCGTAGTAGGTGGACTGCTGGTTTCGGAGGTATTGGATCCACCAGTGAGAGTCTTCATCATACTGGCCCTGGGTAAGGGAGCAGAGCCCTGCCAGCAGTAGGATAGAGGCCCACTGCATCTTGTCTCTGTAGAGAGGGAGAGAGCAGAGCAAGTAGGAGCATAAGTGAAGGTGCCGGAGGGGAAACAGGCGACTCAGGGTGGCCACAGGCTCTGAGCTACACAGATGACACTGTGCAGTTGAGCACTGGAGGGCAGGAAGTGCGCTTTTTCTTCCGAGTGCATCCTCCTACTGGCTCTGCACACCCAGGGAGCTGGACCCGGGTGTCTTGGGGAGATCAGCGCTCTCTCACTTCTGCTCATGCAGCAAGGAAAGGAGTCTGAGGTTAGAAAGGAATCTGGGAGGCAGAGGCATGGGGCCACAGTTTGGGGAAGGGGTGGGGTCGTAGTTTGGAGAAGGGGGCAGGTCCTTCACATCCCTTAGCACCCTAAGGTTCTGTTGTTGAAGCTGAGAAGCACACAACATTCTCTCCCCCAAGTTGCAAACCTTCCTGTACCAGTAATGGTGTGATACTTTTGAGGTCTGAATTCCCATCTAGTTTGGACTCCCAGGGAAATCTTTTCTGGGAGAGTTCAAGGACAAGTGTCTCCTGGTTCTTTCCGTATCCAGGATGACTCCAGAATTGACTGAGACGTGGAAAGGGAATAGCTGAGCTACTTCTGGAAGATCTTTTGATCTCTCGGGCAGCCTGGAGGTTTCTGGTCCTGAGTGTGTGGGAGGGTGTGGTTCCCCTTCCTGAGCCTGTGGCCACCACAAGGTCTGGGCTATTCTCCAAAGCGCCATCGACTATGAGTCTTCTGGGTGAGAAAATGCACTGGTTAGCAACTTTGTGGCTGTGTGTGTACCCAGACTTCCAGTCTTTCCAGGCTGGGAACCCAGCACAGCTATAGTAATTGTTTTCTGGGCTTACTGTACTGTGTCTGGCCTGGTCTGCTCCTGTTTCCTATGGTCCTGAAAACTGAAGACTTAATACTCCCCTCACCCGCCATGGGGATTGCGATAGCTATGTGAGAGGCAACTGAAATGGATCAGGGGCACTGAGAATTGGATAGAAATGGAAGTATAGGCAGGAGTGGAATGTAGTATCCCTCTTCTTTTTCTTTCTTTTTTCTTTTCTCCTTTCTTTCTTTCTTTCTTTCTTTCTTCCTTTCTTCCTTTCTTTTTGAGATAGAGTTTCTCTACACAACCTTGGCTGTCTTGGAACTCACTCTGTAAACCAGGCTGGCCTGGAACTCTCAGAAATCTGCCTGCCTCTGCCTCCCCAGTGCAGGGGTAAAACGCATGTGTCACCATGCCTGCTGTGTCCCTTTTCCTCTTTGAAGCTCCCTCCTCTAGTTGATGTCACCTGTCTTTCTAGGCTTACTTACCACACTGCTGAGGAGCCTGTCGCCTTGGAGCTTGCTATGCCAGCAAGACAAGAACAAGGCACACTGGGGTCTCCAGGAGAGAGGCTGGAGGTGTAGAAGATGGAAATTGGGGTGTCATATCTGGCCTGGGGACCCTAGCCCGGGTTCCTGTGGCAAAGACACTGTACGGTCCCTGTGAGCAGGGGAACCTCCCAGAACACAGCTGTTAAGACAGAGAATGCTTGGAACTTTCCTGGCCTAGAGAATCTCCTGGTGCACTCTCACTGTTGGGCCATGCTAGGATTGGCAATGTGGACAGGGCAGGAGAGGAGCTAAAAGACAACATTAGATTCTATACGAGCTAATGAGAGGTCCCCTGACTATGATGCTCTACTCAGTGTTTGGGCACCATTCCTGTCAGGCCCCTCTGCTCCCTGGAAACAGTTACATCAGAGGTCTTTTCATCCCACCATCTGCTGGATGGCTCAGAATGGG
This sequence comes from Dicrostonyx torquatus, assembly GCA_028555095.1. Taxonomy (NCBI): domain Eukaryota; kingdom Metazoa; phylum Chordata; class Mammalia; order Rodentia; family Cricetidae; genus Dicrostonyx; species Dicrostonyx torquatus. Next base: position 3,329,015 of record JAQHUG010000098.1, read on the forward strand.
CACCCTGGCTCATCCTTGGGCAGTCACAGCCCTTGAACAAAGAGCCACAGTGTGTCTGAGGAGCAGACTCAACTGCCCACTGCCTAGGATGCTGGCTGGTCCCTGACTCAGGCCAGGAGAGAAGACGGATGAAGCGGCCCACTGCCAAGAGAGCATTTTTTCCATGCACAGCCCTGGCCTGCTGCAGGACTGACCAAGGTGGCTGTTTAGAGAGGGCTGGCACACTAAGCCTCTGTCTCCATTTCACCCTCTCCAGACTAGGCACTTTGGCACCTTCCTCTTCAAGACTCAACTTTCCAGGGGGCTCCATGCCCAGCCACAGTGGCCTCTCCTCAGAGGTATAGCTGCTTGGTAGCAGTGCAGACCTGTCCTTACCCCCCACCGATCTAGAATGTTGCTTCAGGGTTGCATTCCCTTAAATTGTTTCTTGTGCTAGTGACCTTCTGTGCAGTGTGAGGATCCCTGGAGCGGTTCTCTCAGACTTGGAGATTCTGACTCAAGAGCTACTGTACTTTGTCATTTCTTCACTCTAGGGAAATTCTCTCCTATCTGAGCTGAGGTCAAACTAAAAGCCATCTCCTGGGCTGAGTGGGACCTCATTCCATCCATGACTCCCTGGATATGGTCAATTCTTTTTCTCCCTCTTTCATCCAACAATGCACATATTACACAAAACTTATCCCTAACATCTGGGTACCGTGCCCCTGTCTAAGAGATTTCTGGGACATTCAAAAACCACCTTCCAAAGTGCCCCAAGCCCCAAGCATGCTGGGATTCATGGGAGGCAGCAGAGAGGCTCTTGCAATTTCTATCATGCTTGTGAAATGGAAGCTCCCAACACCCACAGGGAGCTGTTAGGAATCCAGTAACATGCTGGAGCTCATGCTCCCTGCTGTAACCCCTCTTCAGCATCCCTGGGTGTCACAGACCAGGTGGGAGGAATAACCCATCTTTGCCTTCTTGTCTCTCCAGACTCCCCCTTTCCTTTATCTCTTCTTGTAGAATTACAAGGGACAAAACCTAAAGTAATATGACTACACTTACCTTGGGTTGAACCGTTCAGAGTGACCCCGTCCTTCTGTCTGGCCTCCTTGCGTTGGAGAATGTGAGAGAGAGGAGAAGGAGGAGAGAGAGAGGAGTGCCTACAGAGAGTGTGCGAGTCTGTGCCACGCCAGGGCCCGCCCCCAAATTCCTAATCAAATATCTTGAAGAGGGGCTGAGGAGCCTAAGCGGGCTTTTTCAGTTCTGCTGTACGGGAGGAGCTCACACCAAGCTCCACAAAATTCTGTCTGCCCAGTGCTGTAAAAACCACCTTCTTTCCATGTACTTATCTCCCCTGCCGCGCTGGCAGCCTCAGGTCTCTTGCTGCCGAAGGAGTTAGCGATGCCCCAGAAGTTACTTGTACAGTCCCTTGTGAAGTGCCTGGATTTCTCATTAAGCTCATAAAGCAGACACAGGAGAGGGAGGGCCAGTGTTTGGAGAACAAGTCTTTTAACTCTTTCAGCAACCCTGGTCCCCTCAGGGAGGCTGTGCTTGTCTTTCTTGGCTCAAACACCATCTGTAGTCGGGTGTTGGACTAGTGCACAAGAGAGCAGGCTGCCTGGAGGACTTGCTCTGCCTCCTGCTGATGGCGACCACTTTCTGCCCCGGGAACAAATGGAAAGTTAGGGGTTCTGATTATTGTGATTATGCCCACTTTACAGATGTGGAGCACCTAAGCTAGGAGAAGATGAAGCTGGAGAGATAGGTGGGCTCTAGACAGTGAGGAGGCATTTAGACCACAGGAAAGATTTTAGCCTAAATGTTTAAAAACATGTTTAATGAAGGAAACACACTAGGATCTGATTTACACTGTTTAAAAAGATTTTATCATATTTTATGCATATTAGGAGTGTTTTGCCTGAATGTATATTTGTGTACCACATCAATGCAGTGCCCATGAAGGCAAGAAGAAGGCATCAGACTCTCTGGAACTGGAGTAAGAGATGATTATAAGCTGCCATGTAAGTGCTGAGAATTGAACCTGTGTCTTATGGAAGAGTGGCCAGTGCTCTTAACTGCTGGGCCATCTCTCCAGCCCCCTTGTTTATGTTTTTTTCTTTTAGTTCGTAGGAGGCCTGTTTACGGTGAAAGGGAACTTCTGCCCAGTTAGGAGGAGGGATGATGTCAGATTGGGTTAGTGAAGAAGGGGACAGGGATACTTTATGCAGAACTGAGATGTCTTATAGACGGATCAAATTCACAAAGCTGAGGAAAGTCAAGCATGACTGCCAGCATTTTCATTCAGCCCATGGGTAGACAGTAGCACCACTGCCCAATGCGGGAAGAGCAGAATTGGGTGGAAAATATAAGTTATACTTTGGGCATGCGAAGTTAGATACTACTTAGGCATTCCAGTGGAGAGACAGAGCAGCCGATGAGTCGGTGAAACTGAACTTGGAATTGAGGGACTAGGGGAAAACCCTTGAGAACCATGAAGACTGTAGCTCACACTGAGTCTAGTTAGCTCAGATGACCCATAGGTCTAAATGCTTTTTCCTCAAATAGCTGGCTCATGTCAACACCCAAGAAACACTCTTTTTTTTTTTTTTTTTTTTTTTTTGTATTTCGAGACAGGGTTTCTCTGTAGCTTTGGAGCCTGTCCTGGAACTAGCTCTTGTAGACCAGGCTGGTCTCGAACTCACAGAGATCCGCCTGCCTCTGCATCCCGAGTTCTGGGATTAAAGGTGTGAGCCACCACCACCCGGCCCAAGAAACACTCTTAAATTTAAAGAAATACAAAGTGGGAAACTCTCAGACAACTTGAATTTGGAGAATTTGGAAGTGTCTGGGCATATGGTACCTTTGGTTAGTGTGAGGCTCCCAGGAAGGGGTGTGTCCCCCGGCTCTAAAACATTCATTTTACTTTTGTCATCTCACTTAATGGCTGTAGTGTTATTCTGCCCTGGAAATAGGAACCCTGATGCAGAGGGACTGGCAGGGAAGAGGTACAAAGAACAAGGGTGTCAAGTTCATTCTACATGACTCCAAAACACACACAGTCTTAGTCAGGGTTTTTATTGTGACAATTCTTATAAAGAAAACATTTAACTGGGGTGTCTCGCTTATAGTTTCAGAGGTTCAGTCTGTTATCATCATGACAGGGAGCATGGGAGCCTGCAGGTAAAAATGGTACTGAAATAGGAGCTGAAAGTCCTACATCTTGCAGACAACAGGAAGTTGACTGAGACACTGGGCAGTATCTTAAGCACAGGAAACCTCAAAGCCTGCTCCCCAAAGTGACACTTTTCCTCCAACAAGGTCATACCTACTCCAACAAAGCCATACTTCCTAATAGTGCTATTCCTTATGAAACTGTGGGAGTCAAATACATTCAAATGGCATGCCCACTTCTATAACTCTAGACCAGAAGATGGGCAGAGCAAAAGGGTAATGACCATTCTGCTGTCAGGGATGCACTCAAATAAGGAAATACACAAATAATTACAGCAGTCTGCTGTGCTGGAAGCAGGGGTGTGTAGAGATTGGGTTAGAGGAGACTAAATGACAAGGGTTCTAGTCCCTACATGTACTTTATTTACATAAAGAGGAGTATCCAACCTGGTGTGGGACAATTCTGTGTTCTGTCAATTATGTTTTAAATAAACACTGATTAGCCAGTAGCCAGGCAGGAAGTATAGGCAGGACAACCAGACAGGAAATAGAGGCAGTCAATGAGAACAGGAGAATTCTGGGAAGGAGGAAGCCCATTTCTCCCAAGTCCTTCCCAGACCACAGAAGAAGGAAGATGTGACCTGCCTCTCTGAAAAAGGTACTGAGCCACGTGGCTAACATAGACTAGAATAATGGGTTACTATAAGTTATAAGAGCTAATACTAAGTCTGAGCTAATGGGCCAATCAGTTTATAATTAACGCAGACTCTTCTTCCACAGTCCTGTCCAGACACTGAAGAAGCAGGATGTGACCTGCCCTGCTGAAAAAGGTACTAAGTCATGTGGCTAACATAGATAAGAATAATGGGCCAAGCATTGTTTTAATGAATACAGTTCTGTGTGATTATTTTGGGGCTAAGCGAGCCGGGCAGCCGGGGTGACAAGCAGGCCCTCATGTTACATCAACCTGTGACAGACATGGTCCTAAGTGATGGGGCACAGAAGCTTCAGTATAATGCATGCCCACAATGCAGCATGTTTGATCTTATCAGTCAGACAGAATGGCATCAATGCGAGGAGGAAAATGTGCAAAGCTTCTTCTAACCAATGTGAGAAAACAGTTACTTCTCAGCAGTGGGCCTTGGTCTTGATGACCAGGCTTGGTTGACACTTCCTAGATGGGCCCAGAAAGCTCTGGGAAATTTACCCACTAGGTACAAATGTGTATGTCATAAAATCCCAGTGTCCTGACTAAAGCTACACTTACTAACAATGAAGATCAGTAAGGGATCACATGTCAACAGGAATCCCTTCCAACAAAGCTCTACCAAAGAAGTGTCTGAGCAGTGAGCTTTGCACCTGGCGTTTCTCCTCTCCCGGAGCTGAGGTGGCCTGGAGGAATGTGGTATGGAGGAGATGACTGTGAGGTAGAATTCCAGAGGACCTCACAGTGTCAAAAGTGTCCAAGAGGAAGCTTTGACCCCTACTTTAACTGACACACTATTCCTCTGGTTCTTGGATCTAGGACCTCAGAGCTTGGCCTCCACATGGGGAGCCAAATGCAGCGCACGGATGCTCCTGGGATGCAGAGAGACTCCACATGTGAGGAGGGTCTGTGTTTGACAGGGGTGTGTTTCTGGAAAGTGTTGAGCCAATACTGTCCAGTTACTTACTGCAAATTGAAGAGATGGCCATCATAGTCACTCTGAATCCTCTGTCCCTAGCTAGACATATAAGGCACTTAGTAGACATTCAGTAAATCAGAACTGAAGTTTGGACTCCTCACAGAGTGTCTTCAGTAATCAATCCTGGGTGGAGTACCCAGTACCAACCGGGACAGGAAAACTCTTGTCTTTTAAGCCAATTGGATTTTCCATGGATGCAGACCACTGTCATTTCCTTCCTACCCAGTAAAGGTCAGGTTAAGCCACAACCACCAGACACAGCTGATTGCTTCTGATGTTGGACCAACCCATCTGAGAGGGATGGAGTTACTTCTGACTAAAATTCCACCAGAGCATAGAGGTGGTGACTTCAAGCCCCCATCTTTAACCCCAAGGGACCTAGACTTTGATCCCAGACAATTCAGCAATGGAGGAAAGACCAAAAGTCCATTCAAGTGAGATTTTTGACCAGACTTAAAGTCAGTAGGAAGACGGCCATGCTAATACAATCCAGATCTTCTGGCCTATCCTGATGTCTCCCAATGCCAGAGAGAGAATTTAACTTGTCTGATACTTCAGTGGAAAGTCTTGGTTACATTGGTACCAACAATGGGGCCCCAAAGTTTCCAGGAGAGATGTTTTATTTATGCCCTTGGCACTGAGGGCTCATTAGAAACCTTCACTACAGACAGTCTGCTCTTCCCAGAAGGATGAGACCATTAAGATGTTGACATTGTACAAAGACTTGCTTTCCTTCAACTGGAAGAGGAGCAAGGCCTCAAGTTCTAAGTCTTAGGAGATGCTCTGAGAGCTCCCGAGTCATTCTGCTGATCTGTATACAAAGAAAGAGGGGGCCTCAGTCTGTGGCAGCAGGTTTCCCTGAGGAGCCTTGAGCTTTCCTGGGCTTCCACCAGCTACTGCTGAAAAGGAAGAGTTGTAAAGTATGGCAGTAGACCCCAGGCAGCAAGAGAGCAATGGACTCCTGGTTAGTGCCCTGTGGCCAATGCTGCTCTTCCCTGGCCAAGGCAACCAAATGGTGGGCATGGGTCATGAGAAAACCTTTGTGTAAGTGAAGTTTTTTGTCCTGACCACCCAGTCACAAATAACCACTCTGAGGCTTATATTAATTGTCAATGCTCAGCTAATAGCTCAGGCTTATTACTAACTAACTCTTACATTTTAAGTTAACTCATATTTCTTATTTATGTTCTGCCACGTGGCAGTGTTTTTTTTTTAAGCATGGTATGTTCATCTTCTGCTCCCTCTGCATCTGGCTGGCAACTCTCTGACTCTGCCTTTCCTCTTCCCAAAATTCTTAGTTTGGTCACCCTGCCTATACTTTCTGCCTGGCTACTGGCCAAGCAGTGTTTTATTAAATCAATTCATGTGACAAATCTTTATAGTGTACAAAAGGATTATTCCACAGCACCTGTGAGCTCCATGAACCTTAGCAAAGCCACTTACTGAGTGCTGAGCTAGCCAGGATGTGTTGGAGCTGAGCCTGCCCTGGCTCAGAGGATCAGACCACACTATGAGCAGACAGCTTACTTACTATCTTTACTGGCTGCCCTTGAGAAACTCCATTACCAGAAGCCCACACCACTTTGTAAGGCCACCAAGAATTGAGTTGCTGCTCCTGGATTCAGGGTTGGAGGATGTTCAGTCTTAGTGTCTACAGAGTTGGAGAATCTTCTGAAGGTCTATATGCAGTAAGTATACAAGCTAAGACCACACAAGAAGTCTCTGAAACTATGCTCAGTGAAACGTTGTCTGTCTTTTGCTGGTGTCATTCCAAGTTCACCATTACCTGCTTGGAAACCCAAAAACATTGCAATTTTTCAACATAGAGATCCTGTGTTCAAGGAACTCAACTATCCTCTTCGTGACTGTAGGGTGATTTTGGGATACTTCTCAGCTCTGCAGTTTTTCTGGAAGAATTTCTCTAAGCATCACTTCAGATGCACCAGGATGCTGCCAGTGAGTGGTGCCATCCATATTCTCCTCATGGAGCTCACTACAGAATCCCAAGTTCTAGAGATGACTGACGCCAAAAAGTCTCTGGTTGCTGTTCAGTCTTGTCTTAGTTAGGGTTTTATTGCTGTGACAAAACACCATGACCAAAAAGCAAGTTGAGAGAAAAGGTTTTATTAGGCTTACACTTCAACATCACTGTTCATCATTGAAGTCAGGACAGGAACTCAAACAGTGCAGGAACCTGTAGTCAGGAGCTGATGAGAGGCCATGAAGGATTGCTGCTTATTGGCTTGCTTCCCCTGTATTGCTCATCCTGCTTTATTACAGAACCCAGGATCACCAGCCCAGGGATACTACCACCTACAATGGACTGAATCCTTCCCCATCAATCACTAAAAAAGAAAATGCCTTACAGTTGGCTCTTATGGAAGCATTTTCTCAATTGAGGCTCCCTCCTTTCATATAACACTAGTTTGTCAAGTTAGCATAAGCTCACATCAACAGGAGTAGCCACATGCGTATCCAACACATGCTGACGCTGTTAGGGCTGTTGGGGAAGTAGGTGCTTTCCTGGATGAAGCGGGAATCGATGTTACATACCAAATACGAGAGGCAAAAGGATACCCAGATTCATAATATGTTTGAATTGACCCTGGGTAGCAGCTAAGAAGCATCCCCTATTGCTATATCCTGTAGACTCAAAAGTCCTACAGCTACTTGGAGGTGATGCAGGGTACTGTGGAGTCTCTGCTCAGAGTGCTATGTCCACCGAGGGGCTTAAGGGGCATGTCCCCAGATGAACACATAGGAAAGGCAGTGGATTGTGACTGTCTCCCTTCCTCCCAGACTCATCTTCTTATAGTGGAGTGGGCCTCAGTGAAGGGCTTTGAGAGCCACCTGAAGCATGGAGAGTGTCTCTGGCCATGATTCAGGCCACTTCCCCCTTGGCAAAATATTGGCCCCTGGAGAAAAACAATCTTTCATGCTTATTGTCTGAAGAGCTGGCACCTCTTTGAGCAATTTATATTCCTAAACAAGATTGCCCTGGCTTAGAGCAGCCTTGTGCCTGCCTTGTGGATGCTGTGGTCACATGGCATGGCCTCAAGTCAGGCCTGTGCTAGAGGAACTCCTCTGTTGCCTTGCAGCCTACTTGCTGGGGGCAATGGTCTATATCCTGTCAATTATATTTTAAATAGATGCTGATTGGCAAGTATCCAGGCAAGAAGTAATGGCAGGACAACCAGACAGGAAGTAGAGGCGGGTCAATGAGAACAGGAGAATTCTGGGAAGTCCTAGCCTGCAGTTGTGACCCAACCACAGAGCAAGCAAGATGTGACTGCCTCACCGAAAAAGGTACCTAGCCATGTGGCTAGCATAGACAAGAATAATGGGCTAATATAAGTTATAAGTGTCAAATTGGGAGCATAGGCCCTAGCCCCCAGTCCTGGTCTGGACTCCAAATTCCAGCAGGCCAGGTCCTGACCCCTCTCTGGGGGTGGGGTCAGGACCACTCCCCAGGGTATTTAAGTGATCTCCCAAAAGAGGAACACATGGTCCCTTTTCCTTCCTCCTGGTGGTTGCATTTGCGCAGCTTCCTGGTTTTCCCCCTTGGGGCCACCTGAGAGTGCAGAACTTCCATTAAACCTGGATATTTTTTAATTTGGCTTGTTTGATTCTGTTTGATTGGGAATTTTGCGTCAGTGGGGAGCTCGTGTTAGGAAATATTTCTAACAATAAGAGTTAATAAGAAGCCTGAGCTAATGGACCAATCAGTTTATAATTAACGTAGACCTCTGTGTGATTTCTTTGGGACTTGATGATTGCGGGAACTGGGCAGGACAGAAACATCAGGCACCTACTGGTTGCCTTAGGCCAAAATCTTAGCTCCTCTGTCTAAAGTCTGAAAGGCTTTAGGAATAAATGGGACTTCACAGCAACTCCTGCCCTTAATCAATAGCTGGGAGTTCAAGGACCATATATACAACCTAGAAGCACATACTAAGTGACTGCTGTATACCCCAGAGAGGGTAGACTTTGCCTTAGCAGAGAGGGTCCTGGAGATAGGTGTAGAAGGGGTATGAATACCTGGGCAAGGAAGATGAACCTCCTCATGGCGAGACTCCACGTTATCTCTAGGACAGTGGTCATTGAGGTCTCTGAAGCCAGGTGTGGTCTACTCCTCTCTTAGCAAGAGTAACCTCTGTGTCAAAACAGGAGCTAAGCAAGGCTTCTCCTCCTAGGGTGTAGCACCTTGCATGAGTATTAAATTTGAACCATTCTAATGGGAGGAAGAGTGGGAGTGGGTGGCAGATAAGACAGAACAGCTGTGATGGTTGGTCTCGGTTGTCAGTTTGACTGGACTGATAGATATCTAGGACTTATGGACCTTATGCGTCTGCAGGAACACTTCCAAAGAACTGACATGTGGAAGAGCGATGGAGCTGAAGGGAAGACCTTCTGCTAATGTAGGAGATACCTTTGATCTGGCTGAAAAAGCATTGTGCATTCATTTTTCTCAGTAAGTGGGCCTATTGCTGCTGTTACTGAGGGTGGTGATTATGGTGGTGATGATGGCGTTAATGATGCTAGTGGTGGTGATGGTGATGGCAGTGATGGTGATGATAGTGAGGCCATGTGTGGTGGTAGTAGTTGTGGTAGTAGTGTTGGGGATGTTGGTGATGATGGTGAGGGGGGTATGATGGTAATAGCGATGATGGTGGTGGTGGTGAGATCATCAGGTGACAGTCAACCCTAGCCTCTTTGGCTTTTCAGTATCAGCAAATCTCCAGGGAGCTTCCAGGCTTTCAACATCAGATTGGAACTGCTGAGCTTCCAGGGTAGTGAAACTTCTTGGCTGTCTGTCTTTTCAGCATTCCACAGTAACGCTAGTTTTCTACAACTGCCTCTAGACTTTCTGTGCCATCACCACATTTATTTATTTATTGCAACAGAGTCCCACTATGTACCCCAGGTTTGCCTGAACACACTGTGTAGTCCAGACCTCTATTGTGTAAGCCTATTCAATAAATCTTCAGCACCTTTTAAAAACCTTGGGGTGTGCTTAATTGATAGGCACTATTTACCTTATTTTTTCCAGATGACTAGGAACTCAAGGCATGGACCTAGGAGCAGAAAATGAAATAGAGGCCATGGAAGATGGGCTTCCCAAGATTCCTTCTTCCTACAGCTCAGGAACACCTGTCCAGGGGTAGCAAACCCCACAGAGAGTGGACTCTCCCTCATCAATCATTAATAAAAAAAAATGACTCATTGACTTATTTATAGGCCAATCTGATGGAGGCCATCTTAGTTAAGGCTTCTATTGCTGTGAAGAGACACCATGACCACAACAACTCTTATAAAGGAAAACATTTAATTGAATGGCATAGGGTTTCAGAGGTTTAGTCCATCGATGTCATGGTGGGACATGATGGTGTACAGGCAGACATGGTGCTGGAGAAGGAGATGAGAGTTTCACATCTTTTAGGCAACTAGGAAGTGAACTGAGTTAGGAATAGCTTGAGCATAGAACACTTCAAAGCCTACCACCACGGTGGCACACTTCCTCCAGCCAGGCCAACCTTCTTCAACAAGGCCACACCTCCTAATAGTGCCACTCCCTATAGCTTATGGGGGCCAATTACAGTACCACAGAAGCATTTTCTAAGTTGAGGTTCTCTGATCTCAGATGGTCCTAGCTTGTGTCAAGTTGGTAAAACCTCACCAGCACAGGGAAGGACAATAGCAATAACCTCATAGGCTATTAGGTGGTGCTATGGTTTTGCCATGGGCTCATTTTTGAACACTTGGTCCTCGGGAAGTAGTGTCATATTTGGTGGCTGTGGAACCTTCAGGAGATAGGAACAGACCGGCTGGTGGGTTCCTAGGAGTGGGCCTTTGAAGGTTAGTTGTACCCATACCTGATTCTTACTAAAGTCTCTTTTTCTTGCTCCATCAAAACCAGTAACACTTACCCCAGGTCCGTCTAACAGTCTGATGATGGGAATTTAGTCACATTAGAGCCCAATAAAGACCAGAATAAGGACTGTCAGTAACTCCAGTTTCTTCTGTTGCCTACTGTCTCTGTTAGACCTGGAGAGAGTGACAGTCGAACAGCTGAGTCAAATAAGGAAGAAGCCTTACAATGAGATGGCAGGAAGATGACGCCATTGTCTGGGGAGAAATGGAGTTGAGTCCGACAGGGGAGTTCTGAGTCCCGGAAATCTAGAACACATTCCTATTTCATTTGTCCTTGCTTGTAGGGTGGAAACAGTTATCTCTATGGGTAATTTTGAGCAATTACAGGTTAGATAGGCATGGTAGTGGATGTCATCCCAGGATTTGAGAAACAGAGGCAGGAGAAATTCAAGGTCAGTCAGAACAACACAGTGAGGCCTTATTAACAAAAACAAAACAAAAACAAAAACCAAAAAAGAAAACAAGGGCTGAGGATGTAGCTTGTTGGTAGAGGGGCCTAGCACACACAGGCTGGGTTTGATTCTCATCATTGAGAGGTACTTATCTGCACATCGTCTGCGTATGGCAGGAGCTTAGGAAATGTCCTGGGGGTGCAGACACTGAGTAGATGGAGGATACTGTGTCTTGATCTATAGAGAGACTGGAGGGGAGCTGATTTTAGTCAGGGTGTCAGTGGTGGGTGTGGGAAAGAACACAGATCATATAGCTGTTGTTTATGGGGAAAAACCAGAACTGGAGATTTAATCAGAGCAGAGGGTCTAGACTCTGACTACAGTAACGGTAGAGGGTGGTTTCCGCCCTGGGGTGCACATTGGAACACTGCACAGGCTCTGGGGAAGACCCACACCCTGGCCTGCTCCCGACAGTGAAACTGTACAGAGGGCCTCCTCCTACTGATCTCTAGATAAGATCATCAGGTGCCGAATGTAGTCTCATTTGGAATGGGCATATTGACCTCCAAAAGAACCCTTCGTTTAACACTGAACTCAAAAAAGAAGAGTCGCTAAAACATCCCAAGAGGGAAAAAGAATGCTCACGTACCTGGTCAAGGGGCACAGCTCAAAGCAGCCCACTCAAGTTGAGATCTTACATTTGATGTTAAAAAAGCATGCCTCAAAAGTCAGGTGGTGGTGGCGCAGGCCTTTAATCCCAGCACTCGGGAGGCAAAGGCAGGTTGATCTCTGTGAATTTGAGGCCAGCCTTGTCTATAGAGTGAGTTCCAGGACACTCAGGACTACACAGAGAAATCCTGTCTCAAAAACCAAAAGCGAGAGAGAGAGAGAGAGAAAGAGAGAGAGAGAGAGAGAGAGAGAGAGAGAGAGAGAGTCCTTACAGAACACTCATGTTTATTTCAGTAGGATTCCACACCTCTTTGACAAAAATCTTCTTAAATAAAAGTGTTTCAGACACACCATGCTTCTCTGGGAACCCTCAAGTTGAGCAGCTCAGTTTCAGCTCACATGCTGAGCAGAAGATGAACACTGGCTGCCCTATCCCACCTCAAGATGCTCTGGAGCAGCCGGGAATCCGTGGCAGGGGCAGCAAGCCCGCTCCCTGTGTTGCTACTGGAGTGTCATGAGGGGCACTGCTGCTTCTTCCACAACTTTCCTGATGGAGACACGGACAGGTGGCTCTGAGCCAGCTGCTTGGGAAGCTTCCAGAAGAAATGCATTCCCCCCAGTCCCCAGGAGGCCTGGAGGCTGCATCGCAAAGATAGGAGTTTCTTTGATTTTGATCATAATACAGATAGATCTGCTCCCTCGCCTGCCTCCCACCTCTTACATGTCAACCACTTTGAGAAATACATCCTCGTGGGAGAACCTGCTTGCTTTCTCCCACACCCCTGATAGTGGCTAGTCTCAAACTTCACCACCCTGAGGCATTTCTGTTAGATTTCTTTGGGTGCCCTCTCTCTTGATCCTTGCTTCCATTCTCCAGCTCCCCAAGATTGCTCAGGTTGTGGTGAAGCTCTGCCCCTCGCCCTTGGAGGAGCCGTCCCCCACCTCCACCCCATCCAACCAGACCTGTAGGACATGGGGAAAGGGATAGTCTTTTCTTTCAAGGCACCCTTGCCTAATTCTTCTTTGAATCTGGGCCAGGTTTATACTGGCATTTCTGGGGCACAGCCCACTGCCCACTCTCTACACCACAACCAGGACACAGCAGACATTCAGGAAAGGTCCCATGCCTTGCAATGAATTGGCAAAGGCCAGACACACCATTCTTCTTCAGCTGGAGGTGAGAGAACCCAGATGCAACAAAGGAAGAAGATAAGCAGGCAGCAGCCACGGACAGGAGGGGCCCCTCTCAGTCAGAAGGGCTAGGCTATGGGGGGGGGGAGGTGTTTGTTGGAGGAGGAAAGCTAACACCACTAATTAGTGGGGTTTGTTGTGAACAAGGGCTGTCATTTAGGGGAGGAAAAAAAAAAGAAGCATTAAAGGCCAGAGCTGGGAAATGTCCCTGCTTGGCCCTGCTATTGTTCTCAGTGTTCTGCCCTGAGGGAGGGCTAGGGACCTGTGGAGACCCAGGGAGGGGTAGGGATGCCATCAGGAACATCTTAAGTGGAAGAGGTGATTGGAGGTCACACACACATTTGTACCTACAGTGTTCTGTGCTCTGCAAGGCCTGGTTCTAATTTAGCTTAGCAGAGGGGATGGGAGCAGCACTGGGCCTTTGTAGGCAAGAAAAACATCAGATTTCTGTCTACTTTCTGCCTTCCCTCTCTTTCCCCCTTCTTCCTTCCCTCCCTTCCCACTTGGCTTCTGTGTCAACTTGACACAAGCTATGATTATCTGAGAAGAAGAAACCCCAGTTGAGAAAATATCTTCATCATACTCACCTCTAGGCTTGTCTGATTAGTGTCTGATGTGGGAGAGCCCAGCCCACTGTGGTCAGTGTCACCCATGGGCAGGTGGGGTGGGTCGTGTAAGAAAGCAGGCAGAGCAAAACATAAGGAGCAAGTCAGTAGGCGGCATTCTTCCATGCCCTCCGCCTGAGTTCTTTCCTCAAGCCCTCCCTTGGCTATGGAATAGAAACTGTAAGATGCAATGAACCTTTTCTCCCCAAGCTGCTTTTGGTCAAGGTGTTTACACAGCAATCGAAAGCAAGCCAGGACACTTTACTTTTTTATTTTCTTCCTTTTCTTTTTAAATTGAAAACCCCTGCAACTCCAGGGCACCACCTGGCACCCCAGTCCTCCCAGCTTGCGTCTCCCCCTTCGTTTGTGAAGCTCTGCCATTTGTTCCTTGTGTCTTTAAGCACGTAGAGGAAGGTGATGGCTGTGATCAGTCTGAGGGGTTCGTTTGGCTCCCGCACCCTCACAGACTCTTGGTCTAAGATTGTCTTACTGCAGTGTCTCCCACAAGGTGTTCTGATGAGTTGTCAGAATTGTGTGAAGTCTCTTTCTGGGAGATAAGCTCCTTCTCCGGCTGGCACCAGGTTTAGCTGTGAATGTTTCCATTTCCTTGCTGCTCCTGAGGACATGGCTTTCCTGAAACCAGATGAGTAAATAAGACACCCCCCACTCCGGAATAGCAAACCTGATAGTGGAAGTGAGCCTCACTGTGGGTTCCTGTGCCCTGGGTTGGCACTACCACAGAGGCTGTCGGAGTCCTGCTATTCCCATGTCTTGTGGTCCATTGTTTCAATAGAACTACAAAGGGAGGAGCATGGTGCTTCTTTTAATTAGATTAACATTTTAATTAATCTGTGATGTGTGTGTGTGTGTGTGTGTGTGTGTGTATGAGCCTGCACATAGGTACTTGCAGGGGCCAGAGGATGATGCTGTGTCCTGCACTATCATTTTTTTTTTATCTTATTTAAAGTCTCTGGCTGAACCTAAGCCTCATCCTTTTCTGCTAGGCTTGCTGGTCAGTGAGCTCCTGGGATTTGCCTGTCTCTGTCCACTAGTGCTGGAGTTACATGGCTGTTGAGAATCAAAGTTAACCTGTAAGCCCCACTTGCACAAGGACAAGATAACTTCCTGGAATGCTGGGAGTTTAGTTGTTGGGAAATATTAAGACACATGTTTTAACTCCCTTAAAGAAGCTTGTTTGACCCATCTGCACCAGATGTTCTTCTTCTGTTTTTCACATGTGAGCAGGAGGTACATAGGTAAGGAATACATCAGGATGTATGCTTACCCTGTTGGGAATTGAGTGAATTTTGGGTTTTGCTATTTTAAGAGCCAAAAAAATATGACTCATAGCCTTCTCCTGGGAACCCAAAAGTTGGCCTGGCCAGAGTCCTTCTTCCTGGCCAGAATTCAAATTTGACTCAAAATTGTGTAACAAGTTTATCTCTCATGAATCTCAGGATAACATTTGGAGGCCCCAGTGGGATGAGAGAAAAAAAAATCATTCCATCCAAATTCATTTGTTAAGAGAATTTCTCTTGGTCAGACTTGTGAACCTCTACACTACTCCAATTGTTGGTGTTTTCTGTTGTCATTCTGGCTCTGTGTTTTCTGTTGTTTTGTCTGTACCTATCTTTCTGACTCAGGCCAACTGGATGGATGAACAGCAAAATTAATAAGCTGGAGGGCTACTCCAAAAGTCACTCCAGAAATGGCAGAGATTTTGGGGCATGGGGCTCAGTGGGCCAGACTTGGGGCCCACTGAAGAAAAGTCCAGGATCCCATGCAGAAGTCAGCAGGTGGGTCCTGCTTCACCCCACCGCCACCACAGCACCACTGTATAGAGAGTGCCAACTCCAGCGCCATGCCCTGAAGTCACTTACCATGACAGCTCATGAAATTGCCCAACCATTGCTCTTACAACCTCTGGCTGTATCAGAAGGTTCCATTGCAACCCCCTCCTCCCCATGAATTACAGTGCTGGAGGAGGTAGGGAAAGTTTTGTCTATCTGTTTTGTATGTAGGAATGTGGCCACCACATGTTTGTTTCTGACTGGTCTCTCTTGAATGTGTGAGCTTACTGTGTTGCGTTTCTTGGTTATAGCTTAGTTGTTTCTGTTGCAGCTAATGATGGCCTGGGGCTCAGAATTTATCTCCAAGCTTTCTGGACACTGGATCTAATGTAACAGAGACTTAAAAGTCATTTGGATATGAATAATATTAAAGTTGTTTTATGCTGTTCTACTTTATTGAAAAGCTGGCTGTAGAATTGGATTATACCTCTCCCTTTCTCAGACTCAGGCACTTTTTTTTAAAGTCTTTGTGTCTGGGGTCAAGAGTAAGGAGAAAAGAGCAAAACAGAACAGTTAAAGGGATTATTGATTTCATTTAATTGCCTAAAACTATTATATAAACTCTCTCTGCTTCAAGATATGTAAATTTATTGAATGTGCTTAACAAAAAGTTAATTCAAATCATAACATGGGGCTGATAGTTAAGAGTCTATGCTTAGGTAATCTTTTTTTTCTTCTATGCTTACGTCATCTTAAAGAAATAATGTGGCATGATTCCACTTTGGGATATAGCCAACATGTGGCCTGCTGCCATCCTTAGGCAGCCACATGGCTGGCAGCCATCTTTGATAGGGTTAGAGAAGAAATATGTCATATGACTTCACTGCCATCTTGATTAAGGGTGGGTCCACGAGACAACAACAGGTCTCCAAAATACTTTGGATTGGGATGGATTTTTGTATGATAACTTCTGTCCCTTCTAGAAAATAAGACTTATGAAAGATAGGATTTAAAAACAATGCTTATTTAGTAAGTTATTAAAATGGTACCTCCAAGAGCTCATATACAAGAGTGTATCTTGCTGGCAGCCAAACTTTGTAGCATAAGAGTCACCCAAGTGGTGTTCGTTTTAAAGACATAAAGGGACCACAGAGAACAGCAGAGGCTTGCTAATGTATAGCAGGGGACCCTGGCAGTTTTGGAGACACTAGTGTTATGTGATAATTACAAAGAAAAAAACCCAAACCACCAGCTACAATGAACTGTAACTGGGAACTAGAAAGAAGGCTGTGTGTGATGCAGAGGGTAAGGCCAGAGACTGACCCAAGCCCTTGCCAAGGTCCCTGGAGGAATCCCAGATATTGTGCATGGGATTGTTCGCACTGCTGGAGCTTGGTTTGGCCTTGTTCAGGTTATGGTTGTGCCCTGTCGTCACTCTTGAAATTAAAAAGATACTTTATTAATATTTAAATTTATAAGGTTTTGGGACACTTTAAATTTGTGAGATACTTTGTTATGTTTTTATATAATCTTGATAAATAGACAAATAAAAGGATAAGAATTAGGGTCACAGCTATGAGCACCAAACACTAAACCCCAGAGACTGAGGTATTCCCATCCTCTGATGATGACCACCAGAGAGGGAAAAGGGGAGACCACATGTTCATTCTCTGGGGGGCTGTTTAAATAGTCTGTGGGAGTGGGCTTGACCTTCCCTGGGGAGCGGTCACCGTTTGGTGGGCTTTCTTGGAGGTGGGGTTTGTACTGCGGCCACTCCCAGGGGAGGGAGCTTGAAATAGGATGCTCCACCCAGCATTCCAAAATGGATGCTAGGGGACTGGGATGAAGCCCTCCAATCAAACATTCCAGACACCTTGGATAAAGGGGGTGCGGCTAAGTCTGGCTACTTTCTGTGGGCATGGGGCAATGTGGGAGAGGGGAGAGCTGGGAGTGGGTGGTCACACACTCAGTGAGAAGTGTGGCTGGAGCAGCATCCGGTTTACTGTCATCCTGGAAATCTCAGGCAACTGTTTCTTGAGGGAGATGAGAAGGCAGGTCTCTAGGAAAAAATATATTGTTATTATTGGCCCTTTGAATGGGGCTAACCATGGGCAAGAATCATTAACTGTCAGAAAGAATGGACAGAGAAGTGCCCTGGTTGTACAGGGGAGGCTCGGGTGAATAAGTGAGAGACAAGAGCAGTTATGACCTTTAAAACCAGATTTTGGTTGATTGGTGTCCTTTTGAGCCAGGAGAGTTATGACCAATGGTGAAGTCCCAGGAGCTGGTGCAGGTGTTGGCATTGCCTTTTGTGAGTTGATCTTGGCCCAGACAGCAGGAGTGACCTATAAAAAATATGCTTGAAAATGGGTAGGGTTAAAATAGGCTCTAGAGACTATTAGTTTTTACCAGGCCAGATTTCTTGATAAAGCAGCAGGACTTTTTAAAGAACCTGCAGTTATCTGTAAGACAACTGAAACATGAACATTGTGGAAGACAAAGGGAATTGGGAACTCTGGATCTCTGAAGATACATCTGAAACCTGTTAATCCTGGACTATGAAGCCTGTGAAAGAGGCACACCTGTCTGTATTTTTAGCAGGAAACTTAACAAATGAAGTAATGAGCTACCAGTACCTTAAGTCATCAAATGCCATTAGACAGATCTAAGAAGAATAAATGAGCAGAAATGAGACAGCTTTTTTTTTTTTTTTTAAGCTATGCAGGCAATCTCAAGTCTCTCCTTAGTCTTTGGAGAACATCAGTAGCAGTCAGTACTTGCCGTTAACTGTTTAGCTGTTGAGTCCAAGAGGCCCAGAGATTTTCCTGTGGGGGGAAGGATTTAGTCCACCTGTCTTGGCAGGATGCGAAGATCAACTTCCCGGTGTAGAGTCGTGGAAGCTGATGAGGTGGAAGGCTGCTTTTTGCTGTGTGGGTGGCTTTGCCATCCCCATAGGCAAGCCTTGAGGCAGAAGGTAACCATGCATTTTCCTGGAGGAGCTATAGGATGCTGCCGGCGCTGGCGTGTCTCTGTGTTAGAAGCTCTTTTGTTAAATGACATACTCTGAGATTGTAAAGGCACTTGAGAACTGGGTACCATTACCTGTTAGTTATATTTAAACTAGACATATAAGTTAAATTTAGACATGCATTTTACCCAATTAACTTACCAATAGTAGTAAATGTAAGAAGATTAAAAGGAATATTTTAAAAAGTTAAAGAATATTAGCACAAGTGGGTATTCTTACCCATGATGGCAATGAGGTAAAAATGGCGGCTACCCACTTGTTTGTATCTTTTTACAGCTGTTGTAACCTGGAGTTACAAGTTTTACAGATTTTAAAACATGCACACATACACACAGAGACATGGTGTGGAAACTTGCACACATACACACAGAGACATAAAACAAGCACACTGTGGCCACAGACAAACAAAACTTTTTTTCTTCTTCTTTTCTTTTCTTTCTTTTTTTTTTTTTTAGGATCCTGTGTCAGCTGACCAACTTAAAAATCCTGGTGTAGGCAGGTGGCAGAAGCCAGGGAAGCACACAGGTGGTCCTATTAAGGACCAGACCAGCAGACGCTGTAAGAGGGGACAGAGACATAAGGATGGATCACCTGTACGGTTTTAGAGTGGAAGGACTGGGAAAGCGGGTCCAGATACATTGTAGAGAGTCCCAGCGTGACCAGATTAATGCCAGGAAGGGAGACAAACAAGAAACAGCTAGAGACGTGGGTAGGGGTTTGGGGGAGGGGAGTGGGAGCAGGCGCACAGCATCCAGAAACCATGGGCTTTTGGAGCCTTGTTTGTTTTATGTTAGGTGTTAGCCCCAATTTGAAAGGATTTTTGTAAAAGACAGCCCA
>JAQHUG010000098.1:3353159-3398884 GCA_028555095.1 Dicrostonyx torquatus
ATGTGGGTGATAGGAACCAAACTTGTGTTCTCAGAAAGAACAAAAAGTGGCTTTAACTGCAGAGCCATCTCTCCAGCTCCTTCTTTTCCCTTTGTGGCTGAATAATATTCTGCAGTGTATCTAGGTACCATTTGCTCCTTCGTCTGTGAGTGGACATTCCAGTGGCTGCCACCTTTTGGCTACTGTGGATAGTGTGTTATAAATGTGCACGAACGAGTATCTGTGTAGTTTTCTGTTTGCAACTCTTTGCAGTACATAATCACGCGGAGTGACTCGCTGGGCCATTGGCCACTCTGTTAACTCTTTGAGGGATTCCATACTTCATTGGATCCTCTGAGAACCCCTCTGCAACAGACCTGCTCTGTAAAATAACTGCTGTGACTACAGTTATCATCAGAAGCGGAAACAGGCCCAGCACGTGCAGTGATTGAGAGTATTCGAAATGACCGATAAGAACCACACCGAGGTCTTCCAATTCAGTTCTGAACCAGAACCGAATCACCATTTGGTCTTCCAACTCCTGGCTCAAGCAGCCAGTCTTCTTGACATTCAGCCCACAGCTTCCCCCTGAAAATCAATCCACCAGTTCGATTCCTCCAGAGACTCCTGGGGAGAAGTGAAGCTGCATCCCAACTGAACCTTCTACAGGGCAGATCAAACTCTTTAGAGCCTTCAGATTGTCCTGAGATTGGACTTTGCAGGCCCAGGGGTTACTTGCAATTGACTTATCTTCCCTCTCTCCTCTGTCGCCCTTTCCTACCTTCTCGCTCAACTGAGCATCTGTGAGACTATCAGGTGAAAACCACAGCTGCCTGTCAGCTCTAAAGCTAAGAGCACCATCAGATAGCGTCAGAGGTTTCCCCGGCTTTGCTGTAACCCGCCTATCAGATGCTTCCACCAATGTATTTGAACAGTGTCTTGACTTATGACTTTGCCATGTTTCTATAAAAATTTCATGAAATTAGTATCTCATTGGAACATGGAACTTGGGGTAACCTAAGTCTGTGTTCTGGGGTCACTCATATCTGACTCCAGAACCAACTATTTCTTATCCCTTTGTGGTAAGGATTGTACTTTACAATAGCTCTAACCCATGTGGTCCTCAGATACCCTAGGAGAGAGCCCTTTCACCCAGCTCTCCACTGACCGTTTGCGTTTCTCTATGGCATTCACTCTTGTAGCCCAGACACCCGGCAGAGCTTCATCGGTTGCAGCTGACAGCCAGATGAGCGGGCATGTGCTCAGAGTTCCTGTCCTTTCAGCACCTTGTTTTACTCCCTTGGGCCCCATCTGCAGAGGTTGCCAAATGGAGCCTCCCCCTTGGCAGCCTGGGGTCACGTGACCCAGAGGCTGGCCTCTTCATGAAGATCTGACAGCTTTCCTCTTCTCATCTGGGAGCCTGAGTGAGTGTCTCACATCTGCATTGTCATCACCCAGGCTCCTGAGGTGGTGGACGGGAGTGGGCAACTCAAACTTTGCCCTGGCTGCAGAAGACAGGATCTGAAGCCCCAGGGAGTTAAGCACAAGCCTCCAGAAAGGCAACTCAGGTTCCTGGCTGTGGCTCTCTGAGAGCTCCTTCCTGCTCTACCCTTCTAAAAGAACAGGATCCCAGACCCCTGGGGAGATAAAGGTGGCCAACTCGGTGGGAAAGAACTAGAAGCTTTGAGATTGGTCCTGACTTGAGCATTCCTAATCTTGGAGTGGATCTTGCTAACTCCAGCCAGGAAAGACAAATCCTGATGGGAGGAAGGCAGGAAGATGCCTTGGTGGACAAACTGTCCTAGGGAACTTGATACTTGTATCTTTAACCCATCCTCACACCTACCCTTCCACCCTTCCTTCTCGTTAAAAGTCTCTGGTTTGACTGCTCCAAAAAGTGGCAGTCACCTCTGGATTTTATGCTTCTGAAAAAGGGGTTGGCAGCTTTGCTTTACCTTGGTTTTCTCCAAATAAAAGGACTGGGAAGAGTTCAGGGACAGCCCAAGCCTCGGATGCCCCTTCATCTCCCCTGTCCAGGGCTCACACAGGCTTTGCCTCTTTTCTGCTCCCTCCTCCAGTTTCTAAAGTCACACAAGACAGAATGGGGTGTGCAGTCTGGTTAAAAGCATTGATCCGGCAGAGGATAATGGTTACTTTGGAAAGGACAGGCAGGGGCACCTGGCAGGTGGGCCAAATTCAGGTCTCCCCCCTAGCAAGGGGTTCTGTGAGTTCTGATTCTTCCTTGCCCTGTTTGTTTGTGTATCCTGCCATAGTATGGTATTAACCTCCCAATCAAAACATTTAAGAAAAGCAGCCTGGCTTAAGGATCTGATGGGAACCAGACGTGATGGCACACATCCATAGTCAGAGCACTCAGGCAGGGACAGAAGGCTAACAAGTTCAAGGCCAGGCTGAGCTATATACAGTACCTATCTGAAAGTAAGCACATATATAGAAAGCTTGGATTCAGTCTTAGTTCTCCTGCTCATTTGTCACGTGATCACGGGAGCGCTGACCCTTGTTACCAGTTTCTACTCTTCTTAAAATGGAGTCAACAAGACCATCAGGGTTGTTGTGAGCACAGAGGGAAACTTGGAGTTTGTCCGTGCTCTGTAAAGGGTAAAGCAGGCTTCACATGGAAACAATTGCTTTCCAGCTGAGGGAAGGTCAGTGGCTGAGCTCTGCCTAAGGCTTCCCAAAACAAATTCATATAAACAGAGAAGCTAAACAATAGGGATCTATTTTGTTCCAGTCTAGAGGCCAGGTGTCTGAAATCAAGTTATTGATAGGGGGGTTGGTTGATAAGGCTCCAGGGAGAATTTGGCCTTGCTTCCCAGCGTTCTTTGGTATCTCAGGTTCCATTTAACTTGGTTACATTCCAAATGAAGTCACATTCATGAGGAGACAGGATTTCAGCATCTCTTTCTGGGGACACAATTTAGAAAATGCAGACCCAGGCCCGCTTCTACCATTTTATGATGGTGTCTACCCGGCTTCTTGGCTTGAAGGAAAATTGAACTTGAAGGAAGCTTGAACTCCCTCACTGGATTCATAAGATAAAAAATGACTCTGAGATTGATGGCATCCTTCCTATTTCTCAGACAGGGAAAACCGAGTCTGGGCAAGGACAATCACGTTAGACTGTCACATGCTAGTATGAATGGTTTCTCTGGAGTATGAGAAGTGGCAGTGTTCAATGGTACATTCTGAGGCTCAAATTCCATCCTGTCCATAAGATACCTTAGGGACCAGGTTAACCCCTGGCCCCCAAATGAGTTGAAGAATGAAAGATAAACTGTAGTTAAGAGCATAAACCAAAGTCCGGGTGGCTGTGGTAGCACACGCCTTTACTCCCAGCTCTTGTGGGGCAGAAGCAAGCAGATCCCTTAAGTCTGAGGCCAGCCTGGTCTACATAGTGAGCTCTAAGACATCCAGAGATACATAGCAAGGCCCTATCTCAGAAACCAACCAACCAAACTAACTAACTAACTAACTAACTAACTAACTAACTAACTAACTAACTAAGCAGAAGCTAAAACTTTCTCTGGGGAAGGGAGCAGGGCTGTATCGTTCCCCAGGAGCCTTGCATCTGACAGAGCCGTCAGATACACATCCACAGCTCCTCTGCTCTGCCACTGTAGTCTTCAGTGCCAGCCCTCGAGTGCCCAGACCCTAGACGGTTTAGGTTGTCATCTTGGTATTAACATCCCTATTGGACTGCCAGTGAGTGGCTGACCTGTCCACATTGTCCCAGTGAGTTCCTCAGAGCCCCCATCTGGTGAGCAGGCATCATGGCCTGGTGCTCAGGGACAGGGCTTGAGTTGCAGGAAGAACCAGTTTTCTTATTTCCAGGACCCTATCTCTGGTAGACATTTCCTCCCCTGAAGCCACCAGCCAGCTCCTCCATAGAGGCCTGGCTCTCCAGAAAGTGAGGTCCAGCCCTTTTCCTAGTCCCTGTCCTGGGCCGCAGCTGCAACTTCCTGGCTCTGGTCATAAGCTCCGACTGCAAGGAAAGGAAAATGTAGTTTGTTTGTTCATCAAACAACCTTGAATAGAACCTTTCAGAAGGGCCTTTACCGAGCTCTGTGGAGCAGCCAACAGAAACTGCCGCCAGGTATGTCACCAGCCTTGGAGAAGTTGTCTCTTCCAGCCTTTGCCTTCCAGTAGGCCAGTGACCTTCAGGAGAATGAGATGTCTCTGTGTGTTTTCTGTTACTTGCTCTGGGCTGGTTGGCTCCAAGAGGGCCCGAGCTGGACTCTGAATTTTGCATCAACCACCCACAAACTTGACGCAAAACTCAGAATCATAGAGCATAGTGGTTCTCAAACACGAGTGTGTCAGCATCACCTGGAAGGTTCTTAAAATGGGAAGTGCTAGGCTGCATTTCCGCAGGCTCTGCCTCAGTGGTCTGGGCAGAAGAGGGGAGCTTGCATTGTTCCTCATCCTCCTCTTTATCTTCCTCTCCCTCGTGCATGCGTGTGTGCGTGCATGCATGCGTGTGTGTGTGCAACCTTGGGTGTTGTTTCACATGTTTTGTCTATTTCTTTTCTTGTTTTCGAAAGGTCCTTTCTCTGGCTAGGTAGGCTAGTCTGTGGCCAGTGAGCCCCAGGGATCCACCTGTCTCCTACCTCCCTGTACTTGGCTGGTTAGTGGTTAATGCCAATCTTGAAGCTGGTAGGGCATCTGTCTACAAACTCGATATTGCAATTGGTTTCAGTGGTGACAATGGAAATATTGGCACCTTTGAGAACCACATCACCATAGTACAACAGGTAACAAGCTATGAATCTCTGTTGTTCCACTTTGCCATCTGGTTGGTTGGCTCAAAGCAGACATAGTGATCTCTTCTATAGAAAGCTGCGCTCATGGTGGGCTTTCTCAGCATTGATGGCGGGGGCACACGTGGCCTTAGGGAAGTAGATGCTGGCAGTAAGGTACCAGGTTGGTCTGGAATTCTGTCAGATCAACATCTAAGGCGCCCTCAAGTCTGAGAGAAGCAGTGATAGATGACTAAATCCGACTAGGCAGACAGTGAAGATTAGTGTGGGTGGGGTGCTCAGCATTGAGGCATCCCCAGCAGATGTCACTGATAGCCTTGGAGTCTCCAGGAAGGCACAGCCAGAGTATTCCAGGGTGATGTGGACGGTGCTGATGAAACCACAGAGCTCAGCTACATCTGTGGAAACCCACAGTCTGGGAGTGGAGACGTCTTGTTCTGATGACTTGCAGTCATCAGTAGGATATTCACCAGAAGGTTGTGAACCCAGAGTCTGTTCTCTCATCAAAGCTGTGGAATCCAGGAAATCCTGAAGACCAGGGCATTGCTCATTCTAAGATGATGTTAGTGACCACGTTCCTTGCCGATGGTGTCGTCTCAATGGGTGTAGTCATTGCAACACTTTCCTTGCCCGCAATGAGCTGCCCGGGGTAGAAGAGTCGACAGTAGCCACTCTTGCAAGCTTCATCAATGACTGTGGGCTCCAGGTCTAAAACACTGCCCTGAGAACATGCTAGCATAATATAACTACAGAAGGTACCATCAAGCTAGCTGCCATGTTCCGGGTGGTATAGTTCCAGCAGGCATTACAAATCTGGACCCTGACCTAGCTAGTGGAGATGGAAACACATTCACACATGATGGCTAAGGTTAGAAGATGAAGGTGGTAGGAGTAGACAGTGGGTCCCAGTGGCTGTCCCTGAGAGGAGTCAAGGTAGTACACTTGAGAGCTTGCATGAATATTCTCAGTTCTCCTGTTGCTGCTCTGGGACCGCACTTTATAAAACCCAAGGGGTCCTAAATACAGTGTCTCAAGCCCTCATCCAGGGGATTTTCAGTCAGGAGACCGTAGGGCTCATGAATCTTTCTTTCCACAGTTGTGGGTAATTCCCAGTGCCTTGGCTCTACACTATTAAATTGCTATAACCCAAAGGTGCTTTTGGAAGGTACCCAGGAGGAAGGTTATGAGCTCCTATAGGACAAGGGCAGCATCAAACAGATGGATTTCTCTGGTTTGCCTTCGTGTTTGTTCTGTTTCTGGGGTATTAGGGATGTTCACTGGCTTCCCAGGTGAATGCTTTACCGCTGAGAAGCTCCTCAGCCCTGACGGAGCACCTCTGTGTTTGAGTAGGCAACATGACAGTACTTGTCGCTAGCTGGAAGCTGGGGTTGCCCTTGTGCTGGACAGAGACTTGCTAATTTACTTTTACTAGTGGGTGAGAAGTTATTTGTAGGCTGGTGGTCTTGGTCATCACAGTGTGGGACTTTGCTTGGCCTGATTAGGGGATGTCCCCCACTTTCCATGAAAGGCCAGAGTTAGGGTGGGAGGGTGTGGTAGAGAGTTCTTTGCTCCTTTAAATGGGTAGAATAATGCCATGCCCCTTTGAGACAGAACAGGAACTGAAATCCTAATTAGCATTCCCAAACTCTTTGTCCTATTAGGACACATCTATTTTTCCCCCTTTCTTTCCTTTCTCTTTTTTAGCAGATTGTCCTTTAACTAGAACAGTGAAGGGCAGCAGCCTCCTGTGGGAGTGTAGTCTGTGCTGAGGCAGGGGACTTGAGGGTTTTATAAGGTCGGAAAGGGAACTTTGGGGATGAAAAGATCCATATGCAGGCCTGTTCCTCTGCAGCCTCTAAAACCCAAGAGTTGAAATAATAAATACAAGGGAAGTTGGTAGGTTGAGCTTATCAGGAGTTCCCCCAATTCTAACAGCCCTTGGGTGTTATTAAAGTCTAGGGCTTCT
Source organism: Dicrostonyx torquatus (assembly GCA_028555095.1). Lineage (NCBI taxonomy): Eukaryota > Metazoa > Chordata > Mammalia > Rodentia > Cricetidae > Dicrostonyx > Dicrostonyx torquatus. The sequence goes on from JAQHUG010000098.1 coordinate 3,359,883, forward strand.
CAGCCCTTCTGAGGCTTTAGGGTTATTGGCCCAGACCCTGAGGACAGGCTAAAAACGGGGGTGAGAATTATCCTCTTTAATTTCTAGAGTGCCACCAGAGACTCAAGCTGATCTGAGAATTCTTTAAGGTTTTCCCAGAGCATAATTGGGATGATGGATTGATAAAGGATCCCGCGGTCCAGCTGTTTTAGTTCCGAGTCCTAGGGAAATGCCCAGAGTGGCAAGGAAAGGGATGAGTTAGACAGATCGTTAGTCCCCCTTTCAGAGGTCACCAAAGCTCCTGCAAGGGTGTTTGGGACACAGATCATTCCAGTAGCTGCTTCATAGTTAGTAGAAGGGGTGATGGAGAAAGGGCAGCAGCTAGACTGTCAGACGGTGCCATGATGCAACTTAACAGATGTAAGGATCCAGACCATAAGACAGCCCCATGGTAATGGAATGCATCCTGGGAGGAGTGATGTGAGTGAGTAAGACACACCTGCAGCAGGAGTGATGTGAGTGAGTAAGACACACCTGCAGCAGGCAGAAACGAGGCTGCTTTCTGGTGATGCATGCTGTCTTGGTTAGGGCTTCCTCAGCTATGATAAAGCACCGTGACCAAGGTAGCCTACAAAAGGAAGCATTCCCCAGGGGCTTGCTTACATTTCTATCATGGCAGGTCATGACAGAAGGCAGGCATGGCAAGGGAGCAGGAGCTGAGAGATGACATCTGATCCACAACTGCAGGCAGAAAGAGAGGAAGGAAGACTGGGCCTGGCATTGGCCTTGGAAATCCCAGCCCACCTGTAGTGACACCTTCTCCAGCAAGACCACACCTCTTAATCCTTCCCAAACAGTCCACCAACTGGGAACCAAATGTCCACATATATGAGTCTATGGGGATCATTCTCATTTGAACCACGTGTGCCTCCAATCCCAGCAGAGAAAATAACTCTGTGATTTGAGGACAGTCTAGTCTACATAGTGAGCTCCAGAATAGCTAGGAATACACACCAGACCAAACCAAACCAAAAAGGGAGATGGTTAGAACTATTATAACTCTTACTGAGAGTTTAGTTAACACAGAAATAGTCAGTGAAGTTTCTCCTTTTCCAGAGGAGGAGAATAGACAAGGGAACTGTCTAAAAACTCTTTCCCATAGGTGTTAGCAAGATGGATAATTGTCGCTGTTGCCAGTTACAAGGTGTAAGGTCATGAGTTTGATGCAAGAGCATTCATCATTTTTCACTGGCCGGCCTAAGTTCAGAATTGGCCATAAAGTCATCGGGTCTCCTCTATTACAACTTGTAGGGAAGATTAAAAGAAAAAGTTAACAAGGAAAAATTTAACATCATGATTAACCTAAGTTTTGCTTAGTAAGGTGAAATGCAATCACATAGCTGAGGGCATGCATGTTTTGATGAGACGGACAGAGCACGAGTCTGCTTCTGCCTGGAGTAATCCTTGCTAGGGCATAAGCTCCAAGGGCTGGGAAGAGTCTATCCCAGCAGGCTCGGTAATGGATGCAGCAAATAATGGCGCAGTAACCTTAGAACTGAGCATCTGAAATCAAAGTGATGAGGCTGCCCTGCACGTGTTTGGAAATTATGGCAGTCTCATCCGTCGAGGGGTCTTAGCTGTTTGCAATACTCTGGAAGCTGGGGAGAGCGGGCAACATTGGGAGCAATTAGCTTCAGCTTCCATAGAGTCTAAAAGATTGGTGGTAGCTCTCTGAGGTTCTGTGTCCAGTCAAACTTTAAGTCTGCCCTTAGCAGAAAATGGAGGGACGAGTCATGTGGCTGACTGGGAATGGCAACCATGTGCCTCATGGGGTTTTGCTGTACCCGGGAAGGAGTAGAAGACTCAGGCTATTAGGCAGCTCCCAGAATCAGGGATTCATTATTAGGAGCCATTATGTGATCTGAGCTCTCACAGTGAAAGGAACTGGGACTCAAGATCAAGACCTTGGTATCAGAAAAGGGACTTGAAGACAGGTATATGACACATAGTCCCATAGCTCTGGGTTTGAGCACTTTAAACGACAGGAGCACAACCGTGAGATGGTAATTGTCCCATGGCCCCTGAAATGGAAACCAGGCCAGGATGCTTACCAGAGAGAGGACAGAGGGGGATCTCTGGGGCTCCTGAAGACTGTTGGCACTGCTCACCTCTCCTCCATCCAGGCTCTACCGAGAAGCCAGCTAGGCCTGGTCAAGTCATTTGGGAAGTGTCTGAAGAAGTAAATAAGAAGGATCTGGGAGAGCCATTAACTTTTCCACCCTCTGTCCCAACACCTGGCTTTCCACAGGGAAAATTTGTGGGCTGCCTCTGCCTCTTTGACCTCGGTGCCTGGCTGGACCTCCTGACTCCACTGCTTCATCTCAGGCATCAGAAGGCAACGTGCATCAATTCGGTCAACACTGAACATCCTACCCACCCTCCAGCCTTCCACCCTCATGAAACCCCAGGTTCCTGAGCAGAGCTTCTGCACATTCCTGTCTGAGAACAGAAGGGGTCGCGATGGGTTCACAGTTAACTCCCTGGAGCAGCATGATGCCAGAAGACTGTAAGGCCCAAACAAATCTTGTATAACAGCTCAGGGCTGAGATCTGGCTCAGCGCTTCCCTGATCTCCCACCTCCCATAAACAGCAAGATTATGTAAAGAACTTACAGGTTAGTTTGTGCCAAAGACAGACATATCACCCCTCAGAATATTTCTCTATCAGGGGCTCAATCCCTGAGAAACCCCTATTCTTCCCCAGGACCCCAGAGTGCTGACTTTCCCCCTCCTACTTTGATAAGTAGCAATTGCTTCTACGGAGAGAGGCAAACAGCTTTATCCATGTGATGTTCACAGAAGCTGCATCTGCATGGCCAGTGGCTGGCAGGAGCCAGCCACCAGCACTGCAGCTGCATGCCCAGTGGATGACAGGAGCCAGCCACCAGCACTGCATCTGCATGCCCAGTGAACGACAGGAGCCAGCCACCAGCACTGCATCTGCATGCCCAGTGGACGGCAGGAGCCAGCCACCAGCACTGCAGCTGCCTTCTCCCAACACTACAGAATTCAGGATCTTGGTCTGGCTGGAGCAGCTCTCCTCTCAGATCCTGCAGAACCTGGCTCCTATCAGTTTCAAAACTTGTGCATATCCAGATCACTTGAGGCACCCTGCTTCTGCAGACTGGAATCAGCGGTTCTGGGTCCAGTCTCAGCAATTTTGATTTTTTTTTTTAACAGGCATTTCTAATGAACCCAAGGCCTGTGACATTGTATGGGACAAGGCCATTGACATACCCTTTGAAGGAACATAGTCTTTGCCCTCATGCTCCCATCTCTCAGGATTAGCCCAAGAACCCTGGTACCTTAGAGAAGCACAGTTGAGGAAGGGATTTGCATGCATTTGCATAGATTCCAGCATCAGGAAGGGATGGAGGCCATTTACAGAAACAGAGTACCACTTCTGAGATCTCCCAATGATGTGAGCAGCCCAAACTTACAAACATGACTTTGCATAACCTCAGCTTCCTGCACCAGCCAGAAAGGAACTCACGGTGGCAGTGGAGATTTCCACCACTCCTTAGTTCCTCCTGTTCACTCCAGTGGGCCACCTCCTGCGTCATGGCTGCCTCTGACCATCAATGCCACCTTTCCATGCTGCCTGGATCACAAGGTTGCTTTCAAAGGCCTTTTGTTATCTGAACCTGCTTAGCCATTCAGTATGGTACTTCTCTGCAAGCCCTCATTCCCCCACCAGGGTTGAGGGAAATGGTGAGAGAAGGAGGTGACACAAAGTGATGCTCTTGTGGGCTGATGGCAACAGCCATGTTTAGCCATGTCTCCTGCTGTAATAACAATGATTAGTTATATTATGCTAACAATATAAGAATTATACTAACAATAATATATATTGTTGTATATATGTGACAACTACGCACACACATATATAACAACATATTAACAATAATGCTTGATATAAACAACTTAGGGGAGGAAAGATTTACTTGGCCTGGAGGATTTGGAGTCTTCAGTGTATCATGGTGCAGTGGAGAGAGAGGCTCCTATCATGGTACCCAGGAAGCAGAGAGAGAAGGAGGTGACCAGTTTCTCCTTTCCCTGCATTTATTTCATCCGCTTCCCCAGTTATGCCCCAGGCCCACTCTTATTCCCTTCCACAATCCTCTCTGAAAACTCACAGATCAGTCTAGAGATGTGCTAATTAACCTCCTAGCCACTTCTCAACCCCTCAAGCTATGGGGTTAACCACTACAAAGCCACTGAGGCCACACAATCACAAAGGAAAGCAACCTGGTGGAGCTCTAGAGAGGTATGGCCCGAAGTGATGCCACTCTGTGTCAGTCAGTGCTAGCACCCGATGCCCAGTGAGGCCTCAGAAAACTCTTGAGAGAGTGAGTGCCCGAGGGAGCTGCTGCCACACTTGAAATCCGTGTGGAGGTGACACGAGCTATCATCCCAGTCCAGGAAAGGGATCAGAGCAGCAGCTGAGCCTGCCCACATAGTAGAGCCAGCCTGGAGAGGTGCCTACTGAAGATGCTGTAGATGATGGTGAAGACTTCTCTAGCCAGGCACACAGCTACTCTCCTCTTCCCTGCCGCCTTTGTGATTCTCTCCCAGTCTTGAGGGATCTAGCCAATGAGATATGAGGATATGCACCATTTCTAGGCCCAGCCGCTAGAAGTCCCCACCCACCATTGTCCTTTGAGATTTCTCCTCCTGCTTCGGGAGCCAAAGAAAGAAGATGGTGGAGTCACAGAATAGAAAGAGGCTGGATGCCAGCCACTACTTGGAAGACAGCTGCTTGCCAGTTAAGAAAACCTGAACTTTCTGTGAGCAAGAAATAAATATCTCTCATATTTGAGCCGTCCGTATTTTTAGGTTTCTTTATTACAGCAGTTGGTTACATTTTAGCTGAGGCAGGGAGTATATAGGGCGTGAAGGAATCCAACCCTGAGAGACCTTGATTAAGGGCAAAGGAGAGAACAGAGAAAAGCCAAAGGCTCTAGAAGGGAAACCCTTCTTAGTATCTTTTATTCTTTGATAATTTCATACATGTAACAAATGTATCCTGTTCACACCTTCCCTCACGTATCCCCCAACATGTCTCCTCCCACCTTCATGTCCTCTTTTTTTTTAAGCAAAAAATTAAAGTTTTGTAACCCACTGAGTCCAATTAGCGCTGCCTGTGGGTACCTTGATCTCATCCGCTTGACCTTGTGCGGGTAACTGGAGCGGCAGAAAGTTCGTGAGAGCACTGGCCAAGTCACATCCAGAAGATGTTTTTTCCCAACATTCCCCCCTGTCCTCTGTCTTCCCATCATCCTCTCTTCCATGATGATTGTTCCTGGAGCTTGGAGTGTGAGGGTTGGAAAGCTTTTTCTTGTCTAGGGGTCGGGTGGGCTGGGGGAGGACCCAAACCTGAGGGAGGTATGGGCCTTCCAGCCAGCATGGGTAAGCACAGAGGGGAAATGGCTAGGGAAAGAAACCCTGGGGAGCTGAGACCAAGCCGACCTTCTACCGACTTCTCAGATCTCCTGTGTGCCAGTCCTGACATTTCCGCTCTGCAACCCCTCTGCTTACACCCTTGTTTTGTGGTTGCTTCTCCCCTTTCCTGCCTAGAGGAAGACCTTGCCAACTTTGTGAAGAAGAGGAATAAGAGACCTTCCAGAAATGTCAGCCCCAGGAGGGAACAGAGGCAGGTTCAAATGCTAGCTGGCTGGAGGCTGCTGCCTTCATGTTTGTAACAATAAATGTTAAGCAAAATCAGTCACCTTTCTGGGCTGCTTCTCAGGGGAGGTGGGGAAGGGGACTTGCCATCAAGGCTAGGAGCCTTGGCTGCGACTCCTTTGTGCTATCAAGGGAGAGAGTTAAAAGCCAGCAGACACTGATCCAAAGGGAAATGGGGCCGAGCAAACTATAAAGTCATTTGTGACCCTGAGAAAAATGGAAGTCAAAAGCAAGCCAGCCTCCAGGCCTGAGGGGAACAGGAGATTATTAGCACTGTGCCTGCAAGTCTGCCTGACATTTAAAGGTGCAGTGTTCACCAAGCTGGGCCCTCCGAGGCCACACAGGGCTTCTCTCTTCCCTTCTGGCTGCTCTACCACCACTAGGGCACAGAACCGGTGTTCTGGTCTCCTCCGGCCTTCCTAGAGGATCACTTCCAGAGTTTCAGTTCTGGAGTTTAGTTAGCCCTAAGTCAATGCAATCCCCGCGTTTCCTTCACAAAAACATTCTGACTTTGGTTCTCTTGCAGTCACGTTGTATGCGAACCATAGTACTTCCATACTGATGTGTTGATTCCAAACATTTTAATGTTTCTCCTTTGTTGTTATTAATAATGCCTTCATATTTATCTTCTAGTTTACTAATTTTATTTTCAGCCAAGCCTGAGTTTTTTTACTTGACCTTTTTTTTTTTTAATCATGTTTTAATTTTAATCATTATTTCTCTCATCTGTGAAGTGTCTGCTTGATTCTTTCCCACACGTGCTTGGTCATTTTTGGTCATCGTGCTCCTTTGTCATTGCTTTGGTTCAAGTGTATCTAAACATTTATGTGACTTTATATTCTCTACCTGAAATTTTCTTTTTAAAATTTTGGTGTCAGAGTTCACTTTTATTGTGTTTCAATATCATATCTATTTACCACATATGTTCTTCACTTTAAAAAGTCTAGATCAGCAGTTTTTAGAATATAGTATTTTATTATTTGAATTTCATGTGTTTTGGTTGTATCTAATCCCTCTTCTCACCTCCAACTCTTCCCAGTCTCCCATCAAGTCCTCTCCAGCGTCATGTCCCCTTTCCTGTCTCTGTCTTCTGTGCTGTCCATACGCACATGGGTGTAAGGCCAGCCATTGGAGCACAGGCAATTACCTGGGACCACACTTCTGAAGAAAGCTGACTCCCCCATCCCTGGAAGCCATCAACTGTGAATAGCTCCTCAGCTAGGACTGGGTCCTCATGAAGCTCTCTCCAGCCCATCTTAATACCCATTTAATACCATTTTAAGCCCTTATAGGGTGTGGAGCTAAGTTGGCAATGGAAATTTGTTTCTTTGGTATTTGGTAATCTTTGATAATGGGCTCATATTTGGTTGATTTTAATCCTTGAAAATCCTATCAAAGGTCTGGAGAGGTTGCTCAATGGTTATAATACTTGTTCTTGCAGAGGATCTGGGTTCAATTCCCAGCACTCAAATGGCAGTTTACAGTCCATAGTCCCAGTTCCAGGGTGCTTGTGACACACACATGCTATGAGCAGCACATTCATGCACATGAAATAAATCTAAAGAAAAAATTAAAAATCACAGCAAGTTAAAATGAAGGTGCTTTCCATGGGGACTATTTGTCTTTGTTTCTGCTGCTAGTTTGGGATACTCTTGACCAGTGGCCACTTTTTCCCCAAGTGAGTTCTTGGCAGACCCTCAATTCTTGGGCTCAACTTCTCTAATCTGTGGATTTAGTCTCCTAGGAGACTTCATGCACAGTTCAATTCTAAGATCCTTTATCTTAGCTGTTGGAAGTAGACATCTCCCTCAGTTCTCTTTTTGTCTTGGTATAACCAAGCAGCTCAGGGCTGCTTTGGGGGAAGGGCAGGTTCTCCTCCCCCGCAGTGTGAAGAGAGGCATCAAGGTGTTGCAGAGGCAGCAGCTGGAGAAGCGAGGGAAGCTGGGAATGTTTGCTGCTTCCCTCTGCTACAGCTGAATAATGCAATTCTGCCTTTGCATGAAGTCTGTTGCCCTTAGTGTAAAGAAAAATGGCCGGGCGGTGGTGGCGCATGCCTTTAATCCCAGCACTCGGGAGGCAGAGGCAGGCGGATCTTTGTGAGTTCGAGACCAGTCTGGTCTACAAGAGCTAGTTCCAGGACAGGCTCCAAAGCCACAGAGAAACCCTGTCTCGAAAAATCAAAGAAAAAGAAAAATGCAAATCTTTGGTATTTTTCTGTTGCTCATAGGATTTGGGAGAACATAGTGAATCTCAAAAAAGAAACACAGTTGGGAGGGTGTATTTTTGTTTTGTTTTTAAGCCTTTCTTCAAAAGCCTTTCACTTCCTCTATTTTTAGAGGATGATGACATTCTTTAAAAGTTTCCCAGGCTTGTGCTCGATGGCTTCTACACATCAAGGCACAGACAGGGGGACTCATACAGTGACACACATTCAAGCGCACGTACATCTCTGAAATAGTGCACACACACACACACACACACACACACACACACGGTTTGTGCACATCTGAGTTCACACTAGAACAAGTAGTGATCAGTACCCAGATATGAAGAACCATATCCGCGGTGTTCTGACCTATTCATCGGTGCACAGTATAGTTATGTGGATTTAATCCACTCCCAGGTTTAGGGTAGGAAAGGGAATCGTATGTTTCCAGCCAGGGTCAGAAATCTATCTCATTTCCTAAACCTGCTAGGTTCTGTATGGTGACCAGTAAAGAATACACCTAGAGCTTAGAAGAGGCAGGTTCCCGAGGCCCCTGGGCTACGGTCATTTTGAGTGACCACTGGCACTCAAGTGAAATGGCCAGCTTTAGATGGGGGCTGTTTCAGGTCAGGGACCTTGGAAGGACCTGGAGGTGAGGCACTGAGCATTGTGGGTGGAGAGGTGAGTGGTTCTGCCATGAAAGAAGTGTCCAGGAGCTGTACGTTTACCTGGAACTGGAGCCAAGGCACAGCCAGGTGCTGCTTCTGACCCAAGGGAGCAGGGCCGGCGGTGCCGACACAGTGGGCCTGCAGTGGGAGGTGGCAGGGCAGGAGGCCCAAGTGTCTGATCTATACACTTTCTCTTTATGAGAGCCAGACACATAAGTTACCGTTCTTAAATACTTTTTTCCAGTTGGAACTGGCTTCACAGCTGCCCTGTTTACTTACTCGCCATCTGCACTCCCCAGAACCAGTCTTGTTCCTGTGGAAAAGGAAGCCAGGCCAGGTTGGACAAATATTTCCTCAGCCGGCTCCTTAGCCTCTCTGTCTGAGGGAGACCATCTGGCCACTGTGTCCTTTAAGCAAACGCACTGAGAAAAGAACACCAGGGCTGAGACGGGGCAGGTTCTGGAGGATGTGGTTACTTTAACTGATCTCCCTCAGGCCCCTGGTCTCCAGTACCACTGTTTATCATCCAGGTCCCAGAGAGTATGGGGCTGGGGGCTGGCTTCTGTGGCCTGCAAAGTCCCTGGATCTTAGTGGGGAGGACCCTATGTGGTCGTCCGTTTGTGACATTGTCATTAATCCCATAATCTCGAGAGCACAGGTCCACAGAAAATACAAAATAACGAGTGGTCAGTTTGGAGCAGCCAGTGTCCTTGTTTTTAGAGTGAGGTAATGGTCAGTTTATGTAACTTCATTTCAATGATGTATGTCTTTAACAACCAGCTCACAGAGCTCTGGAAAATTTAACAGTCAGTTCTTGTGAGCCAGGATGACTCCAGTGCTCCACGGCTACAGTCCCTCCTTAACTTCGAGAGTGAGTGTGTCCACGTTAAATTGCTCACACTAGTTGCCAAGGCCACATCCCCAAAGGAGGGCTGGAGGAGGCTTCGTGTCTTAAAGATCCTGTCTTCAGAGGGCAGAATAGACACCTGCTCAGGCAAGATCAAAGCCAGAGCAACACTCCCCAGCTTTCCCTTCCTTCATCAGCCGTGAATACTCTCTTGACTGCAACAGCGCGACGTGCAGGCCGGCCATGCCCCTTGTCAGGAAGCTTCTATTGTGTACGCTTCAGTTTGTGCCGTCAAAATCGCCACTCGGTGTCCAGCTTTACCCGCTCGAGACCTTCTGTCCTGAGGAGGGCGTTCGCTGCTATTTTAGTTAGAACACACTAGAGCATGTGTGACCTGGTTTCCTGTGATTTCCTGGACCTCATTTGACGAAGTGGGTACTTAATGTCTCTCTAAAACCCTCATAGGCATTCTGCCCTAAGAAAGCAAACGTTTTCCCTGACTGAGGCCGAGGGAGGCGGTACATCCATCCCCGATCCCTGACCATCTGAACAATTGATGAGATTTACCAAAAGCACAGACCCGATGGTGACAATGGTGGAAGTTTATAGTGAAGTGGGGAACAGGACATTGGAACCAGTGTAGGGATCCCACTGGCACTACTCCAGAGTTAAGACTTAGGGTGCGTTGTCCAGTCCCAGCACCTTATGAGGGGTGCATCAAGCATGCCAGGGCAGGAGGGCAAGAACAAATAGAAATTATGAGGTTCAGGGGGTGAATGTGTTAATAGACTTGTTTCTTCCATTTTAGGGGTGTCTGCGGTGGCTGCCGTGAACCTGGGCTCATTCCCACAATTCCTCATTGCTGTCAGGATCTTTGACGTTCACGTCCTTCCTAACCCAGTGTGGATTCTATGGCTTGTCCATATTCTCACCCTCTTGTTCTTGTCCTCCTGTAACAGCTCTAACAGACACAGCTCTCTGCCTGCCCTACGCCATTTCCAAGCAAACAGACCTGGCTATAGGAAAATCCACTGCATCCCTAGATGCAACATAATGCATCTCCGTGGTGCTCAGAACTCCCTGGGAATCCAGCTGTATCCCTAGTCAATCACACGCACGCATACTTCCCAGCTCCCTACTGAACAGCCCCAACTCTCATGGTGGCAGGTACCCTCTTTACCATATGCTGGATGAGCCCATTGCCTCCTGTCCACTTGATGTCTCTGGCTCTGAATCTGTTCCCCCTCACTACATTTCCAAGCTGTCAGTAATTGCTTTCCTCCTGGACCCGAGCTCCACATTTCTTAGGATATTAAAATGGCCAGAAGCTGTAGTAGATCTGGAGGAATCGCATCTCATGTGTGCTCCTATCCGAGGCTGTGGCTCATCCTCTCAGACTGTCACTTGGCCAGGGAAGAGCTATAGAGGACAAGAAAAGCCTTACTCAGCTGTGCCATCACAGCCGCCTTGATATCTGTCCTCCCAGGCAGCGTTTAAAGCTGGTGCTCTCCCCTCCATGAGAGCCTTGCCTAGGTTTCTTGGTGATGCCCTGCTGGCTTCCTTCTTGATGTAGACCTTGCCCTTATAGTCCACTTACCACGCCTCTTTTGGTGGGTACCACACGGATTCTAGTTGAGCCTGCAGTCTCTCATGTGTTTGCTGAGAGCCCTGTTTAAAACCAAGAGCACGCTTGGAAGGTCAGTAGTAGCCTGGGGCAATGGCTTTTGAGGAGTGACAGTTTCAGTGTTTTTTTCCCCCTTAAAGGGTGTGGTTATCAGTCCCAAGGCCACTGACCACTCACTCTGTGGTGCACTTAGAATAACAACAGTTTGACATATTCTGTGTTATTTTTGTACTTGATCAGTTTTCTGGTGACATGTTCCAATTATCTGATAGTTTTCTGTTGAATCTGTTCTGTTTTTCTCCCATGAATTGTATAGACGATGTTGAATTATTATTTATTAATAATAATAATAATAATAAAGCTGCTTGACATAAGCCATCAGCTTATGCTAGAATTCCTGGTTGCGACTTTCCTGTCTTCTGTGTTTTCTCATCCCAGTTCTCCCCATAAGGTCACCGTGCCCAGTGTCAAATGGATTTTTTAAAAGATTTATTTCTAATTACATGTTCTGCGCAAATGAGTAGGTGTCCATAGGAGTCGGAAGAGGGTGTCAGATCCCCTGGAACTGGAGTTACAAGCAGTTGTGAACTGCCTGACATGGGTGCTGGGAACCAAACTTGGTCCTCTGCTGGAGCTGTGTGCACTTTTAACTAGTTAGTCATCTCTTTATGTCTTGTAAAAAGGATTGTTTGAGGCCAGCCTGGGCTCTGTGAGGTTTTTGAATTCTGGATCTTTCCCTCTCCACCTCCCAAGTGCTGGGATCACACATGTGCACCGCCATTGGATGGCACACCATGGCTTTAAGACTTTCCATACCTGCCACATACAGCTTCAGTTCGTCTTGCTCTTGACTTCTGAGGTCTTGCAATGTGACCCAGGGTGACCCTGAACTCACCATGCTCCCTCGCCAGCCTCCTGAGTGCTGAGTACTGGGATTCCAGCCCCACACCTGCTACTCCATGTGTCTTCTTGTTACCAAACACTTGAGTTTATCATTTTCACCACAAAATGTGCTGCGGAGATGAAGCTTTCCTTTCAATCATGTGAACTGCTTAGAATCTAGTGGGATAGGATTCCAGCATCTTCAGTTCAGTGCACACCGCCAAATGATTATTCCAGAGTGTGTTTTTTTGCAGTTATGTCTCAACCAGGGGTGAGTAAGTTCACTGCCTTGCCACTGTCAAACTTGAAAAAGTTTTGCAGTGTGATGGGAATTAGCGTGTCGCTGATTTCCAAGAAAGCTGGGATCGTCCACAAATACACAGACATGCCATCTCTTTTGTGAATGACTTGTTTATATTGTTTGTCTCTTTGTCTTCTGGGCTTATACTTGTCCTATTAACTCAGGGTACTTTTAAATTATGTGTTCAGATCCTTTGTTCAGCTATAAATCATTTCTCTTTTTGTGTAGGGTTGTCTTTTTGTTAGCTGCATTTTTGCCATACAGATTGCAATTTTAAGACAATCTAGGTTGATTATTTTTTTAACAACTTACAGTTTCCAATTATATGCACTTCTGGTATTATTTAAAATATTCTTTCCAATATGAAAGACATAAAGACATGTTCACATTTCCTCCTGAAAGTTTTGCTGTGGAAGCACCTGGAATGTATTTTTGTGAGTGCTAGAATTTCATTCTTTCCCATCTGGACACTGACTTGTGCCTGTGTCATTTCCAGCACCGTTCACTCAGAGCAGCTCTGCCACTAGTCAGGCTTCCGCAGCTCGCGCGCGCACTGGTTTCTGAGGTCTTCAAACCCTTCCACTGGACGGTTTGTCTCTCCTGTAGGAACACCGCACTCTACACTGTGAAAGATTTCACGTGTTCAGGTGGGACTTCCTTCCTCTGTCATGGCTGGGCTGATGCTTTGCTTTTCTGTATTTGATTATGATCAGCCAGTTGGGTTTTGTTTGTAAACTTTTTACAGCTATGGCAATGTGCAATAATCACACATTTCAGACATACACAGCTGACATGTATGGACTTACGTCTGTACCCACCGTCTTCACCAAATGTTAAACTTACCTGTGGCAGACAGACTGTGAGATGGAGTCACCCCAACCCCAGCTGTCTGTCCTGGGGAATTGCCTTGTGTGAGCAGGGAGTGTAGGCCAGGACATGCTTCTCACCATGTATGTGCAAGGCTGCTAGGGTATCACATTCATGGCTGTGCCATTTAAGACTGTCTTCTATTTTGCTGTACATTCTCCTTTGCTGGCTTTGGGTAAATCAGGCTGTGTTAAGGACTGCCCCAAGGATCTATATGGAGGGGTATCCCCCAGCAAGTAATCAACAAGAAACTGAGGTTCTGGCTCCACCAACTCACAAGGATCTAAGCCCACCAACAGTCATATAGCCTTGGAAAAAAAGACCCTTTCCCAGTCAGATCATGAGGTGAGTCTGTAGCCCCTGGCAGCACCGTGGCTGTAGCCAGACAGCTTGAAGCAGGGAACCCATTCTGTATTCCTAATCCACAGAAATAGCGGGGCAAACAATAGGCATTGTGTAATATGCTAACTATAGTGATATTTTATTTCTGTTTTGTAAATAAAGCTTGCCGGAAGACCAGAAGGTAAAACTAAGCCACTAGAGGCCAGGCAGTGGTGTCATACACCTTTAATCCCAGAATCTGGGAGACAGAAGCAGTGGATGAGTTCAAGGCTACCCTGGGTTAAACAAGATCAATGCAGAAACAGATCCAGGCAGTAGTGGCTCACACCTTTAATCCCAGTACTAGGGAGTCACACACCTTTGATCCAACACTAGAGAGAAATATAAGGTGGCTTGAGACAGGAACTCTCTCGCTTTCAATCTGAGGATTTCTTAGAGGTAAGAGCTCTCTAGTGGCTTGGCTGCTTTGCTTTTCTGATCTTCAGGTTGACCCCATATCTGTCTCTGGATTTTTGTTATTCGTGCTACAGCTGACTTCTTAGTAATCTATTACACAGCAATGAAAAGCTCGCAATTGTCCACTGCTTCCAAAGGTTTCTCATGCTTCCTCCTCTCTTCTCCAGCTCCGTCTTTGAGTAACTGACTGACTGTTTTCTATCATATCGTCGAGCCGTTCATTTATTGTTAGTTGTTTCAGTTATCATGAAAAGTAATGGGCCTCAGCATGACATTTCCATGCATGTCATTGTCCTTCATTAATATCTGACCCTGTCACCATCACTCCAATTAAAGTGTTCATCTAGTTATTCAAGGATTTGAATAGCACTCAACACAGTTGGGTCCTTTAATCCCACCATTTGCCGGGATGATGTGGGGTACCTGGGGTCTTTTCTCGTGCGCTTATCTGCCCTCACTATTTCCTCAGACCTGTTTCCTTGAATCTTTGCCCATTTTGATTATACTAAGTTATAATAAAATGCCCACTTATAATAAATCCTACAATTAGGCATTGTAAAAATTTCCCCGACCACTTTTTCTTTCAGTTTCTATATAAATTTCTCTAAACCTTCATGGGACCTTGGACTCTGATCTGTTTAGAGGAGGGTGGCCACCTTAAAACATCGACTCTTCTGATCAGTGAACATTCAGTCTTTCCAGTTGTTGGGAGCCTCTGCATTCTGTCAGTAATATTTTATAATTTTCAAGGTGACTTCTTATGCATCTTTTGTCTTTGACCCTCGCTTCCTACTTTCGATGCTATATAGTGATCATTGCTTTACAATTTTTAATTATTTGGTGTTAATGTATAGAAATGCATCGATTTTTCTTTACATCACATAACATTGCTAAGCTCACTTATAAGTTTCAGTGGCCTTGTTAGTTTTATTTATTTATTTTTAGCAGACACCTGTGATTTTTTACAGCAAAGACTGGACGAGCTGAGAATGAAACTTTACTTCCTTCTTCCCATTATGCCTCTTTTAAAATTATGTTTTCAATAATAATTAAAAAATTTTAAATTATATTTAGTTATTGTGTGTGTACAAGCACACATGTGCCACTGTTTGTGTGTGGAAGTTGAGGACATCTGGCAGGTGCTGATTCTCTTTCTACCGTGTGGGTCCCAGGGACTGAACTCAGGTTGTCAAGCTGGGGATAGGTGCCCTCACCTGAGCTCACCTGCCTCTTCAGTATACCTTTTTATTGCTTTATGACATTGTCTAGAACCAAATTGTTGAATTCATTGCATTGTCTGGGATCAAATTCTTGAATTTATTGCATTGTATAGGACTCAATGTTGAATTTATAATATTCCCAACATTGCAATGTTCATAAGGTCTGTAGTGCTGTCTCCTCTCTCACACTTTTTAAAAAAAACTATACACACACACACACACACACACACACACACACACACACACACACACACACATATATATATATATATATATATATATATATAGAGAGAGAGAGAGAGAGAGAGGAGGGCTGGAGAGATGGCTTAGTGTAACATGAGGAGTGGGCTGCTTGTCGTCCCGGCTCCCTGACTATCTTACACCTGAAATAATCACACAGAAACTGTATTCATTTAAACACTGCCTGGCCCATTAGTGCTAACTTCTTATCGGCTAATTCTTACATATTATTTTAACCCATTTATATTAATCTGTGTATTGCCACGTGACTGTGGCTTACTGGCAAGATTCTAACCAGCATCTGTCTCAGGCAGGAGATCCATGGTGTCCGCCACTCTGCCCTTCTTCCCAGCATTCAGTTCTGTCTACTCCACCTACCTAAGTTCCGCCCTATCAACTAGGCAAAGGCAGTTTCTTTATTCATTACCCAATGAAAGCAGCACACAAAGAGAAGGAACTCCTACACCAGCTTAGCAGTTAAGAGCACTGGCTGCTCTTCCAAAGGATCCGTTTCAATTTTCACCCAATGGTGGCTCACAAACATCTGGAACTCCATTCCACGGGATCCAGCACCCTCATCTGTCCTCCACAGACACCAGGTACACACGTGATGCACAACATTATGCAGGCAAAACACTTATGCACATAAGTTTTTTAAATTATGCGTATTTATTTGGGTATGTGCCTGAGTGTATGTGTGTGCACCACGTGTGTGCAAGGGTCTGCAGAGGTGTGAAGAGAGTGTTTGTTTTAAGTGTTGGAGAGGTGGGCGCCAAACTGTTGTAAATGGGGGAGAGGTGTAGGTTGTGTTCCCAGCACCCAGCTTCCAGCCCCCAGCCACTGGCCGCTCAGCCTCTGGTTGCTTGTTTATGCCTGAAATAACCACATGAGAACTGTATTCATTTAAACTCTGCCTGGCCCATTATCTCTAGCCTTTTCTTGGCTAGCTCTCATATCTAAAACTAACCCATTATAAAAGTCTGTGTGTCACCACGAGGTGGTGATCTTACCGGACGGTTCTAAGGTACATCCATCTGCGACGGAAGCCTCATGGCAACTGGCTCTCTCACTTCCTTTCTTCCCAGAACTTCTGTTCTGTCTAATCTGCCCACCTAAGGGCTGACCTATCTTACAAGCCAAGCAGAGTCTTTGTTTAACCAATCAAAGCACAGAAATACAGATGAACCCTCCTACTCCAAGTGTCGGGTCTCCTGGACCTGAGGTTGCACATGGTGGTGAGTCACCAGCAGATGCTTTTGAATTTTTCTTTGACTCATTGCTTTTTTTTAAAAATGTGCTCTCTTGTTTCAAAATGCTGGGGATTTTTCACATCTCTCTTTTTTTATTTTTTAGCAATACCTGCTTTTATCACTTCATAATTAAATAATACATTTTCTTTTGATTTGAGTAAGTTAAAAATGTATTCTGCTTTTTTCATCCAAATCTTAGTAAATGTTCCACAAGTGTAGAAAAGAGCATGTGCTCTGCTGTCGTTACACAACTGTGTGCTGTCAATCAACCCGTCCTGTGCGTGTCCAGATGATCTACAGGGCTGCTCAAGGCTCTGGTGCTCTTTTGATTTCCTAAGCCCTGGTTACTGTTTTGTTTATTTTCTATGTAGTTCAGGTAGGCCTGGGACCCATTATGTAGCTCAGGCTCTCCTGGAATCCAGAATCCCTCTGCCTCATCCTCCTGTGTGCTAGGATGACAGGTGTACACCTTCACTCCTGGCTTCTGTTTACTTGTTTCATCAATGATTGAAATGAATATCAAAATATAGAACATAGTTATACATGTTTATGTTTCTCCTTGTATCTCTATCAGTTTTTCTTCCTATATTTTGAAGCTTTAACAATAGGTACACAACTATGCTTTCATTTACTTAAGGAATCAACTTTTTCATCATTTTGTAATGATTCTTTTTTAATGGAGCTCTTTTTAAAAGCATTCTATTTTTTAATATGTACACAGTGTTCTGCTTGCATGTATGCCTGCAGGCCAGAAGAGGACACCAGATCTCATTGCGGATGGTTGTGAGCCACCATGTGGTTGCTGGGAATTGAAATCAGGACCTCTGGAAGGGCAGCCAGTGCTCTTCCACTGAGCCCCCTTTATAATGATTTTTTTTTCTGTGTGGCATGTCTTATTCTGAAATATTTTTCTTCTAGTATTCTTGTCAGTCGATCATCTTATTGTCAGTTTTCTTATATTATCCTTGATTGTAGCAAGGCATCTCATTTCTAGCTCTTACTTCTACTATACCTTTATATATAACTGAAGTATCTTTAGAAAATAATTAGGTCTTCCTTTAAAAGCAATTCAATGTGACAATTTCTGCCTTTGACCAAAGAGCCAAGAGGCATCGCTCTTCATCTGACCTATATAGACTTACCACCATTTTTCTTTCTGTGGGCTTCATCTTCTCGTTCCCCTTTTCCTTTTCTATGGTTTTTCACTGGTAATTCCCCCACAGTTGCTTTGTGTGTTTCTTAACTCACTGGTACTTCCCCTGTTTCTGCCATTGTTTTGGCGGTGGCCCCTTGGTCTCCTTGCTGTGCTGACCCACTGCAACTGTGCAGTGCAGCCCCGTCCAGCTGTGGAGCTCCTTTTCTTCTGTACTTTCTGCAGGTACAGATTTTACAGCTGACTCTTCGAATACTTTGCTCTTACAGAATAAAATAGCTCTTAAAGATTTTTACTTATTTAGTGATGTTTGGGTTTTTTCAAGACAGAGTTTCTCTGGATGTCCTGGAACTCACTCTGTAGACCAGGCTGGCATCAAACTCAGACAGATCCACCTGTCTCTGCCTCATGTGCCACCACCACCCAGCACTCTTACAGATATTTTAAATTAGAGAGTTCTGATATCTACCTACATATTTACCACTTTCAGCAATTTGTTTTGTGCAAATCCAAGTTTAGTTGACATCACCTTT
Organism: Dicrostonyx torquatus; assembly: GCA_028555095.1. Taxonomy (NCBI): domain Eukaryota; kingdom Metazoa; phylum Chordata; class Mammalia; order Rodentia; family Cricetidae; genus Dicrostonyx; species Dicrostonyx torquatus. Next base: position 3,378,195 of record JAQHUG010000098.1, read on the forward strand.
CTTTTGTTCAAATAACTTTTAATTTACTTTTTGGGGGCCATTGTGGAATATCCCTTTACACTGCATGAAGATGTGCCACTGTGATTGTTTTAATAAAGAGCTGAATTGCCATTAGCTAGGCAGGAAGAGGTTCGGAAGGACTTCTGGGGACAGAGAGGACTCTGGGAAGAAGAAAAGAGAAGTTGCCAGCCAAATGCAGAAGAAGGATGGGCATAATGGAGGTGAGGTAACAAACCTCATGGAAGAACTTAGATTTAAAAATGTGGGTTAAGTTATAAGAGCTAGTTAGAAGCAAGTCTAAGCTAAGGCTGAGTTGTCATAATTAATAATGTCTCTATGTCAATTTTTTGGGAGCTGGTGGTACTGAAAAAAAATCCATCTACAGAGGTGGTGGTGGTGTCTGTTTTAGGCAAATTCCTGTTACATAGCCCACATTGGCCTCAAATCAACATGTAGCTCAGGCTGGCCTCCCACTTGAAGTAATCCTCCTGCCTCAGACTTTGGAGTACTGAGATCGTAGGTGTGTATCACCATGCCTGGCAGTAACAATTCTTATTATTTTGATCTTTTGAAGATTTTCTCTTTATGGTTGATTTTAAGAAACTTGAGGGCTGGCAAGATGGCTCAGAGGGGAAAAGCGCTTGGTACACAATGGTACAAAAAGAACCCACGAAAAGATGGGAGGAGAAAATGTACTCTCCAAAGTTGTCCTCTGGCCTCAACAAGCGTGGTGGTATGACATCTGTATTCACACACCAAACCCATGCCTGCATATGCCTAACACACACACACACACACACACACACACCATAATTTACTAATAAGAAGAGACTGGATTGTGTGCACCTAGATGTAGTTTCCATCATATTTCTTCTGCCTTGGTGTTCATTCAGCTTCCTGGATATGTTTACAGTTCTCATCAAATTCAAAATTTTGGTCATATTCAAAAAAATTCTTTTCTGCCTGATATCTTCAGGGATTCTGATTACATATTTATTGGTTCGCTTGATGTTTTCCAACAGCTTCCTGACACTTTGTGGATTTGTGTGTGTGTGTGTGTGTGTGTGTGTGTATCGCATACACATATATGTGCAAGTGCACGAGCATGTGTGTGTGTCTGTGTGCACATTCTCTGCCTTATTTGGGGTCACAGAATCTCTTACTGAACCCAGCTGTCCAGCAAACCCCAGAGACCTGGCTCTCTCTGCTTCCCTAGAGCTGGGATTTTAGATGTGAGCCACTGCACTCAGCTCTATGTGGGTGCTGGGATTGCTCCAGTCCTCAGGTTGCATAGCAAGCTCTATACCAACTGAGCTCAGCCCCAGACCTTTTTTTGGTGTTACATTTTGAGTTGTTTCGTTTAGTATGTCTCTTTTCTTCTAGCGGGGGTGTCCAGTGTGTGGTTGCAGGCTGCAGCAGCCCCGTGTGGCTGAGGATGGCTGGGAATTCAGCCCACACAAAACTGTGAACTTACTTAAGATATTGTGTAAGAATTTATTCGAACTCAGTTGCACCGTTCTTGACTGTGAACTCTGTAAACAACAATGGTGTGTCACAGTGTCTGTGCTGCCTAGTTTTATGTCAACTTGACATCAGCTAGTGTCACTTTGGAAAAGGGAACCTCAGATTCACCTGCGGGCAAGACTGCGGAGCATCTTCTAGACTGATGAGTGGTGTGGGAGGTCCCAGCTCACTGTGGATGATACCACCCCTGGGTGCTATATTAAAAAAAAAAGGCAGGCTGAGAAAGTTGTAAGGAGAAGCCTGTAAGCAACACTCCTCTGTGGCTTATACTTAGGTTCCAGCTTTCAGGTTCCTGCCTTGACTTCTTGCAGTGATGAACTGTGATGTGAAACTGTAAACGGAAAAACCCCTTTCCTCCCCCAACTGCATTTGTTCATGGTCTTTTATCACAGCAATAGAAAGCCTAACTAAGCCCTGTCAAAAGGCTGAACGTACCTGTTATTTTCATTCAGTGTGTTTTCGGAATATGGATGTCTACTAGACCGTGAGAATGTAGTGGTCCATGCCTGGACCCTCAGCACTTGGAAGGCTCATGCAGAAGCATCATCATGAGTTTGAGGCCAGCCTGGACTACATAACAAAATCTGCCTCAAAACCAAAAACGAACAATTAAAAAGACCAACCAACCAACTAAAACAAAACCCATGAAGAAGTGAACTAGGGTCTGTGGCCCCAAATCTCTCCACACTGTGCATTCTCCAGCCTTCACGAACAGACAGTCTATTTATCCTTATGTGTTTGTGTAGTTAATTCTGACATCTATGCCATTTTTGTCTGTTAATTGTTCTCTTTCTAGGTCATATTTTCCCACCCCTTTACATGTCTAAATTTTAATTGAATGTCTGTGGCTTAAAAGGCCACTGATGACCAGATATTTCCCCAACACTCTGACTCCCAAGTCTGTCACCCTAGTACCCAGCACATCCCCTTCTTGTTCATTTGTGTTTATGTTTCCCTTTCTCTGACTTTTTTCCCTCAGCTGTCGCCAGGGGTTGCTCCCTCGCTTTTTTTGAATCTCTGTTTAAATGTCACTTTATTAAAGAGATTTTATCACTGTTCCCTCTTGATTTCATCTCCAAATATTTACAACTACTTGCCAGCCTAGTTACTGACTCTCTCATTCCCCTTTCCAGCTTCAATCTGAATATATCCTGACTCCATTATAAAAATTGTTGCGGTCAGCTGCACAATAAAACTATCTAAATAAGCTGGGTGTGGTGGCAGACTCCAGCAATACCATCCAGCCTGGGCTCTGTGGCAAGATTCCTTTATCAACAGCAGCAGCAAAAACAGTCCTACTTAAAAGTTTGTTTGTTTGTTTTAAACAAGAATATCAGAGGAGAGGGTCCCACAGATGGAGCCAGGTTGGTAAGGAAGAAAAAACATCTGTTCACCTGGGGAGTAGGGAGAACCGAAAGCCTCAAGAACAGCTTGCGCCAGCAGCTGGATGGAGATGCTGGGCTCTGTCTCAGGACATCCTCTTAGTCTCTGGATTTTTGCTTAAAAAAAAACTTTACATCTTTTTCAGCTCAACTCTATGCCTCTGAATCACTTAGACATTTAACTTATTTTATGTACATCTGTGCACTATGTGCATGTCTGTTACCATGGAGACCAGAGCTAGAGTTACAGATGCTTGTGAACCACCGTGTCAGTGCTGGGAATTGAACCCAGGTCCTCTGGAAGAGCAGCCAGTGTTCTTAACTGCTGAGCCATCTCTCCAGTCCCATCTCCATAAATCTTACTGTATATCCTCAAGGTGTACAACAGACTGCTATGGGGCACATGACAACCTCTTTCATTTTGTTGATTAGCGTTATTGCTAAGAATTTTATTTTTAATTGCTAAAGATTTATTTATAGCTGGGTGGTGGTGGTACATGCTTTTAATTCCAGCACTCAGGAGGCAGAGGCAGGCAGAATTCTGAGTTCAAGGTCAGCCTGGTCTACACAGTGAGTTCCAGGACAGCCAGGGATACACAGAGAAACCTGTCTCAGAAATTTGTTTTGTTTTGTTTTGAGACAGGGTTTCCCTATGGCTTTGGAGCCTGTGCTGAGAACTAGCTCTTGTAGACCAGGCTGGCCTCGAACTCACAGCGATCCACCTGCCTCTGCCTCCCGAGTGCTGGGATTAAAAGTGTGCGCCACCACCGCCCGGCGCTCAGAAAAATTTTTTAAAAAAGATTTATTTATTTGTTTGCTTATTTATATATATATGAATGTTTTGCTTGCATACATACATGTTCACCACCTGCATGCCTTGTGCCCTTGGAAGGCAGAAGGCAGAAGAAGATGCTGGATCTCCTAGAACTGGAGTTACAGATGGCTGTGAGCTGCCATGCGGATTGGGGAGATCAAACCATGGTCCTCTGTAAGAACAGCGAGCGCTCTAAACTGCTGAGCCATCTCTCTAGACCCAAGAATTTTATTTTTAAGTTGTCACAATGGGGATTTTCTTCTTGATTTCTAGGTCATTTGTATATAAAAAATGCTAGGTCATGATTTGTATGTAAAAGTGTATGGATTTTTGTTGTTGACGTATCCTACAATCAAAAATTTTTCTTTTACATCTGGTTTTTGGTAGTTGGGTGGGCGAAGGGAGGGGGAGAATACCACAGTGTGTGTGTGTGTGTGTGTGTGTGTGTGTGTGTGTGTGTGTGTGTGTGCGCGCGCGCGCGCGCTTAGGTCAGAAGATAACCTATGGGAGTCTGTTCTCTTCTTTCACCTTGTGGGATCGGGAGCTTGTGGGATCATGTTGGTGAGCTTGACATAAAATGCTTTCACCCACTCAGCCACCCTGATGGCCCCCGTGTTCTACAGCTTTGTGGAATTTATTCAGTAGTTCTAATGGGGAGTAGCGGGGGGGGGCACCCGGGAAGCCAAGAGATGGGATCCCAGGAGATGGCCGGGCACTCCAGCCCCTCTTTCAACAGGATCAGGATAGAGCTCAGAATTGCCACTACCTAGAAAATGTGGGGTTCATATGGAATCCAGGCTCTCTCCGCTCTGGATTCTGCTCGCTGTTCTAATGCTTCACCAGAGCAAAAACATTTTGCTAAATAGAACAAGTCATTCTGCTACCTCTCTTTCTTAAAATTCCACCACAGATAGAACCGGTCAGTCGGGTCCATTCGCTCTTCAAGCCCCATACCAGAAACATCAAAGCAAAAGAAGATTAATGCTATGGCCAGGATCCTCCCCCTTCGCTGTGCCTCTAATGGTGAAGCCTAGCAATGCATCATGAGGTGACAACACTGGATCACTGCACTGGGGCAAGACATTCAACAGCTGCTTTTCTTTCTCATGGCACCGATTTCTAGAGTCACATCTGGCTTGAAGACTGGTAGCCTGGCGTTCTTGTGTTTATTCTTGCTCTTTTCATTGGATTCCTTAGGCTTTTGCCAGAGTGGTAGCACCCATCAGCCTTTCATTTCTCTGTGTGACAGAAAGACTGACAGCCAACCCTTCCTACAAATGCTGTCTGTTTGGTCTTAGCTAATTTGGAAGGGCAAAGTCCAACCCAGCCCATCTATTTCTGTCTTCAGGGTTAGGCATGTTTGATCGCACGGTTTCCACTGTTCTTCTGAAGGATGTCTCTAACAAGCATGATACTGCTAAGAGGTTGGACATTCTCTTCCTTTACCAGAGACTTAGAGACAGAAACAAACAAACTTCTGGGTCCACTGTGACTCTAATGACAGAAGAGGTGGAATGGAACCAGCCCAAATGTTCATATAGATCAGTGGATAATGGAAATGTGGTACTTGTGGTGGTGAAATTTTACACATTGGTAAAGGAGAATGAACATTTCAAAAGAACAGATTGACCTAGAAAATACTGCACCAACTGAGGCACCCCAGCCTCAGAAAGACAAGAGCCATCTGTTCTCCTTCATATGTGGATCCTAGTGACACCTTTATAGAGTACTGTGTTTAACTCTGAGTGCTGGTAAAAGCTGGAAAGGCAGAAAGGGGCTCAGTAGAGAGTGTGTGGGGCTTAAGAGATGGGACTAATATAGCACATTGGACAAAAGAGTGGAGGGATGAAACAGTGAGAGTAGAAGCGTGTGCTGGCTAGTTTTGTCAACTTTGCACAAGCGAGAGTCATTTTGGAAGAGGGACCTCAATAGAGAAAATACTCTTAAAGGACTGGCCTGTGGGCAAGCCTGTGGTACACTTTCTTGGTTGATGACGGATGTGGGAGGGCCCATGTTACTGTGGGAGTGCCACTCCTGGGCTAGGAGTTGTCCTGGGAGCTATAGGAAAACAGGCTGAGCAAGCCATGAAGAGTAAGCCAGTAAGCAGCACCCTTCCTTCTGCTTCAGCTCCTGACTCCAGATTCCTGCCCTGCTTGAGTTCTCACCCTGACTTCATTCAGTGGCAGCCTATCACCTGGACATGTAAGGTAAAATAAACCCTAAGTTGCCTTTGGTCAACTTTTATCATGGCAACAGAAACCTAAGATAAAAGGCCTAAGCAGGGAGTAGGTCAAAGGATAAAGAAGTGGGAGGGAGTGGTAATCAAAACAAAGGACATATAAAAAAAAATCCATATGTAAACCTACTCTAGTTTATAAGTATATTGAAATATATAATATTAGAATGGAGGTACTGCCCATGGGTGGATAATGTTTCTCTTAGAAAATATGAATTATTAAAGGAAAATATTCATGTCAGGTGTTAAAGACCTCCCGAAAAATTGTTGGTCAAGGAAGTCCCACAAAACAATACACTCTATTGCCATTGCTCTTGGTTGCCCACCAGAGCTTATTAAGACCTTATTGCTGGTGACAACACACACTTTGATCACCATTCACAGAGAAATCAAGCTGGAGCTGAGCTGAAAGATTTCTCCCTGCTGGCTAGCTTTCATAGTGCCAAGAGATGCTAGGCAGGCTTCTAAAGAAGAGAAATCTCCAGTAATCTACCTAGTCAAATCCTGCAAGCTGCAATAATGACATACTGGGAAAGATATGCCCTTCAGTACAATAGTGGCATGACTATTAAAGGGGTAACCAACCACTTTCTGGTTGGATTTGATGCTTGCTCCACAGGAAGGAACTCATGCCTGGTTCTGTAAACCTAGTTAAGGACCTGTGGGTGGGGTGGGGGAGTGTCATAGACCTTAGGGGAACCTACTAATACTGTTTTGTTAAATGGTCATATGTCAAGCTGCCTTCTAAATATTCATATTTATACCTATAGGTTAGTACTGTATCAGACTTCCTCAAAGAAGTTCCTTACTGTAACAGAGAGCAATTAATACAAGTCATAACTGCTGAAATTGTGAAGAATAAAAGAATTATGGTGGGTTGCTCAGACCTATCTTCCAAGGCTCAGGAAACATCAGGGAAGAGGAGGAGAAAATAATGTAAGAGCCTGAGGATGGGTAGATCTGCATCAAAAGATGTTTTCGGGCCATAATAAAGCCTTCCCACACATGATTCACAGGGACCCTTGAGGCACCATCCTCCACGATGGACTACTGTCAGTTAAAGGGTGTTGGGGGAAGGTGTCATTTTCTTCAGTGGTGTAGCTACTTCTAAGTTCCCCCTTGTTTCAGTAAATAACCTTCCACCCATGCTCAGGCAAAACCTCTAATTAAACTCAGTGAGTCACACACAAAAAGGAGACATGGACAACTTTTTACAAAAAGTAAAGTCTGGCAAATGTCTAGAGGTGGTCAGCAGTAAGTAGAGAAGTCCGTGTGTGTGTGTGTGTGTGTGTGTGTGTGTGTGTGTGTTTGTGTGTGTGTGTGCGCGCGTGCGTGTCAGTAGGGAGCTGGGACTTGAATGGTACTCAAAACCCGTTTAAGTTCCAACAGGGAGTCTGATAACTTTTCCTTTTCTTTCCTCTAACCCCAGGGAAAACAAGCACAGGAGTAAGTTACAACCTGGAGGTGGGAAGCAAGGGCATGCCTGTGCGGGACAGGAGCAGGGAGTAGCAATGAACTTCATGACTCTTCTCCTTCCCTCAGTCCAGCTATAGATCATCCCCCTGCATGAGTCCTACCCCTTTGTAGTCAGCCACAGAGCCTACCTCCAGGTATGGAGACAGTTGGATGGAGGGACACCTCCCAGGCATCAGGAACCAGAGAGCTAGGGCCAAAGCAATGCTCCCAGAGCCTGATACGTGTGTGCTGCTGTGGTCTGTGATTTGCTCCCTATTTTCTCAAGCTTCATTTTGGTGAAAACCACAGGCTTAGCTGATGACAGAATCCCCATTACCTTGACTTCTATTTTTTACCCTACTTGACAGAAATTCAGACCGCCTAGGGTAACAGCTTCAGTACTTTTGTTCCATCATCTTTTGTGCTTCTGGTTAGAAGAAAAGTGGATATCAACAAAGAAAAATAACAATAAAGCATGGACAGATCTATATCAAGAGGTCCAGGCTTTCTTTTGCAGCTTATGCAGAAGCATCATTGATCAGAGTGGTGTCTTACTCCTAGTTGCAAGAGAGTCTGGCAAATCCATCTTGTTTATGCAACAAATTGTGTTTTATATTTTGTTTTGGTTTGTTTATTGTTTTGGAGGGGGCTTGTAAAGAAGTAAAGAATTAATATTAGATAAGACATATTGTCTTCTGGGAAGATGTAACTAGAATAAAAATGAGCCTTTTGGCTTCCTCTCCTTCATAATCTATTGCAGTCAAGCCTATTTAAAGGAACCATTAACCCATCTCCAGAAGCCTTAAGATTAAGGTTGCTATAGTCTTTACTGATAAAGTACATGTAGTGTATCACACAGTACATAACTCAGCAACCTTCCAGGCCACTTTGATACCCATGGTCTATTGTCTCAATCAAATAATTCCCAGGTGAGACTTATGCACACCTTTAGACTCCACTGGTGAGCTCCACCAGAGGCTCTCTTAGCTACCCTTACCTGGTTCTAAGGCTTGCATTGCACTACTACAGGAAGCCTTGTTCCTAAGGTTTGCATCAGTGGCTACACTGTCTGCTTCAGTTTGAGCTAGAACTAACCAGAAAGGCAGGGCCAAGCTCTTGGCAAGAGGGTTACCCGTTCTCTTTTGACCTCAGCTCCTTTTATGTGTCGTGAACTAAAGTAGGTGCAGAGGACACAAGACAGCCTCTGGCTCCCCTCAGAACCTTCTCTGATCTCTTAGTGCCCCAAGATAATGCTGTTCAGTAGGTTTTAGTCTGAGGATAAGGGGTCTGGACAAAGATGAGGAAATGGATTCATTCCCTAGAGATGAGCCCACCACTGCCTTCTGGACTTCAAATTCCCCCCACCCTGGCATCCCCTCTGAAGCTTCCAGGCCTCCTCCCAGCATCCCGGCATCCGGTGTTACTCTTGGCTCCGCTGCCTGCCTGTGGCCAGGGACTGAAGGCGCTCTTATTCCGAATAAGGCCAGCTAGCTGAATTTCCAAAGCAAAGATTGTTCCATTTCTTCTCTTCTTCCCTCTTTTGCCCAAATAACACACTCATTTTGTAGAAATGGGGCAGGCATTCTCCCTCTAAGGGCTTAAGTCTTCATGGGGAATAGCAGGAGTGGTGGATGGAACTTAGGTGCTTGGGAGGGAGGGAAGAAGGAGGTAACTGAAAGGGCTTTCAGTGCCCAGGAAGACCAATGGGCTGCTATCAAACCGCGAATGTGAAGTCTTTCTCCTTCCCACCCTGTAATCACCCCACTTTCCCCATCCTTCTCCCCCACTCCCTGCCTCTTTCTGTCCCCCTCCCTCATTCCCTGTCTCCCTTCTCACCCTAACTCTTCCTTTCTGTATTCCCTCCTTCCCTCTAGCCTCTTTTCCTTGCCTTTCTTCCTTCATCCATCCATCAGTTCATCCATTCATGCATACATGTTCCCTCGACAGGTATTTATGTAGTGTCTGTGCTGGCACTCTGCGGCATGGTAAGAACCACGTGGAAGCTCTGTAGTCTCAGGTATGGAAAGCGGGGAAGACGATAACATGTCTAGGGAGGAGCTAGGAATGTCACCGTCTTGTTGGTAAATCTCTTGGAGGACATTCAGCATGGAAATCTCCAGGAATCAAGGAATCACTGCTGTCTCCTCTTGACACCCTAGGGGAGGAAAATGGACTACCTGAGGAAGTTGCCCTGATTTAAATCCTAGACCAAGTGCTTGCTGTTTGATCATTAATAAATCTCCTTTTTAAAAGTTTGCTAAAATGGATTTATTGAATGAGCTATTCTTAGAGGGCTTTTAGAAGCCAAATTGACTAGAAAATACAGAGAATTCCCCACAAGTCCCTTGCCTCTTTATGAACTAACCACACCAGTGCCTTTACATCACCCCATTTGCGGAGGAGATTCTACAGGCTTGGACAAGTACATCACAGCCTCCAGCCTCCATTTTAATGCTACAAAAGCAATAGATTTTTGTCCAAAAACAAAAAACCTTGTGGTCTGTGTTATCTTTAATTTTTTTCTTCTTTGAAATGGAAAATAAATAATTACTGTCTCACGGGAAGTTCATGACAATAAAACAAGGTCGAGCACTTCGCTCTAGGCGTGGGCTACTCATGTTCTGTTCCAGGGAAAAGCAAGAGGCCTCTTTATAGGGCTCTGACTGTCCTGCGTGCTATGTGAGGGAAGAGAAAACCGGGGGTGCTGGGGCGAGTTTTCTCAATAGCATCAGGGGCATACTGCTTCACCAGGTCTAGGTGGCAGGCAACCTGGGGAGCAGTAGCAAGCAGAGGTGCAGAGACCTACTGGATTGCAACAGACTCTGAACTGCCCCTGCTCCTGAACTAACTCATGCCAGCTTTATCCAGGCAGTCCCCTAGCTGCTCTTGGCAGGGACACAGAGAGCTTGCATGAGTCACATCCACGTGGCTGGTGAAGAAGCGGGGGACAGCCCATGGCCAGACTGGGCCACACTGGCTTGGAGAAATTGTTCCTGAAAGTCCCTGGCAGGGAGTGGGCTGCTGTGGGGCCGCTAACCTGCCATGCCAACCCACCAGTAAACAGTCTGTGATGAGAAGCCCAGATGCTCATTCGTTCTGGAGCACCAGCCATTTTCCAGGTCTAGGTGGGGTCCCTCCAGGGAGCCCCACCTAGGAGCAGGGACAGAGCTGCTGGTGCCTCAGCCCTCCAGCGCCTAGACAGAGTGCTTTCTCAGAGCGCCAGACTTCTCTACCCAGAAGGCCAAGTCTACATGAGGAGCAGGAAGCCTGAAGGGTAGCCACCATACATAGATATCACCTCTCACTTGGGGTGGGAGAAGTCAGTGGGGGTCTGTGTGCTCTGTTTAGAGACATGGGTGGGTCATGTGGTGCACTCAATTGGGCACCTCGGTCAGGTTTGTTATCAGGCAGGGCAACAGTGAGTTTGGGGGGATGCCAGGTGCTTGCTGTAGATACACTTAGGATTTATTGACGTGGTGGGGAGGCCTGAGGAGCCAGAGGATGGAGTGGGGCACATCTGGTGACCTTATTTTTTGTTTTCATTCTCTCGGTTAAGGCTTTGGCTGTTCTTGGGGCCAGAGGAAGAGGAGGGGAAAACAGGCAGGGGCAGGACAGGGAGAAGATGGAGGCAGGGAGTGTAGGCAGGCACAGGGCGGGCTTGGTCCTGAGAAAGCCTCTGCTCATGGGTTGGGAAGGGCTTTAGTGAGGAAGCAAAGTGAGACCATTGGACTCTCAGCAACATGCATGTCTAATAAGGACACAGTTGCAGCCCTCTTAATGCAGATCCCCACAGAGGTCAAGGCCATGTCCAGGTAGAACGGCAACACAGCTGTCGACTATGTAGTAAAAGCCCCATGACACAGGTGGGTTTGTCATGTAGTGCCTTTCAAGACTAGAGGGTCTCGACCCCCAAGATCCAAACAAATGTTCCAAGAAGAATTTGGGTTTTGATAAGTCTAAATGCCGTCTCCAGTCTCCCTCACACTTCCATGGGGCACCCCAGCTTTAGATGAACAGTTCAGTCCAAGCTTACCCAACCACCCCTGGTAGCTGCCCTGTTCCGTGCCTTCTGCATCCAGACAGAGAACATGGGGGAAACTCCCGCGGGCTCGGCAATGTGGCAAGCTCTGTGAGCGACGTACATGATAGCAAACCCAAACCCATTAACAAGAAGTCGCTTCTGGCCTCAGCTTAAAAAACCCATCAGTCATTTGCACAGCTCAGACCCCCCCCTCCAATTCAGAAAGCATTTTCCCTCTCCCCCGGTTAAGTATAAAAGCTCAAATTCCTCTCATTTCTTAGGTGGAGCAATTCAGTTCTCTTCATCCTCTGCTGCCAAACCTGGCTCCTGAGCTTGCTTAGCTGAGCCAAACCCCGTGGGGAGTTCTGGAAACAGCCTCCGTGGTTTGCAGAGCAGGCCTCTAGGACAGAGGCCATCTGCCATCCCCATATCCTGCCATTAGATGTCTTCACGTTGTTGATTTTCTTTTTCAGCTTGAGGATAGACATGCAGATACACACGCATCCACAGAAACACAGAACCCTCTACGCACTTCCCCAGACAGGTTAGGCAGGGAATTTCCCCAGCTACCTCCAGTCTAAGTTAAATCGCCCTCATACACACACCAGTCCTTGCCTTCAGAGTTTCCAGCATTGCTCTCGCTAAGAACTTAGTCATCTACAAAGTCAACATTCCTGAAAGCCTGCCATATGCCAAATGTTCTTCTTGGAGGGTACAAAGATGATTACCAAGGAATTGCAGTTGTGGGCAGAGGGACAGAGAAGTAAGCGTGTGTGTGTGATCTGAGATGAGGGGGGTGACAGCTGACCCAGCTCAGAGGGTCCAGGGAGGGATGTATGCTGAGTATTTCCCCACTCACAGGAGAGTGGTGGCAGGGGGCCACATCTGACCACCATCGGTCATTTTCACCAAGCGGTGAACAACACAGACAGGCTTTACTTGGTAAAGAAATGGTATACCTTGCTACATTCAGAAGAAACCTAAGAGTCATATAAAGGTGCCTAAGGAGGTGACTCTTAACTGTAGACCTGAAAGAGTAAGAGTTAGCTAGGTGTCTAGGTTAGGGTTTCCATTGCTGTGAAGAGACATTGTAACCATGGTAACTCTTATAAAGGAAAAACATAGTTGGGGTGGCTCGCATTTCCAGAGGTTTAGTCCATTATCATCATGGTGCAACATGGCAGTGTGTAGGCAGACATGGTGCTGGAGAAGTAGCTGAGAGTCCTACATCTTGACTTGCAGGCAACAGGAAGTGGTCCGTCTCACTAGGTGTGGCTTGAGTATATGAGACCTCAAAACCCCTCTCCACAGTGACACATTTCCTCCAATAAGACCACACCTACTCCAACAAAGTCACACCTCCTAATAGTGTCACTCCCTTTGGGAGCCATTTTCTTTCAAACCACCACAGTAGGTGAAGGGGCATGATAATACGTGCTGGCAGAGGGAGAAACCAATTTGTATTGAAAAATGAGGAAGAATTTGATGCCCATGATAAAAAAAAAAAAAACATGGAAACTAACATCTTTGATGTTAAAAGACAGAGGCAGGCAGCATAAAATGAGGCTGGGAAGGCAGGCAGGAATTGGCCATGTTCCTAGCGCACACACACACACACACACACACACACACACAGCTGTACATACGCACAAGCAGGTACACACACATGAACCTGATCCTGGCACAGTGGCAATGCAGGATCAAGGAGAATTTCTAGAAAGTAAAACCTGCTGTTGTTATCTGGGTTTAAGCCTGTGACCCTAAAGAGCTTTGGGGTGAAAATGATTCGGACCAGCACATACCTGGGCCTGACAGACCTTGTACAGCCAGTCGCTGAGTACTAAAGATAGGGCTAAATGGCACAGACACTGGATGGAGACACAGTCAGCTGGTAGAGTACCTGCCTAACACGTGTGAAGCCCTGGGCTTGATCCTCAGCATTGCATAGACCCAGTGTGGAGAAGCATGCTTGTAACCTAGGCATTTGGGAGATGGAGGTAGAAGGATCATAAATTAGAGATCATCTCAGCCTACACAGCACATCTGAGGCCTGCCTTAAACAAAAGACAAACTACAACAAAAATGACAACTAAACAAAATCAAAGCAAAGGAAGGCAGGTAGAACTGCACTCTGGGCACTACTTTAGCCTTAAAGACCACCACCAAGGCCAATACAGAATCCTGTGTCAGCATTGGTGTCACTGCATCAGACAGGAACAAGGCAGTCAAGTGTGAGGTGCTACAAACCAGGTATTGTGCTGGTGACTTTTCCCATGCTGTGACAAAATACAGAACAAAAGTCACTCCAGGGAGGAAAGTTCCAGGATTTCCAGTTTAAAAGTGCAGCTCGTCCTGGCCATGGAAACATGGAGACACAGGTGAGGCACCTGGCCACACTGCATCCACAGGCAGGAAACGGAGAGATGAAGTCCCATGTTTTCCTGCTTTCTCCTTCCATTCAGTCGAGAGCCCCGGGCCATGGGACAGTCACCCACCTTTCAGGGTGGGTCTTCCCTCCTTGTTAAACCTTTCTGGAGATGCCTTCATAGACACACCCAAAGTTGTACTTCTGTGGTGACTATAAGTCCAGTCAAACCGATAGTGAAGATTGTCCATTCCAGATTTGTAGGATAGCCCACAGGGATGGAAAGAAGGCCTCAGCTTAGCATTTGAATTCCAGATGACTCCTTTGGACTGCGTGCCACTGTGGTCCTTTGACCTAAAGGGGATAAGCAGACATCTGCCAACTTGAACAGACTGAAGCACAAGCAGGCAGTTATCTTAAATTAGCTGATTATAGAAGTGTAACTTACACACTAATGGATGGGGAGCCATGGAAAGCACACACGAGAGGCAATGTCAACACCAGGATTATGTGTGCAAGTGAATTAAGGACAAAACACGGCTAAACCCAGAGAGACTAGTTAAGGGGTTACATTAGCCAGAAGCCCTTGTAGCATCAAATGAGAAAAAACTTAAAAGAGCCTCAAGCTTGTCATGACATTTATTGTTCACCCACAGGAATGAGAAAACAAGGTATTATTGAAGATACTTGGACTACTCAGTGATGTCGTTAGAATCCAGGCATGTTCCATCCTCTGCTTCACCACCCTCAACACACTGGCTGTCTATTCTGCCGATTGTCCCCTCTTGGTGGCAGGTACCTCTGCTTCAGACATAATCATCTTATTCAAAGCAGGAAAACAGAAAACAAAACTTCTCCAGAAGTCCATTATAGATCGGTCTTTATACTTTATTGGTCAAAACTGGGTGGCATTTTCCCTCTAACTGCAAGCAAGGCTAGAAAATTGAATGTGTGTCATGGAGGAGCAGGGGCCAGGCACATGGCTGGCCTGAAATAGAATGAAAGTATGGGAAGTAAAAGGGTAAGTTCTGTTGGGCATGAAATACCAGTGGTCACAGAAGCAGGAGATGACGGCCCAGAGTACAAGAAGTGGAGGCTATAGAGCTTAGTAGCAGGATGGTGTGGGGCATGAGGGACCAAAGAAGTCATGGGTTCGGGTATGTTCACTAAGATGAAGGACAAGGGAAAAGTCACAGGGCTGGGGAAGATGGAGTCAGGTGTTTGTCTGTATGGATCCGAGTATTAACACCAGCCGTGGAGGTGAATGATGGCGCTGGAGCTCAGGATGAGAACTCGAGCACTGTGGGAGCCGCAGGGTGTGAGAGTTTGTTAAAGAAGATGCTTGTGGCTGTACAGGAAGGCGGGCAACTTGGACAAGGCTGGAGAGAGAAAACACAGCCTCTTGATCAAGCAGCAGGAGGCATGGCTAATTTAGATGTGAGAGCATGCTGTGCTCCACCAGGAAGGTAGCTCTCCCTCCTCCCTGGCTCTACTTTTGTTTTTCTTCTGTAGATAAGCCCTACTTGTAAACATCATTTCACTGTATCTTCAGCATCATCCTTTGAAGCAAGTCTGTTATTGCCTCTATTAGAGATGAAAAAACAGAGCCTAAGAGTGATCTGTCCTCACTCCAGAGAGGCGCAACATTTGAGTAGGCTGTGTACCATGGCTGAGGATGCTCTGACCTTCCCAGCTTTTGATCTGTGCCCAGAGGCACAGCATGTTTGACTCTGGCGATTTCATGGCGGCTCATGCCTTCAGGCTCGGCCCCGACTCGGCCTTCTCTATCCCAGAATTACGTTCTGTCCTCCCTGCCTATCTAAGATTTTGCCCTGTCAAAAGACTAAGGCAGTTTCTTTATTAACCAATGAAAGCAACCCAAATACAGAAGGACCCTCCTACACCATCTGATCTTCAAGCAAACTTTATTTATTAAAACACAAATGAAATATCTCTCCAAGCATGTGGTGTGGCCAAATGTGGTGGCTAGCATCTGTTGACTCCGTCCCAGCCTAAGGCCTGTGGTCTCTTGGGACCATCTCAGCTGGGGGTGAAGGCTATTAGAACTACAGTGGTGGTTGACAGTCAGACAGGGCCAGTAAGACTTCTTTAGAGCAGTAGGAATGTAACATCTGGGCTTGGACCAGCTCGCATTTATGAGGAATTTAGGAGCAGAGTGGAGACACTCCAGCGTGGTCCACAAGGCCTCAGGACAGATTTTATCCACCAAGTTGCATATATATCAGGTAATTTATTTCTCTGTGGGGAATGCCATGCTGATAGAATTCTAGCCAAAGGCAAAACACGCAACATTTTAATTTATCCTCTGCAATCTTACCATGTGATAAGAATTTCATTAAGTCTTTGAAAATCTTTGAAAGTTATCTCTCAGAGTTTCTTTGATTATTTGTGAGAACTCAGAAGAAGAGAGGTTCTCTTCAGGACCACTGGTTCCCCATAGCCACCAAGGCTCATCTCTTCTCATGTGCTGGAGTCTTGAACCCTTGCTGACCAAGTTGGGGTGTCTCCATCCTGTCCTAGCTGTTTCGTGGATGCTCAGACAGCACATTCCTGCCTTGCTTATCTGACAGCCAGCCCTTCTCAGGGGCAACCTTCCCATCCACCCTCTTCATCCTTAGCCTTCACTCAGTAACCTGCTCTGCGGCCGTCTGACCCCCTGGCTGGAAAACCTGCCACTCAGCCCAAGGGAAAAGTGTGGGTCTTTTTCCTCAAGTATCTCTGCTTACTTAATTCTGCTGACCAAATGCTGCCAAGGCAATGAGCAATGGCATAGGCTCGGGGATGCCAAAGATTGGGGGAGTAAGTATTGATGGAATTCTACTTGAAGGGCCAAAAGGGAAACCAAGGAGCATTCTGAGAAGTCTCCAGAAGGTGAGCCTGGCATGGGGAGGGACAGGACTTGCATCCACCTCGACAGCTAGCTTACTTGCACGGCTCTACTTAATGTATAGCCTTTCTTTCTGCCTTCCTTCCACATATATTCATCAAATGTCTTTTCAGGGCCAGGGAACCAAAAAATGAGAAAATGAATCAGATAGCCTCTGTCATGAAGGTGCTCAGAGGTTAGTGGAAGATGATTGATCTCCTTTAGTCCTTGTCCAGTGACAAAGTCCCTTCAAACTTAAATGCTCTGCAGCTGAATGGCCCCATCTCTCTGCATCCCTATCCCGTGACATCGAGCCTAAGAGCAGCCTGAACAGGTCTCACCCAGGCCTCCTCTGGTCTGTGTTCTGTCCTGCCGCCTGAAGATGGTCAGGGTTTTCTCTGCCTGCTCTGGCAGCTGTGGGAGTCTCCTGGGTAAGCCTGGAGGCTACTCCTGATGACCTCGTCTGCTCCACGTGTCTGCAGGGGAACGAGGCTTTTCTGGCAGCCTTAGGAAGGGTGGAGAGAAAACTGAGTTCCAGCTGCTTCCCTGAGCTTGCTCCTTCCAGGGAGGGAATGGGGTGCCTCAGTGCCCCATGGGAAGCTAGGTCGGGACAAACTAAAGCGGATAACTCATGAATCCACAGCAGCTTCATACCCCAAGAGTATGAGCTTCCCAGACTGGGTTCTTGGTGAGACTTACAGTACTGGGCATGTGAAACAGGCCTTAAGTCCAATCAGACAATTTAGTTATCCCCCATAACATTCATGCCACTACTGCTACCGGGGGCATCTTGCCAATCCAGTCATTATTGGAGCTTTCCAGGCTCCCTCCCACTCCAGTTGCCTACATAACACCTTCCATTAGTATGGAAGTCAAGCAGCAGAGAGGAAGCTTCTCGGTCAGCACCAAACTGATTTCTCTGTGTCCTATGTCCAACGCGTGTGGTCTTCAGCAATAGGGTCTTCTGATGACGTTCTGGCAGACAGCCAGCAGCAATGGCAATAGTTTATACTGTTGGGGAATTCTGTGGGTCAGATGCCCCTGACTAAGCATGAAGGGAAATATCCCATACCTGGCACTATTTGTCAGCTTATGGCTGTGGGAGGAACATGATTCTCTGTGTAGAGCAATTCCAGTTAAACTCTTCTGGGCCTGGTGGAAAGTGGTTAGTTAGACCATTGCAGGAGCTGCCCTCAGAAGAGGTCAACACAGTGTTCACATGACTCCAGGTAGTTCCTGAGAGAGTGGGTTATTGTCTTAACTCATGATTTCACAGGTGCCCTCTATGATGTGATAGACGGGGGACCCTCATCAGGGCTGACGCAGCCTCTGAAATCATAAGTTAACAAACCTCTTTACAAAACACCCCAGCCTCAGGTGTGCCGTTACATCCTGTTAATCCTGTCTCACTATTGAGACTTTTCTCTCTTCCGGGTCTAATTGGCTGCTCCTCTCTCTTAGCCCCCAGCAAGGTTGGCTCTCACGGACGTGTGCTGAGTGACTGAATGTGCACTAAAAACACAGAAAGAGTGCTGGGCTTGTTATCCCCGAAGTGATCTGGAAAGATAGAGCATTAAATAACAAATAAGTACAAAGTTTTGTTTTTCTCCTCTGTTGGTTTCCTGCAGTCCTGATCTCCCTTTGACCTTCTCTGAGGCAGAGCAGTAGGCTGGCTGGAAAGTTAATCAAGATTTATTTGAGGAATGAGGAACTAGGGAAAGAAGAATCTCCCAGAATTTGTTCCCCATTCCTTAGTCTGAACGAGTTGCTCCCGTGGGGGTTAATTTGTGAGCTCTGGTAGGGTAGCTAATTTGCACTGGCTTCCTCTAGACCCCGGCTTGCTCAGTTGTTTACAAAGTGGCTACTGGGGAAATTCAATTCTTCCAAGAAGCTACCCCTGGGAAAACCCCTCCCAGCACACATGACAGACAAGGAGTACATTAACTTGAGAAAGTGGCTGCTGGCAGGCAGTGGACAGGTTCTGGAAGCTGGTACCAAAGGTGTGTTGTTGTGCCTGGCCCGAGAGCAACCACACAGATCCGGCATGGACCATGTCCTTCTCCTCTGCCATCACCTCGGGGTGGTGGGGTGGCAGGCAGACAGACTGCAGAATCGGGGGGCTATTACTTCCCGTACTTCCGGGCTTGGCAGCTTTATCAGGCCTTTGTAAGTGCCAGGTCATCGCAACAGGCAGAGCCCAGTGAGTGCTTGGAAATCAGGAGAAGGGAGGACCTCCTGGGTACATGGGCCTGTCCTTAAAAGGCTATGGAAGAGAGAACACGTGGGACCGTCACGTGGTATTAAGTCCAAACACTGCAGCTACTAGCTTGGCCATGAGATCAATTCCCAGATGAAAATGAGGACCTTGCAAAGGTCGTGGTTGGGGTGATCAAGGCAGAGTGCAGCCCCACAATCAGTACGGAATGGGCTGAGCTGTCTTCACTTCACAGAAAAGGTGGGGGGTGTTCACCCAGGGGTCACCAGGGTGGCAGCTGTGCTCACAGTGGGGGACAGGGCAGTGCCTGGTCCATCAGTTCAGAAAGAGATAAGCTCATGATGTATAGAGGCCCTGTAGGCAGAAAGCTGGGATGTGGCTCGTGCCCTGTCCTTGTCACCAGCTAACCCACTAAGTGGCTTTCAGCTAATCTGTCTAGCCCTGCACCTCAAACTCACAGGAAAGGTAGCCTTTGGCCTGGGAGATGTGGAGGCCTCCCATGCTGAATTACCCAAAAGCAAGGGGATGTCTGCTGGTTCCCCAGCTCCATTTCAGTTCCAGTTTGCCCTTTCTCTCCTCTCCAGACGGGGCCACTTCATCAGATGACAGGGGACTAGTAAATATACCATCCATGGCCCTTTCTGTGGTCACAAAATTGAACTCAGCATGGATCACACGACCTCTCTCTCCCTCATCAAAACAGAAAGGAGGCTGACAGGCTGGCGCCACAGGCTGCATCTCACAAAATGAGACTGACCAGAAATCACAGCCAAGGCCTAGACTTGCGTTTAGAATGCAGCTGCTTGACTCGGAGCGGTGGAGGTGGAACGTGGAGCAGCTTGCACAGATATGTTGTGCGACTCTCAGTGGACAGTATGACTTCAAGGAAGGCAGAAGCCAATGGGTGCCCTTCTACTGAACAGCTGTCAGCATCCATAGTGCGCTGCATCCCTACCCTTAAAGTAGCCCCACAGTTAGGTACCACCCAAGAATTGTCATTTTGCAGAAGGGGAAACTGATGTACCATGTGAACTCACCCAGGGTCGCTAGTATGTAGTGGAGCCAGGAGTAAGCTGAGGTGGACCCTGAGCCCGCAGAAGCAAGGCACAGTGCTGGGAACAGATGAGCAGGGGCAGCATCTTCTGAGCCCTGAGCACTGTCAGCATCCTTGTCCTCTGTGCTAAGATCACCGCAAGGCTTTCAAAAGAAAAACACATTCAAAAGAAGTCTTCAGAGACGGTGAGAAACGGACGAGCCCCTTTTCTGTTCTTTCTCCATCACCATCTTCTCGGATGCCACAATCCACAGTAAGGGGACCCATCCAAACATGCACCCCCAAATCCATTTCCATACCCAAATATCACCATCACCTGAGGCACACCAAATCTTACACCCCTAAAGCCCAGAGTGGTCTTCAAGACAGGAGACTGTAAGCCTTCCAGCCCCTTCATAGGCTCACCCTTCCATGGGCTCACCCCTCCACAGGCTCACCCTTCCACAGGCTCACCTCTCCACAGACTCACCCTTCCACAGGCTTACCCTTCCACGGGCTCACCCTTCCACGGGCTCACCCCTGCCTAGGCTCACCCTTCCACAGGGTAACCCCTCCACAGACTCACCCCTCATAGGCTCACCCCTCTACAGGCTCACCACTCATAGGCTCCCCCTCTACAGGCTCACCCCTCATAGGCTCCCCCTCTACAGGCTCACCCTTCCACAGGCTAACCCCTCCACAGTCTCACCTCTCCACAGGCTCACCCCTTCACAGGCTAACCCCTCCACAGGCTAACC
>JAQHUG010000098.1:3400379-3418070 GCA_028555095.1 Dicrostonyx torquatus
TCCACAGGCTAACCTCTCCACAGGCTAACCTCTCCACAGACTCACCCCTCCACAGGCTCACCCTTCCACAGGCTCACTCTAACTCTCTATTCTTATCCCACAGCTGCCTCTCCACCCTAAAGCACTGACAACTCTCACCCTGGGCCCTTAAACTCCACACAACTGTTCTCTTCAGCTGCTCGCCCACACCAAGCAGTCAGTGGACTTATAAACCAGTAGGGTCCTGCTGCTTCATTACCCTAGTCCCTTCTAGTCTTCATGCTCTGCTTGAACTATAACCCCTAAGCTCCAATCTGGCCAGAAATTGCAAATTTGGGCCCATATAAAGAGATCCTGTCATCAAAACCTCCCCAAGCATTGTATCTGTCTATGCATTTAGTGTAAATCCCATGAGTGTAGGGACCAGTTGGCTTTGTTCACATAGCAAACTCTAGGCCAAACACAGAGGCACATGGAATGTTTCTCATAAATGTTTGCTGAGCAAATGAAGAGCTTGGAGAAGCAGCGGTCTGGACAGCAGCGGTTTGCTGCATACTGAGAGACGGGCTGTCAGCTGTGGAGTCCTGTTTTTCAGTCCTGGGGAGCAATTGATTAAGCAAACACTGACCTACTTGGAACACTGGCTACATATTAATCAGGAGACCACCACCATGGCCCTACGGGGCAGGTACTATGATGGCATCTCCACTATTTATAGTAAGGAAGCTGGGTACCCAGACAGCCTGAGGTGTGGAGCAAGCTGGGAGCCAAAGCCCATGTTCTGAACGGCGCATGTGGCTATCTGTTAAGTCTTCTAGACCATTGGCGGGATCATCACCGAGGCAAAGGGCAGACTCCAGACGCTGTGTCAGGCAGCAAGGAAGGAGGGATTTGGGCACGGATGGACGCAGCTGCCCACTGTTGTCTCCATTGCTAGTGTCTTATCCTCGGCTCTGTCAGGAGAAGAAAACAGATGGCAAGGTGTTGAAGCCCTTGATCATGCTTCGTGAATATATCTTCTTGCTGTTCCCCAGGCTAGAATAGCAATGAGGTCCCCAGTCAATCTGAAAATTGTGGGCACAGCCATAGGTGGTCCATGCTAAACCAAACCAATGGTGCCTGTCCTCCATTGCTGACTCTCCAGTCCCTTTTAATGCCTTCCCACCTCCAGGAAGCAGAAGGGGAAAGGGAAAGTCTGAGAGGTAAAGTTGCCAACTAGCAGAAGAAAAGACACATAGCTAAAAACAGCAAAGTCCCTTTCTGATTTATGCTATCCCCTCCAAGCCAGGAGTTTGGGGATTAGAATGAAATCTTTGGGCCTCTCTTGCGGTAGCTCCGGCACCAGGTTTGCCTGCCAGGCAGGCTGCCTCTGCCTGCCCTGGAATTTTTCAAGTCCAAGCCAGCCCAGCTCTGGGACAGGGGTGGTGATGGGGATTGGATGAGCAGAGCAGGAAGTACCCATCCCTCCCACAGAGTGGGGCAGATTGGGGGGAGCCTGAGGGTCTTCTGGGCACTTGTTAGAGGGGCTGGGAAGGAAACCTCAACCCCTCCCCCATCGCCTTGTTCCTGGAGCAGCTGGGTCTGACAGCCAGCAGCAGGCAGCTGCTGTCTCTCTCCAGCTGTTTGGTTTCTATCTGTCTGGACTGCTGTATGAGCTGAGGCTGCGGGCAGACATAAGCTCCCACCAGGGTAGGTGTTCATCAGGATTGAGCTGCCCTGTGAGATGTTCATGTGGGACATCAGGCCACTCCGCAGCCACACACAAAGGGCAGGAGACAGAGATGCTTACTGTCATGAGGCCATAGGAAGGAGAAATAAGAATGAATGGGGATATTGAAGGGAAGGTAAACCTGGGATGGAAACAAAACAACAACATCATGGAAGGAAGAGGCATCCAGATGTGGTGGCACACACACACACCTGTAATCTCAGCACTTGGGAGGCAGAGGCAGGATGACCCTGAATTTAACCTCAGCTGTTCTCAATCTGTGGGTCGCTACCCAAACGACCCTTTCACAGGAGTCGTATATCAGATACCCTGCATATCAGATATTCACATTAAGATTCACAACAGTAGGAAAAGTACAGTTAGGAAGCAGCAACAAAAGTAGTTTTGTGGTTGGGGGTCCCCACAACATGAGGAACTGTATTAAATGGTTGTAGCATTAGGAAGGTTGAGAACCACTGGGCTACATAGTGAGACCAAAGAAAAGAGAGGCAAAGAAAGGGGCCAGTGGAAAATTCTGCCGCCCTTCATCAGTAGCTGTGGAAGGAAGGGTGGGGTGGGGTGGAGCAAGAGGGGAGAACCCAGCTTATCCACTGGCATGATTGCCCAGCAAAATGCCTACCTTAGGGTAGACCTTGAACACATGCAGAGAATTGAATTTTTGGCCTTCCAAGAGGGTGTTGGAGTAGACAAGGGTTTCCTGAAAGCCAGAGCAAGGACAGAAAAGCAGAACAATTCTCAAGAATGGGAAGGAAGGGCAGCAGCTGACCCTCACTGAAGGCCGTTGCATAGAGACCACTTCACGGAGCACAGACCCTGCAGACATAAGCAAGTCTCACTCTGGCTACAAGGGAGCATGGTGACAGATGCTCAGGCTTCTTGACTGAGTGGCAGAGAGAGGCACAAGCCTACTGATATTCCCATCAGGATGGCTGTTGGGAGAAGGCGTGAAGGACAGGCTCAGCCATGCCCAAGAAAGAACGGCATGACATTGCAGAGGGACATGGAGCCTCAGATGTCAAGGAGAATGTCAAGTTCTGCTGAGAAAGCCACGTCCCGTGACTTTGAACCAATCAGTTCAGTTTCCGGGTCTGGGTTTCTCATCCTTAGGGAGGGCTTGGCCCAGGTACTCCTCACACTGCTTCTGTCTGTTAGACACGTGGTGTCGACTCAGAATCCTGCCTTCCGTTTCCTTTGCAGGCTCATTTCCGACTTCTGCTGCTATGGATCTGGTCTCATCTCTAGGTGTGAGCATCCGTTCCTCTAGCCCATTCTCCACTGAGGCCAGAGACCATGAGCGTTGCTTGACGCCATCTCTAAATGAGCCTGATCAATTAGCAATCAATTAATGAAATAGAAAAATGATTACTTACTAGCCTTATCATATACCTGACATGGCGTTTAACTGGCAATGCAATTACACAAAGAGAATTAGGCTTGACCCCAGTCCATTAGCTGACAAGCTAATGAGAAACTGACACCCACAAAGGATGCTTCCAAATGTAATCAGAAATTGTTAGCGCTAAATGGGGGCACGGAAACACTTGGGGGTCACGCCTTCTTCCGCCTTCCCCTTCCACTGAGAGAGCAGGAAGAACAATACGTGTGAGTAGAGAGAGGCTGGTCTGAGACTGTGTGATCTCTGTCCTCATGTCGTGTCCCTTTGATTCTCTCTGCTTGTTTGCCATGTTGTTGAAGTCTCAGGCGGCCATCTCTGTGCTTTGTGGTCCATTGAAGGTCAGAGCAGCTCTTCTGTGATCAGACGGGATCTGGACATGTGTGTGATCCTTCCATCTTCCTTCCAAGAAGTCATCTTGGACAGCCTCATTTTATTTATTCATCCATCCATCCATCCATCCATCCATCCATTCATTCCTCGCTCACTCACTCATTCAACAAATGTGTATCGAGATCCCCCTCCCCATAGGATAGGTGAGGTACCAGGTATTGGATGTTGTTCAGAAGATGTATCATACAGCCTTCAGGGTCTGGTGGTACAGACCTTCAGTGATATTGCTCCTGAATCTTTCCATGTATGCAACAGCTAAGGCTTTGAAGTGTGCAGCTTCTGAGCCAACGGCCCCACAGGTAGACATCAGGGCTGTTCCATTGCCCCCCCTCTGGGTGACTGGCACAGTGCTGGGCACTTGTAGGTGCTCAGAATGTTTAGACACATGTGACTTCCCAGAGGCGTTGAATTAAGCAGAAAGTTCCCCAGTTTTGCTCAGTCCCAGCACAGCCTTCTGCCAGGGAGACATGTAGAAACAGAATAGAGGCATTCTGAATGGAAAGAAGGAAAACTCCTGGGCTGGCTGCCAACCCCAGATGCCTCTGGACAAGCAGGGATCCACAGTCCTCTGTGTTCTGGAATCTGAAAGGCACATGCCAAGACATCTTAAAGCAGCTCCTCCCCAAGCCTTTGCTCTTCACCCTGGATAGAGCCACGCTGGCAGCCCGTGTTGGACCTTCCCTGCAGTGCACGGGTGCCCCTTGGTGGACGAAAAGCCAGTCCTGCTCACACTGTTTCTGAGGGCTTGTGAGCCATTAAAGAAGGTTTCAAAGACTTTGTCCCCACAGCGTGCCAGTTTCTCCATATCATGAGGTGATCTTGGGCATGGTCTAAGCATACACCAGAGCCCCTTCTCCAACTGTGACCGAGGCCATGTGACGACCGCACAGAACGCTGACTGTCAGGGTAGGCTGACCTCATATCATCAGGTCAGCCCTGGTCCCTGTGTCGTCCTCCTCCAAACCAGCATTGGGCACAATGCAATTCAAGGACAGGAGCAGCTTCTTTGATCAGGTGAGGTCTGGGCATGGGTAGAAGGTAGAATCCTTCCCCCTCTGGCAGCGATT
The DNA here is from genome assembly GCA_028555095.1 of Dicrostonyx torquatus. NCBI lineage: Eukaryota > Metazoa > Chordata > Mammalia > Rodentia > Cricetidae > Dicrostonyx > Dicrostonyx torquatus. The sequence goes on from JAQHUG010000098.1 coordinate 3,404,941, forward strand.
GTGTTGAGATATCTGCCATACCTGAAGCTTTCAGGCTTTGTGGATGGTCGTGGGAAGGCAAGGAGCACAGAATGAGGGCCTGGGAATAGAGAAACTTTGCAGCCTGCAGCATGGGGGCAAGGTAGGAGGCTGGGGGAGGCAGGGCCCTGGAATGCCGCAGAACCTGGGAGCAGCCACTTGTTCTGTTTCCATTTTACTTCCCAGCAAAGTAACAGGCTGTATGCAGAGGTTAGAGAGATGTGCATTAACGCTCCCTCTCCCTCCCTCCCCCTCAACAGAAATTCCTGTCCCTGTGGCTAATCCTGGGCTCTGGGCTGACTCCTCCTCTGCCTCTGAGGGAACACTGCCAAGTCCCCCCACCCCGCCCAGGTTGAAGTAGAGGGTACAGATAAATGTGCCAGGTGGGGGGTGGGCATAGGCAACCATAGCAGCAGAAACAGAGTCTGGAAAAGCTCAGAATGCCACAGGCCAGAGATACTGGGATGGAGTAGGAGGCAGTTGAAGGAATGGTGGCAGGAGGAACTATCTAATCTTGCAATAGGGAGGGTATTGGCATTCCTAGGATGCTCTGGATGGGCACCTTGGCAGGCATTTCTACCTTGTTTCCTCAAACCTTCACTGTAGCAGGGACCTCACTTTTGTTTTGTTTTGTTAGGATTTATTTATAATTATTAGTGTGTGTGTGTGTGTGTGTGTCTGTGTGTCTGTGTGTCTGTGTGTGCATGTGTAAATGCCTAAGAAAGTCAGAAGAGAGGGATGGATACCCTGGAGCTGGAGTTACAGATGGTTGTAATCTGTCTGATGTGAGTGCTGGGAATCAAACTCAGGTCCTCTGGAAAAGCAGAAAGTGCTTGTAACCACAAAGCCATCTTTGAGGCCCAACCCTGGCCTCTTTAATAGCAAAGTCTGAGTCTATGTAAAGTGGTTTAAGCATCCTGACTGAAGTACCATGGGTAAAGGGGTGGGGGTGGGGATTTAAATTTGAACCAGGTCTGTCTATCAGATTCCACACGGTTCCTTAACCCTCAATCAGCAGCTCATCCAGGAACAAAGAGGCTGAAGCAGTGGTGACCACAGAACTTGAGACATTCAGGCTTCTAGACGCTTTGGATGGAAATATGCCTACTCTGTCTCCAGGAGAAATTAGATTTCAGTTAAAATAATGCCATGTCTTAATTAGGCAGCCAATTAATTTTGAGGGGAAGTTGGGGAACCAACACCACTACTCGCCCTTGTCTTTCTTCTTCCCTCCTTCCCTCTGGCATGATTCAGAGGGCAACCACAACCTGTGCGGAATGGTGCTAAGTCTAAAAAATGAACACGCTTGTGAGCCAGCAGCCCCTATCCTTGGAGCTCACGATTCCTTGAGAAGTTCCAGGGAAGAGACACCGCTTTTCACATTCCTCCCGCTCCATGCAGTTTTCCCGTCCTGGCTTTACTTATGCACCCCCAGATCCTGTCAGGCTTGTCATTCTCCCAAATCTTCCTGAAGCCCCAGCTCCCCTAACTTGGAAACAGAAGGTCAAGATCCTGCCCGGATCCTCTCTTCCCAGAGCCACTCTGGGGACTGTACCAGAGAGGGCAGTGTGCCTTGAACAAAGGCCTTGACATGTCCGAGCCTGTGGGCTCTACATCTGGACACAGCTGGGCCTGGGGCAGCCCAGATTCTCCAGGTCATAACTGAACTGGAACAAACGAACAGTTCCTTGGCTCCCAGCCCCCTCTCCCATAGCCACTGGCCCAACAGTCTGATCTCGGAGCCAACCACCACACCCCATTCCTTCCTTCCGTGCACCAGCACCAAAGCAATGCTGGAGCTTAGGGCCAGCACCCAAGTCTAGTCCTAAGGCAACTGGCTGGCTGCATCTCCTTTCCTATCAATTTCTCTATATACCATATCTGACGATGTCTCTGTCCTTCCCCAGTCCCACACCACTCCAACTGTACACCCCTTCTCTTTCTTCTCTCCCCTTTCTTCCTAAGTCTGTAACACAAAGACCCCACATTTACCATTTAGCCAAGTAACAGCCTCCCTGGAGAGAGGGGAAGAAAAGACATTGCCAGGAGAACCCCCTTGCTACAGCTGCCACTCCAGGGATCCCTTCCCTCTAAGGCTATCTTCCCAGGGAACTATTTCAGGACAAACAGATCATACCTGCTAGGGTTTTCTGGTTACCTCTACTTCTAAATCTTTATTCCAATGTTAAGCTACAGTGGGTACTATTAGTCAGTTGCCCTAATTTTGAGTTGGGAACTAAGGCTGCCTATCTCTTCCTTTTAGCACACCTGGTATAGTCTGACTACTTTAACTATGTGCCATACTGCCCACACAAGCAGAAACACACATGGTACACACACACACACACACACACACGGTACACGCACACGTGGTACACACACACGGTACACACACACACACACACACACACACACACACAAAACAAACAAATAAATGGTACAGGGCTGCTAATTCCACTAGTGTCCTCTCAGTCTTCCAGACACTATGGGTTTCTGTAGGTCCCAAGACATATCTGCTCCCGTCTTGCCCATGAATAGGTTTGTATTAGGTAGCTGATGCAGCCTAACAAATCATGTCACTTGCAGTGACAGAAAACAGCCAGCATCATTCATGTTTGTTATTTCTACTGTGTGGCTGGGTAGTTCTGTCTCTGGGTCTCAATGTAGCTAAAGTTGTCTCTGGGTCTGGGATGCTGCTCTGTGAAAGAGCATCTGCCTTACTGAGCTGAAGGTAGGTTGGAAAGGAAGTCACCAGGACCACAGTGTCTGAGGTTGTGAGTAGGCCCGGAGACTTGAGTCTCCCATCTACTGGCAAATGTCTGGCTGTGCAAGAAAGCCTCAGGCCCTCTTCAAGAAGGTGAGGCCTTACTTGCGACATGGTGGCTGGGTACCAGAGCATACAGACAGAGGAAGTCAGGTGAAGCTGATTGTTTTTATGATTTAAAGTCTAGATGTCACCCTGTATCACTTCTGTTGTGCTCCAGCGGGTAGAGCAACCCCAGCCCTCACCAATTAACAGGGAAGAAAATTAAATCACACCCCTCCGTGGGAGGAGAAGCTGTCACGGCTAAGAACAGCAAATCAAAAGGGATAAAAATAAAAGGGAGGCCACAAGGTCCCTGACCCATACTCTGTGGTGAACTTACTGTTAGCATCACGGTCATCACAGGCCCTGAGCTTCAGAAGAAAATAAAGGAAGGTTCCAGTTGCTTATCTCTTTGCCCAGAAGCCCTAGTGCAGCTTTCGGCCTCAACTCCATCTCTGTGATGTCCCTTAGTCAAAGGAATTTTCTCAGAAATGAGCCCAGGCAGAAGCTTTCAAAATTCTTGCTGTTTCTTCTTGGGCTCTTGGCACCTCTTCATTTGCACTCCCTCCTTCCTTCTGTGGAAGAGGTCACGGTTTAGATACAGTTCAAGTTCTCACAGGCTTCCTGTGTTGAAAGTTATTTCCTGTTGTTGAATATGGAGCGAGTGGGAACTTCATTCCACAATGCTTTAGAGGAGGGGGTCTTTGGGAAGTGGTCAGGAGTTGATAGGATCATTAAATCAGAGCCCCACGTGTGAGTCCTGGTGTCTTTACTAGCAGATGCAGACATGTGCACTCCTCTCTCTTGCTAAGTAAAAGCCTCAGAACTCTGCTAACAAGATGGCTATTGCCAGATGGAGTCTCTCAACCTTGGACCAGAAGTGTGAGCAGGAATAAACCTCCTTTTCCTATAAAATAGCCTGTATCATGTGGTTTATTATAGGAACGAAAAGCAGGTGGATACAGGATATGTACTAAATTAAAGATGACCACCAATCTCTGCTCCTCCTTTTGAGGTCTGGGTTGGTCTCATTAGCTTACTTGATAAAAAGAATCCAGCAGATGCAAACTTCTAGAACTTTCAAAGACCTTTTAAATTTCCTCTCAGGTCTCTTAATGCACCCTGTGAGAACACTGGACCTCTGTGCCATGCTAGAGTGAGTGTTCTGGCCAACAATCACTAAACCCAGCCCTCCAGCCACCCCTGCCAGGTGCTCTTCTTGTGAGAGAAGTCCCCTGCACCCCATCCATCAGCCTGCCACGCACTGAACACTAATATGACTCAGGCAGAGCCACACATACTAGAACCATCTGGCCAAGCCCTGCCCCGATTCCTAACCCACAAAATCCAGAAATGCAATAAAATAATAGTTTTAAGCCATTACATTCCTTTTTAAAAATATTTATGTTTTTGTACATGATGATGGACTTATTTCTCATTTCTCTCTCTCCTCCTCTTCCCTGCCCCTAGTCACACCTCCTGCCTGTGCCCCTAGTCTTCCTAGACAGATATACATTTATCTATTTATATATAAAACCATATATATTTGATTTACATATAATTTTATGTATTAATACAAAATCTAAAAGCCACAAATGAGATAAAACCCAAACTGAACATTTGGCTTTCTGAAACTGGCTTAATTCACTTAGCATCGTTATCTCCAGTTGTATCTATTTTCCTGCAAATGGACCACTTCACTCTGTGGTAAGCCACTGAACTCTGAGGCAATGCAGCTCACTGGCATGGCATAGCCACACTCCCCTCGCCTCCCTACAGGGTACCCAGGAGCCTTTGATGAAGAGCTGAGGCCTCTGAAAGGCAGCAGGTAGATTATTGCCACCTGGGGCCAACAGCTGGGATGAGGGAGGACAGGCAGAATCCTGCCTCAGTGGTGGTGTTAATGAAGTCACACTGTGAAGAGAGAAAGCTGAGGTCAGAGAGGGTGTGCTGGGAACTGAAGTGTGTCTCATATACCCACGTGTTGGATCCCAGCTCCCAAAGTGACTGTATTTGGAGACACGGCATTTAGGAGGTAATCAAGCTTTAAATGAGGTCAACAGGGTGGGTCCCTAACCTTGTGAGGTTGGTGGCCTTATTAGGGGAGGACAAACTTCTCAAAGCATGCCGGTGTTCTGGGGAAAGGCCTGTGAGCCTAAGCAAGAATGTGGCCCTTGGACAAGCCAGGAAGCAAGGTCTCACCAGAACCTAAGCAAGTAGACGCTTGTCTCCAGCATTCAGGGAAGTAAATGATGGTTCATTATTTTGTTACACTGGTCCAGCCTGACTTGGCCTGGTCATTGCCGCCATCCCTCTAAGCAGGCCTGGGGTAGGGAGTAGCTTGTTTTCCTCATTTCTGGTCAGCTACTGTTTTTGCTTTGTTCATTGATGGATATCCTCCCCACTCCTGCCAAGTGTCTTCTCAGAGATCTATAACTAAACTAGTGAGTGTCACACATAGGAAGTGGGACTTCAGCCCCATTCAAAGCCACCCAATCTAATGTGCAGCTGTTTATCCTCAGTTAGCTTTTCACTCAGATATCCACACTTCTGTCATCGGAGTCATTTAACCCTCCTTGTCCACTTCAGACCCCCCGGGGGGGGGGCGGTCTGGGAGCAAAGCTTTGAACAAGTGCCCATGGACTGGAGAGATTGCCCATTGTCCCCCTGGCCAGTAGCACTGTTGTGTGTCACTCCTTCCATTGGCTTCTGGAGACAGGGTAGCTATGGCAGCTGCCTTGGAGCTGTCATCTGTGCCTCTGTCCCACCCCACTGTTTCCCTGGGAGCTGGTGGGGCAGCATGGAGTGTGGCAGGATGGACAGGGAAATGTGGTTCAGCTGAAGGTCTGGGAAGTATAGATTGGGGTGGCTGGGACAGAGTGGTGATGGGGCCCCTCCTTTACATTGAGGGAGTTGATATAACCCTGTCTCTCCAGTCTGTGACACCAAATTCCCTTTTCCACGGTCTTTGTGCAGCCATGGCCTCCAAATCCAGAACTTGCCAGATGTAAGAACAGCAGCATTTGAACAATGGAATTGTCAGCCTTTCCCCAAAGACAACATCAACACCCCCAAAACAGAGCCCTGCCTCTCACCTCCCTGCCATCTAGATGTCGGTCTAGTCCTTTCACTGGCTTTGTAAGTGCACCCATCTCTCTGGGAGCTTGAGGGTCAGGTGAACCTGAAACCCTGGCCTGTGTCTTCAGAGCTATGCACCCTGGGTAAAGTGAATTGGTTTTTGTTTCAAAACATGTCCCTTCCTGCCAGGCTGCTGGCGAATTGTCTAAGACAGGCCCCATCAAGGAGCTGGCATGTTGGAAGTGCTGAATGGTGCTATGCAGAATGCTTAAATTTGATAAGAACCCCCAAAACTATGCATGGGCTGTCACCCTTCCTACTCTGTCCATTCACTGGGTCCCGTGAGGGACTGTCAAGACATTGTCCCCTGCTTCCCAGAGTCAGAAAAGCTTCTTCATGGCAACCTTAAAAATAAAGCCAGCTGTGGAGGCCCTGAGGCATACCCAGGAGTTCCAGGAGAGCAAACAGATGCCTGTGTGCGGGCACAAATCCCTGAGTGTGTTTGAGAGTGGAAGGAGCCCAGCCAGCAGTGCTGGCACACACCTTTAATCCCAGTGCTCGGGAGGCAGAGATTGGTGGATCTCTGAATTCAAGGCCAGCCTGGTCTACAGAGCTAGTTTTAGAACAGCAAAGGCTACATAGAGAAATCTTGTTTCAAAAAACCAACAGCCGGGTGGTGGTGGCGCACGCCTTTAAACCCAGCACTCTGGAGGCAGAAGTAGGTGGATCTCTGTAAGTTCGAGGCCAGCCTGGTCTACAAGAGCTAGTTCCAGGACAGGCTCCTAAACTACAGAGAAACCTTGTCTCGAAAAATAAAACAAAACAGAAAACCCAACAAACAAAAATAAGAAATAACGAGAGAGAAAGAAGGGGGGAAGGAAGGGAGGGAGGAAGAAAGGAAGGAAGGAAAGAAGGAAGGGAGGGAGGGAGGAAGGGAGGGAAAGGAGGAAGAGAGGGAGGGAGGAAGGAAGGAAGGAAGGAAGGCAGGCACTGGAGAAGGCCAAGCTGAGGGAAGCATTCATGGAGGGCACCACCCAGTGCTCCCAGGAGGCCTGAGCTCACCCTCCCACCTGAGTCCCAGTTTTCCCTGAGGGCCAGAGCAGGTTGTATGACCTGAGTGATCCTGAAATGCTTCTCATTTTACAGCCAGGTCTCCTAAAGCTTTCAGGGGTGCCAAGAGGGTGAGCAGAACACAGTGGCTCCCGCTGCCTCAGCCAGAGAAGTTTACACAGCAATGTCTCCAGTGGCAGGAGGCTCCATGGCTCCACCACACAAACAGTCAAGAGGGTGGGGAGGCATACACAGGACTTGCCAGAGTGTCCTTCAGGATGAAGCATCTGTTCCTGACATCAAGGCATCAGGGCCCTGAATATACAAAGGTCAAGGGAGCCAGTCTCTCGGGTCCCTTCCTGGCTCCCCTTAGCAGCAGCCACCAAAACATACCGCCTCCGTGCACATCACACCCACAGGGAGCGGATGGAGTTGCACAACTCTTTCCATCCCTGGCCCTGCTCTGGTAATTTCTCTTTTCATTGCTCATTCTTTCAGTTTTTCCACATTTTCCTGAGATGAATGAATGACTAGATTCAGGGAATTTTTTTCTTTAATATTGGAAATGACTGCTAGCATTACAGGCCCTCTTTTTCCTGGCTTTTTTTTTTTTTAGGGCGTGGAGTAGGAATAACTTTCTCTTCTTTTCAAAACCACCTAAAGACTCAGGTTTACAGCATAGTGACCACATTCTTCTAGTCCCTAAATGTCTAGTTATTTAAAAAACAACAACAATAAAGCCTTACATACACACATACACACACACACACACACACACACACACAGAGAGAGAGAGAGAGAGAGAGAGAGAGAGAGAGAGAGAGAGAGAGAGAGAGCTTTTATATATGACCTTTTAAAATGTATACAACTTGGTTACCAAACATGTGTCCAAGTAATGAGACCCTTTCATTTTCTTCAATAAAATTTCTATGTTAATTCTCTAGTTCGCTTGGGCTGGCAGCATCTTAGTCAGTTCAGGAACCAATCCCACTTCTTACTGGTTCCACCTACTACAGGGTAAGGTAGCCTGAGCACCAGGAGACAGGGCCACCTGTTTGCTGAAGCAGATTCTGGGCCCTTTATCCCTGCACTTTGCCTGAGTCCCTGGGCTTTCTCAGGTGTTGGAAGCTGCCCTGTGGTCCCTTCAAGTTGATGGCTCTCTCTATTACTTTCCAGTGGAGATTCTAGGATTCCACCACACACTGAAACCAACAAGAAGGATTTAGGATTTCCTGGGAAGCCCCACAACACACGCATGTACATACACACACACACACACACACACACACACACAGTGTGGTACATCCACTAAAGTTCTTGTCCTTGGGAGCTTGTTACCCCTTACATCTGTATAAGAAAGGCAGAAGGCCTTTGTTGCCTCTAATTTTTTGATATTTTTGTTCCTTCTGGAGTCTCATCCAAGCCACCTGCTGAAGAACTGGGTGCAGAGCCCAGGGTTCTAACCCTTGTCAACGTCTGTCTTCTCTCTTTCCCGTTGCTCTCCTTCCCAGTGCACCTGAGTTAGGCAGGTGGGGGAAGGAGTGGAGGGTGTCTTTGATATCTCTCACCTCAATCTTTGATCTTCTAATCCCTATGATATGGGCAAAGCAATGAAAGATGGGCAGAGAGATTTTTGCTTTGCAGATAAAACCCTCTCTGGGGTTTGGGAAGAGAACCTAAGAGCAGAAGGAAACACCAGGAAGGAACATAAGTTAGTATTTCAGAAAAATTCCCTGCCCAACATATGGTGACCATATGCCCATTACTTCCTAGGATTGTCTCCAATATGAATACTTTTATTCTTAAAAAAGAGATCCCATTATTAAATATCTTGCTAAATATGTTTGAGTTGCATCCTTTAGCTGGTCCTTTCCTATATACATTAAAAGTGCAAGAAGGCTGAGCTTGACTACCACTAATCTAAATAGGTGGTGGATGCATTTGACAACTCGGGTGTCTTCCTGTGTTACACTGTGCTGACTGGAATGAGACATTTCTCAGAAAGCCCATTCAAAGGAAGGGGAGTGGCCCTGAGCATTTCCAGTCTTTGCAGGCACAGGACAGCGGACATGAGCTTGATCGCCAACCTACCACTGCAGCCATCCCCTCAAGGAAAGAGCTGTGGACTCCTACTTGGAGGAGTAACAACTGTAGTCTCTGTCCCTCCCTCCTGGGGTCCTTGCTCTTGTCCTGGATCATCAACCGTAGCACCCAGACTGCCCTAGCATGTGACTAGGTGATGATCGGGCTTTGGCTATCCTAGTAAGGTGTTCTGGAGACACTAAAGGGAAGGCCTGGAGATCAGTCACTCACACCACAGCCTAGCCATCCTCTGCCTCTCACCCTTCACCCCGCAGGGAGCCCCAGTTTCCCCCACAACTTTACCACTAGCCTGCAGCCCACGCCAGTCAGGCTCTCCAACCTGTCTTTGCTCCCTCTGCTCCACACCTATGCACCCCCTGCGTCTGAGACAGTTCTGCTTGGGTATTGAATGTGAAACACCTCAAATTCAACCCCAAACAGCTCATGCATCCCTGGCTGCTTATGGCCCACGCATGGCAGTGGGTAGACTTGAAGTGAAGGAGAATGCCAATGAGCCTCTTGAGATTGTGGGCAAGATTACACCTATGCATTTTCTTTCTTCAGAAATTTTTTTTTTTAAGACCCTGACTGAAAAGCAGTGTTCCCTGGCCAGAGTCCCACCTATTGGTTCCTTTGCCTCTTCCCCCATCCTTCACACCTTCCTGAATCTACACTCCATGGGCACACACTTACCCTGACAGTTTCTGGAAAAAAAAATCTTCAATTGTTTGAAACTTTTCTGGAAATGTTGGAGATTGAACCCAACCTTTGTTCATGCCAGGCAAGTGCTCTATCGCTGAGCTATGAGCCAGGCCTCAATGTGATCAGTTTACTGTACGCTGGGCCTGCTCCATGAAGGCGGGATCCTCTTTGCTTACAGCCTTTGGGCATCACTGCCTCTGTGAAACCTCTCCTGATTGACCCAGGCCGAGTCAGTCACCCACCGCCCAAGATTCCCACATCCATATGACATTCACCATAGCAGAAAACATCTCCTGTACCTTGGATGTGCCTAAGAATCTCCTGTGCACCTCTAATAGAACACAGATGCTCCAGCCCTGCCTCCACCCAGTGGAAAAAAATCCAAACTGGGAGAGAGGAGGCCTCCGGGGACTCCCAGGCACACCCTGCATGGCAAACCGCAAGTGTAGGGTTTCTCTGTGTTCTTACTTCTTTAATGCATTTGGCTAGGAACTCCTTGAATGCACAGAGCTTCGTTCAGTCAGCTCTCTAATCCCCACAGAACCTAAGCCATTCCCAAGGGATAACGGCACAAGCAACCACAATACAGTGTTTTTGATGCGTCAGGCCTAAGGACTCATTCCCCATCCTCTCGGCCTTCCGATGAGGTACTTACACCATTAACCCTATTTATAGATCGGAATGTCTGATGACGGCATCCTAACTTCTGGAAGGCTGTTTTAGGAAGTCCAAGTGTTTTATTCATAGTTTGGCTTTATGCTCTAATCCATTCAGATTGTACAGCTGGCTAGTGAGCACAGTTTATACCTATGGCCTAAGTTCATTTTATTAATGGACATCCGTTATACAAAAGGATGAGTTTCACTGTGGCATTTTAATAAATATGTGTACTTTGGTCATAGAAATACCCCCTTATTATGCTCTCCAACTTTAAAAAGAAGATTAATTTATTTTATGTGTACGAGGGTTTGGCCTGCCTGTGTGTGTGTGTGTGTGTGTGTGTGTGTGTGTGTGTGTGCAGCACATGTGTGGTGCTTGTGGATGTGAGAGGGTGTCAGGTCCCCTGGAACTAGAGTTATAGGCAGTTGTGAACTACCGTGAGTTCTTGGAACTGAACCAGGGTCCTCTGCAAGAGCAACAAGTGGTCTTAACCACTGAGCCATCTCTCCAGACCCAGCTGCTCTCTTACTCACCCCACTGACCCCCTCCTCTTCCCTAACAGACCTCCTTCTACTTTATCTCCCCCTCCCTCATGAAACACGCATGCTTGTCTTTCTGAGTCTGGCTTACTTCACCACCCACGGTGCTCTCCAGTCCCATCCATTTTCCGTCAAAAGAAATCACTGTGTCCTTCTTTGTGGCTGAATAGAAGTCCTTGTTTTCTGACCCATTCACCTATTGGTGAGCAGCAAAGCTGACGGATTCCATGGCAAGGCTATTATGAAGAGCGACTACACACTCGTAGCAAATAGTGTCTGCTGCGTGCTGACTTCAGATTTATTCGCAGGACAGGTGCAGCTGGACCACATGGCAGTTCTAGTTCGGGTCTTTTAAGGAACCTCCATATTGTTCTCCACGGTGGCTGGAGTAGTGTACGTTCCCAGCAACAGCGTATAACATTTCTTCTAAGTTTAGGACTATGTCGTCTGAGAGCAGGGACTTGGCTCCTTCTCAATTCGTGTCTCTTATGGAGAGACAGTCTTCTCCCTCCCTGCTCTGGCTAAGACGTCAGGCACTGCATTAAGAATAGGAATGGCAAGCATGGGCATCCTTGTCTCGTTCATGAATTTATAGGACATGCTTTCAGTTTTTGAGGATGTTGGTGATAGGTTTGTGTTGTATCGCCTTTTTATATTGAGACATGATCCTTCTATAGTTTCTACATGGCTTGTATATTGTGAGGGATGTTGTGTTTTGTTGAAGGTTTGTTAATGGAAACAGTTGCATTCTGTTTATGCGATAGATTACATTAATCAATTTGTGTGTGATCAACCAAACTTGCACCTCTGTGATGAACCAACTTGATGTGATATTTTGAATTGATGGCTAGATTTAGTTTGTTGAAAATATTTGTGTCTGTGCAGCTTCATCAAAGATATTGGTCTGTAGTTTTCTTTTTGGGCTATGTCTTTTTGGACTTTTAGTGTCGGGATGATAATGGTTTCAGAGAATGAGTAGGGAGGCATTTCTTTCTGTTCCATTTTATAGAATACTTTGAAGAGCAATTGTGTTCATTTTTCTTTAAAGGTCTGGTGAAATTTAGCAATGAATCCATCTGAAAACTGGTATTTTCTTTGTTGGGAGATTTTTCATTACTACTAGCATTGCTTTTTATTGCCATGCTTAGGCAAGGAGTGTTTTTTGTTTGTTTGCTGTTGTTGTTGTTCAATCTTGTTAGGTTATATATGTCTAGAAATTTATCTCTTCCTTCTATATTTTCCTGTATTTTCTATATGTCCAAATATTTCAATATTTTAGTGGTATCTGTTTTAATAGTCCCATTTTGCCTTTATAGCTACCAATTTAGGTTTTGGTAATTTTGAGTTGTCATCTATGAATCTTTTGATCTTTTCAGAGAGTTGTTTCTTTCTTTGTTCATTTTAGTTCTCACCTTTATTATTTCCATTTATTGGCTTGGGTTTGCTTGCTTTTGTGTCTCCAGGACCTTGAGATGTCTGAGACCTTTGTGACATTTATTTATTACTTTGTTTTCTGAAGGCAAGGTCTTCCTGTGTAGTCTTGGCTGGCCTGTACTCACTATGTAGTCCAGGCTGGCCTGTACTCACTATGTAGCTCAGACTGGCCTGTACTCACTATGTAGCCCAGGCTGGCCTCAGCCTTGCAGTAATCCTCCTGCCTAGCCTTCTCAGTGCTTGGAATGAGCATGTGGCAGTATGCTCAGGGCCGAGATTGAGGGCATAGTCCATCATACCTGGCTCTTTGTTATTTGAAATGTAGGACACCCTGCCATAAACTTACCTCTGAGAACTGCCTTTGTTGTTACCCACAGATCCTTATATATATATACAGATCCTTTTCTACTGCTAGTTGACTATGAAATTTTCTTAATTTCTCCTTTGAGTCTTCCAATGACACACGAATTATTCCAAAGCATACTGTGTAATTTCCATGTGCTGTACAGTTCATATGTTCCTCCACTGCTGATGTGCATGCACTCCACTGTGATCTAAAAAGCTCCAGGAGATTGTTCTGAAACTTCCTGCTCTTGTTAAGACTTGCTTCATGTCCTAATACGTGATCTAGTCTGGAAACAGTTCCAGGAGCAGCTGCAACTAAAAATGTTCATTCTCTGTGTAGAGAAGCCGGGTGAGCCACGTGCATTCTCTGTGTAGAGAAGCCGGGTGAGCCACGCGCATTCTCTGTGTAGAGAAGA
>JAQHUG010000098.1:3418095-3457728 GCA_028555095.1 Dicrostonyx torquatus
GTGTAGAGAAGATGGGTGAGCCATGTTCATTCTCTGTGTAGAGAAGCCGGGTGAGCCACGTGCATTCTCTGTGTAGAGAAGCCGGGTGAGCCACGTGCATTCTCTGTGTAGAGAAGCCGGGTAAGCCACGCGCATTCTCTGTGTAGAGAAGATGGGTAAGCCATGTACATTCTCTGTCTAGAGATGCACAGTGAGCCCAGTGGGTCTACAGAACAGTTTAACTCTGTTGGCCTTTTGTCTTCATCTGTCTGTTGGCAAGACTGTGTTATCAATATTTTGTATTATATATTATTGTATTATATTGTTATACTGAGGTCTGTCGGTCACTTAATAGTGTCCAGTAGTTTTGCTTTTTGAAACTGGGTGTCCTGGATATTTGTAATTACATCATTATATTCTTATTCTTATTCTTCTTCCTCTTCCTCCTCCTCTTCTTCTTCTTCCTCCTCCTCCTCCTCCTCCTCCTTCTAGCAGGGTCTCCTGTAGCCCAGGTGGGTCATGAACCCATATACATGGTACACATGGTTGACTTTGAACCATCTGATCCTCTTGTCTCTACACCTCGAGTGCTAGGATTACAGGCATGTATTACCATGCCAGTGTTATGTGTTACTGGGAATTGAACCCAGGGCCTTGTGCGTACTAGAAAAACACAGAGTTCTCCGCCCCTTTTATTGATTTTTATTGAGCTCTACATTTTTCTCTGCTCCCCTCCCTGTCTCTTCCCTCCCCTTCAACCCTTCCCCAAGGTCCCCATGCTCCCAATTTATTCAGGAGATCTTGTCTTTTTCTACTTTCTACTTCCCATGTAGATTAGATCTATGTAAATCTCAGTGTCCTCATTGTTGTCTAAAATCTCTGGGATTGTGGTTTGTAGACTGGTTTTCTTTGCTTTGTGTTTAAAAAACCACCCATGAGTACATGTGATAATTGTCTTTCTGTGTCTGGGTTACCTCACTCAAAATAATGTTTTCTAGCTCCATCCATTTTCCTGCAAAATTCAAGCTGTCGTTACTTTTTTCTGCTGTGTAGTACTCCATTGTGTAAATGTACCACATTTTCCTTCTCTATTCTTTGGTCGAGGGGCATTTAGGTTGTTTCCAGGTTCTGGCTATGACAAACAATGCTGCTATGAATATAGTTGAGCACATGTCCTTGTGACATGATTGAACATCCTTTGGATATATACCCAAAAGTGGTATTACTGAGTCTTGAGGAAGGTTGTTTTCTAATTTTCTGAGAAATTGCCACACTGACATCCAAGGGATTGTACCAGCTTGCATTCCCACCAGCAATGCAGAAGTGCTGCACTTTCCCCACAGCCTCTCCAGCATAAGTTGTCATCAGTGTTTTTGATCTTGGCCATTCTTACAGGTGTAAGAAGGAATCTCAGAGTTGTTTTGATTTGCATTTCTCTGATGACTAAGGATGTTAAACATTTCCTTAAATGTCTTTCAGCCATTTTAGATTCCTCTGTTTAGAGTTCTCTGTTTAGGTCTGTACTCCATTTTTTTTTATTGGAGTATGTGTTTTTGTGGGGACCAATTTCTTGAGTTCTTTGTATATTTTGGAGATCAGACCTCTGTCTGATGTGGGGTTAGTGAAGATCTTTTCCCATTCTGTAGGCTGTCATTGTGTCTTGTTGACCGTGTCCTTTGCTTTACAGAAGCTTCTCAGTTTCTCTTCCGACCAATTTTTTAATTGTTCCTCTCAGTGTCTGTGCTGCTGAGCAAACACAGAGTTTTACCTCAGCCTGCCACCATTGTGTCTTCATGATGTGTTTTTCTCAGTATTAGATATGACCTTTGTCGCTTTAAGTCTGCTTTGGCAGATATGAGTAGCCAGTTGCCTCTGGTTCCACTCTCTCATAATTTTCCATCTGTATTATCTGTATTTGTATAGCTGTCACCGAAATACCTGAGAGAACATCCTAAAGGATGAATGATTGGTTCTACTCACAGCTCAGAGAGAGAAGTCCCTGATTGCTTGGCCCCATTCGCCCTGGTGCAGTACATGGCAAGTGGCATTCTTTACTTCATGGGGCCCAAGTAGCAGAGACAATGAGGGAACTAAGGAAGAGATACAAGCACACAACCTAAGAGAACTATTTCCTCCAATAGGCTACGTCCTAAAATTTCCAGAAACTCTAAACATAGCAGCTTGGAACCCTTAACATATGAGCCTGCTGGACACCTTTCATATTTAAATTATCATATCATCCTTTCATTTTTAATCTCTGTGTGGTTTTGCCCGTACAACATAGTTCTTGCAGACAGTAAACAACTGGACCTGCTTTTAATTTAGTCAGCCTGTGTCTTTTCCTTTCCTTTCCTTTTCAAGACAGGGTCTCACCATGTAGCTCTAGCTGTCCTCCCTATGTAGACCAAGCTTGTCTCAAACTCATAGAGATCCACCTGCCTCTGCCTCTGCCTCCTGAGTACTGGGATTAAAGACATGGGCTACTACACCTGGCCAGCCCATGTCTTTTATTAGAGAATAAAGACAGCTTACACCAGGGCCATGTGCTACTTCTTATAGGGTTTTTCTTCCCGTCTTCTGTTTTGTATAATTTTATTTAAGTATTTTTGTTGTTGTTGTTTTAACGGGGATTCTAACAAGAGTCTTGTTCTACCACATCCTAAATCCTCCCACTGAAAATGTTGTATTTTGAGACAGGGTCTTCCTTAAATGCCCAGGCTGGATTTGAACCACCATGAACCCAAGGCTGGTCTTCAACTTACGGCCCCAGCCTGGATTGCAGGTGTGTACCACACTTGGTTATTCTGTCGTCGTTGTGTTACTTATCTGTTCTGCTGGTGGATTTATTCCTTCCTGTGCATTCAGAGCTGTGTTTATCTTCCTCTTTGCCATGTAGGATTCCTCTAATGTCTCTGCAGTGTTGACTGAGTAGTTATGAAGCCCTTTAGCATACCCTGAAAGTCTTTATTCGTCCTTTGGTTCTGAAGGCTAACTTCGCTGGAAATAGTCATCTATGTTGACAGTTTTCTTTGCATGCTCTCCTGGCCTTTGCAATTGCTGCTGAAGGGCCACTGTGACCCTCTGACTCACACAACTTTCTGATTCTTTTTTTGTTCTGCACTCTGCACAAGGAAGCTCCTTTTTGATCCACTCTAAATGTTGTTGAGGATGGATGTCCACATCGTTCCTAAGATTTGGAAAGCATTCTTCTGTTATTTCACTCAGGAAGTTTTCTTTCTTATTAGTTATTTAAGTTAGCACACAAAGTAATGGGTTTTATGGTGGCCTTCTCACGTACACACGCAGTTATGCGGTTATCCCTCCTCCCATCCGATGAGTTTCCTACAGCGCTAGTCTGTGCCTCAGAACCACCTTCTCTAACAAAACATGGGGGCTGGTCCTGTAATGATGCCTCAGGTTTCTGCATATTCTCTTCATAGTTTTCTAAACGTTATAATGCATCAATCTTGTCTTCAAGCAGTGAGGCTTTCTGTTAAGGTGGGGTGCTGTTTGTTTGGCTGGCTGAGGTTTTTTCTTTGTTTGGGGGAGTCTTCTGGGAGGGTTGTGGGGCTTGTCTGTTTTTGTTCTTTTTGAGACAGGATCTCACTATATAGCCCTAGCTGTCCTGAAACTTGCTATGGAGACTAGCCTGGCCTTGGATTTGCAGTAAACCTCTTGCCTCTGTTTCCCAAATGCTAGAATCACATCAGGAATGGCTGGATTTTGTTTTGTGTTTGTGCTTGGTTTTGATTTTGATTTTTCTTTTTATTTGTTGAGATAAGGTTTCTCTGTAGCATTGGCTGTCCTGGAACTAGCTCTGTAGACCAGGCTGGCCTCAAACTCACAGAGATTCACCTGCCTCTGCCTCCAGAGTGCTGGGATTAAATGTGTGCACCACCACCCAGCTGATTTTTGTCTTTTCAAACTCTTTATTTCTAAGATTTCTGTTGTTTTTTTTCCAAAATCTCTAATTCTCATCTCTTTCTTGAACCCCTTTCTCACTTACATACTTTAGTGTGTAATTTCCTTAGTGTTTCCTATATTTTCTTGAGACTATTTTTGTTTCTAAGCCTTCTTCCAAATTCTTTATGTGGCATTTCATCTTCTTCAATGTCTTTGAAGTCGGACGCCTGAGAACAATAGAACTCTGGAGCATCCTGTTGCCTTGTTCTTTCAGATTTCTCATGTCTCTGTGTAGGGATTGACATACCTGATGGATGGACATCTTTTCTGTTTTTACGTGAGAATCTTTCTTAAGGAGCAGTATTCTCTTGACAACGTGTCCTGGGATTTCAAACTGTTGTGGAATACCAAATATGTTTTCAGTTGGATTTTGACACAGTATCAAGTGTGTTGGAGCCTGACAGTCTTGCTTTCTCTGAAGGACTTGTAAGAGTGGCATGCTTCTAGCCTTCTAAGTGGATCAGGCCAGACAGCTGTGTTGCAGTCAGTGGAATATGTGAGGAACACCTTCTGTGATTATGTCCCCAGTCCAGCTGACAGTGGACAACCTGAAAGGGTGTAGGAGGGACCTGTCCTGTGGCCCCTCATGAGTACAGTGCCCATAGTCTTTTGTTCTTTCTTCTCTCTTCTGTTGCTGTAGGGGTGAATGAACAGAGCGGATCATCAGGTGAACCCCATCCCAGGCCTGCCTGCTTAGATCCTGGTTGTAGCTGGGGGTTTTAGCTTCCTTATTCTTTGAGTTAAAGTCTTTGTTGAAGTCTAAGTGGTGGAGGGGGAGGTAAATTGTGTGCACACTCACACACACACATACATAACACACACAGAGAGAGAGAGAGAGAGAGAGAGAGAGAAAGAGAGAGAGAGAGAGAGAGAGAGAGAGAGAGAGTTAGGCATGTAGTTTAGCAACAGAACATCCACATAATATTCTCACGGTATCATGCTTGATCTTCAGAACCAAGCACAAAGAGAAAAACAAATAAGTAATTATGACAAAGGGCAGTGAACCAGATACAGACATAATGGAAAAAACAAGCACCAAGTGCCCTGATAGCCACAACTCTAACAACGGGAAGGGTGGGGACAGAAATAATAGAAACCAAAATATCTGTGGGTGTTTTTCCATGTACGAGTGTGTTGTATGTGCACTTAGTTCGTGTTCATGCATGTGTACGCGTGTGCATGTGTGGAGGCAGAGGTCAATCTTCACTGATTGCCCTGTACCTTGTTTCCTGAGACAGGGTCTCTCACTAACTGCCTGCTGATTCGGTGAGGCTGATTGACCCCTGAGCATCACAGGTCTGCCTGTCTCTGCCCCCCAGTGCTGGCTGTAGAGATGAGCATGGCAGCACTCTGCTCTTATATGGGTGCGGGGACTCCAACCTCAGCCACGTGGTACGCAATACACTGACTGGGTCATCTCCCCAGTGACTGAACCAACAAGCTGTAGAGGATGAGAAAAGAAAGAAAATCTTACAAGAGAAGAAAAACCCAAAAGAAATGTGTTAGAACAGTCAGCAAATGAAAAAGGAAATAGTGGTAAAAGAGGTGGGGGAGGAATTTGACTGTCAGAAGGGACGAGAGAAGAAATAACAAAAAATACATTAGAAAATAAAAATATATATGTATACATACATATACACAAAGCAATAGGCAAATTAAAAAGTTGAAGGAAAGAACGAAGGGAGGGAGGGAGGGAGCAACCGAGGGAGGGGGAGGGAAGATAGCTCCCGTGTTTCCCCAAGCAGCAAGCCCAGGGTGACTACTTAAGATAACTGTTCATTAAGGTACCACCCTTTTCTGTTTTTTTTTTATATTAAAAAAATTCTTTTAGCTAGGCATGGTGGTGTGTACCTTTAATCCTAGCCCTTTGGAGGCAGAGGCAGGAGGATCTCTGTGAGTTCAAGGACAGCCTGGTCTACATATTACATTCCAGGCTGGTCAGGGCTACCTAGTGAGACCATGTCAAAAAAAAAATCTTTGCCAGTTTAACACATGTATATGATGAAGTTTAGCCTTTTATCTGCTCTCACCCTGTCTCACCCTCCTCCTACTGTAGCCCTTCTTCCTGGTATGTCCCCTTCTTACCTTCATGTCCTTTTTTGTAACACTGCAATTTTATCTGGAGAAAAACTGAGTGCTCCCGGGTGCCAGCTTGCAAGGCAATGCCCAACTCACCTAAGTTCAGATCGCCCTCTGTTCTGCGTTGGTTTCTGGGACACTTGTGCCTATGTTTGTCCTTTTTCTTCTTTCTATTACCCCTTCTGTCTACCATACCATCTGGCACTCTTGGGCTTAGGGTTTTCCTGAACTCTGTCCTAATAACCAATCATTTAAAAGATTTATTTTTATTTGCATGTGTGTGCACATGCATGCACGCATTGCGCTCAGGCACACACATGCGCACATTTATGCACGCATGCAGGTGACTGTGATGGAAGCCAAAAGCAGCATCCTCCAAGAGCTGGAGTTTCAGGTGGTTGTGAGCTGCTGGGCGTGGGTGCTGGGGCATGAACTTGCTTAACTACTTAGCCATGTCTTCAGGTCCTGTCTTCCAGCATTGAACTTAAATACTAGTTCTGCCCACCTCGCTGAGTAAACTCTTCTCTGTTTTGAGCCACAAAAGAAGCCACTAAGTGCCACTTGCATCTTATCTTTTCCCTTGCCTTTTCAGAATACGATCACAGTTCTTAGACTCCCTTGCAGCTAGATGTGGACCTGGCTGTGCAGGGACATTTACATCTCCCATGGAAAAGTTCGTGCAACACTGCCCTTGGAAGCCTGTATGGTGAGCCCAAAGAAGTGAGAAGAGAGTTGTGGCAATTCCGGTGACCTCCCAGACACCCACCCACCTGACTGCCCTCATGCTAATTCTCTGCCTGCCCTGTATGCTGATCCTGGCTTACTCCAGAACCTAAGGGCATCCCATGGATGTGGGCACCCCACTGGAGTTCCAGAGGCTTAAAGTAACTCAGCTGTGGCCCTTGCTGAGGGAGAAATCAAATCCCTGCTTTACAGCAAATCAGAGCGATTTGTGTGCCCTGCCTGACATTTAAAGGCTTTTAGGGTTGTCCCTGCATTGTTTCATATAGAAGTGGCATTGTCAGAACTTAAAGAAGTAATGGACTCCCGGCCTAAATTTCTTGGGTTCACATTCCAACTCTGCCCCTTTATAGTCAATTCCTTAACCCCTGTGTGTCCCCATCTGTAAAATGGGAATGCTAACAGCCCCTTCTCTTTGGGCTGGTGTGAGGCAAAATGGGTCGATCTAAGTAAAGTGTTCCTGTCATGTCTGCCACACACATAGGACCTATATGACCATGAGGTTCTCATGATCTCAAGAGATTCTCACAAGTTAGGAAAGTAGGGGAACACACACACACACACACACACACACACACACACACAAGAGAGAGAGAAAACCAAACCCAGAGAAGCTGAATTTGCTTCTCAGGCAACACAGCCAACAATAACCACGTGGCTACCCAAAGCAAGGATTCTGAGTCCCACAAATATGGCATACAAGGCCCTGAAAACTAGCGACTCAATGTCTCTCCCTCCCCTGGCATTCCTGTGGCTTCCTCACACATTCCCCATGTCTCCCAGGAACATCTGTGCTCCTACCCCAAGCCTACTATGGGCATGGCAATGGCCTCTACCTCTCTACACTCTTGCTGCTTAGTAGCAGGCAGGGATCCTCTGGGAACCACACTCATTTTTTTGGTGGCAATGCTGGTGGCACTGTGATAGCAATACCACACCTTCAAACAGCTCTCCAGGACCTGCTGCAAGGCCTCTCTGGTACAATTGCCAAGGGCCGGTACAGGGAAGCCTTGTCAGAGGTGGAGGCCTAGACCCACAACTGGGAAGTGACAGAAAGGGCTTATGTAGGTGTCCTTGGACAAACCGAAAACAGAAGAACATTGAGCCAACTGCATGGGAAACAGATGTTATCTGGGAAGCAAGAATCCATCATGCAGAGTATCTGGGTGGGATCCTGGGGCGGGGTACAGCTCAGCAGTTGTCCTGATGAGGTGTTTATGTGAAAGGGTGTGATGTGGCTGCCAACGGTTTCAGGGTGTTCTGGGCTTTGCAGCTCCCACAGACCCTTCCCAGATGAGGCTCATCAGCCAGGGCAGGCACATCGTTACCTTTAGTCACAGACGAGGGTAGGAAACCCAGAGGTACTTGCTTCTGACCTCACCCCCGGACAGACACAAACCAAAGCCAAAGGATCAGGTAGGTCCAGAACATGTAAGGGACTGAGGCCGGCGGGAGCTGGGCCAGCGCGGAGGACAGGCACTGCTAGGCACCCAGATTGTTGCCAGCTTGGAATGCAGCCCCTGAACCGCAAGATCATTGGATTTTTCCAGAGAAGCTGGAATCTGGGCTTTAAAATTGTGAGCTCTCTCATCCTTTAATGTTGACAGCTAATATAATTTCTATTGAGCAAAACAGAATACATTCCTGGGCTGGCCTAGGTTCCAGGATGCCAGTGTGCCAACTAGGCCCCACGTGTTGCCTCCAAGATGCCAGCAAGGCTGGGATGAGCCTCTAACTCCCTCAACTGAATTTTAAAAACTTTTAAATACCTCTGGGATGGATCAGATCACATTCAACACAAAGGGATTATTTGCCAAGGGCTTGCATGCCAGGTGTAGTTTAGAGGGTATGAACCATAACTTGGGGGGAAAAGCATGCAAAACCCAACTCACAGAGCACATACTCTAAGAAAGAGACACATACAGATACATTCATGGAATTTCCCATATGTTAATAGTAATTGCCAGGGAGAAAACAAAACCAGACGGGGGATGAAAACATTTCGTGTGAATATTGCAATTTCAGATAAGGCGGGCAGAGGTGTACTCTTCAGATGGTGGATCTGGAAGAAGACTGAGGGGGTGGAGGGCGTCATGTAAGAACAGGCATTGTAAGAGCCAGGGTAGTGGATGGCTTCAGGGAAGCAGGGTCTTCAGACACAACAGGACAGCTACACATCTGAACTCACAGAGACTGACAGCATGGACAAGACAAAACACTCGAAACAAACAAAATCCCACATGGAGAAGCAGAAGGCACAAAGTCCCTCCTCTCGACAAAGAGCTATTTGCAATTGATACTGGGTAAAAAAAAATCAAGTTCTCCAACAGAGTGTCACTGGGAATATCAACCATATTCCAGGGCAGGCCCCATTCCCAGGAGTAGTTGACCAACACAAAATGGACTCCACGTATCGTGTGTGTGTGTGTGTGTGTGTGTGTGTGTGTGTGTGTGTGTACGCGCGTGCGCACGCATGAGCGCTTTCTGTTTTGATTTGGTATTTTTTTGTCTTATTGGTTTTTTGTTGTTGTTGTTGTTGTTGTCTTTTTAAAATGCATTTTAATTAGCACTTTTTTATTTTATTTTGAGAGAGAGCATAAAGATGAGAGGCTAGAGAGGTGGGAGGATGTAGAAGGAGTTTGAGGAAGGGGAAGAATATGATAAAATATATTGTATGGATTTTTTAAAATAAATTAAGTTTTATAAAAAGAATAGATAAGCATTAGTAAGGTGAAATGTTCTGGAAAGTTCTTCCTCCAGGTCAGCATACCAAGCTGTGGTCTAAAGGTGGGGGTCAAGGCTACATCTCAAGATAGCAGCCAAACTTGGGAATGTGTAGGAGTCTTCCGCGTGTTACTGGTTCAGGCAGTTACTGAGAGCGGCAGATTTGAGAAGCTAAGTCAAGTCGGTGAGGTCTGACCCTGTGTGAGACCAGGAGAGGCCATTGGGGAAGGCAGCCGAAGTTGCAGTGGGGGTCCCAGGACTGAATGTGTCATGGAGAGAGGCTGAAGCTTGGTACTGTGTAGCGGGCTGGGGGCCAGGAGAGGACATTGGTGAAGGTACAGCCTAGCTGCGGTGAAGCCCCCAGCGTACAGGAGAAGCCAAGACCATGGGACAGCCACCACTACAGCAGCAGCTACGGAGTGGAGCCAGCCCGAGCCTATGTCACAAGCTGTGTGGGCTGCAGAGGGCAGAGCCTGAAGCCCTGAGCTGTCCAGGTCTTTCAGAGACCAGGCGACCGTAAGTGGGTCCCAGATGTCAGGCAATGAATTTTTACACTGCTGAATTTTTTGCTTAAATTGTGTTTTGCTTTTGTGATTGTGCCCTTGTTCTTCCCTCCTGAAGTATGAAAGTAACTTTTAGTCAGGTGTGGAAACACATGCTTTTAAGCCCACACTCGGGAGGCAGAGGCAGATGGATCTTTGTGAGTTCAAGGCTATCCTGGTCTACATAGAAAGATCCAGGGCAGCCAGAGTTGTTTCATGGAGAAACTCTGTCAACTCAAAAAAAAAAGGAAGAAAGAAAAGCCAAAAAAAAAACCTTTTTTTTTTTTACAACAACCCATAGTTTTAAGGCCATGGATATTATTTTAAATTGACTTCGGATATTTTAAGGAGACTGGGATTTTAAAATTTATTTATTTTATATGTATTAGTGTTTTACCTGCATATATCCATGTCCCACACACACGAGCTACAGACAGTTGTGAGCCGCCATGTGGGTGCTGCCGATTGAACCTGGGTCCTCTGGAAGAGTAGCCAGTGCTCACAGCCACCAACCAAGCCATCTAGCCATCCCCAGACTGAACTTTTAAAGTCAGAAGTTTTAAAGACTATGAGATTTTTTTTAAGTTGAGGTATTTTATATTGTGATATGGTATTAAATAGGATCTTGGGGATAAAGGAGAAACGAAAAGTTATTGTTTAATAGTGTGAGTGTGGTACTGTCAGGCTGACAAGAGGACAACTGTCCTGGTTTTTTTTTTTGCTTTTTGTTGTTGTTGTTGTTGTTTTGTTTTGTTTTTGCCAACTTGACACAAGGCAGGCTCATCTGGGAAGAGGAACCTCAACTGAGAAAACGCTTCAATCAAATCTGCCTGTAGGCAAGTCCGTGGAGCATTTTCCTGATTAATGATGATTGGTAAGGGAGGACCCAGTCCACTGTGGGTGCTGCTCTTCCTGGGAAAATGGTACTGGGCTGTGTAAGAAAGCAGGCTGAGTAAGTCATGGGGATCAAGTCAGTGAGCAGCCCCCCTCCGTGCTCTCTGCTTCAGCTCCTGCCTTGAGCTCCTGGCCTGCCTTCCCTTCACTTTGGACTACAACCGGAAACTGAAATTAACCCTTTCCTCTCCAAATTGCTTTTGGTCAGTGTTTACCATAGCAATAGAAATCTAACAAAGACACATGACAGGGGCGTTTTTGTGGAGACAGAACTATTTTACATCTCATCTTTATGTGCAAATTTTCAACATCATTAATTTCCCAGGAAACAGAAACTAAAACTACAGTGAGCTATCCCTACATCTGTTGGAAAGGTCAAGAGCAAAAGAGTAACTGGCGACTGGCGACAGAAGAGGAGAAAAGAAAAGCTGTTTGCTGCTAGTGGGGTTGTAACTTAGTACAGGTGGAAGGGTCTCCTAGAAGCTTGGGACCAGAGTGTGTCAGATTTTTTTTATTATTATTATTTTAGGCATTTTTGAGATTTGTTCATATAAAATTGGATTTCTTGGAAAAGGAACTCTGAACACAAAATTCGCTTACAACTCAAGCACACTTTCTGTGCTCAGCCTGGGAAACCTGTGCCATGGTTTTCATTTTGAGCCTGAAACATATCAGGACATGGGACTCGCGGCTCGTGGTGTCAGCAGCGCTAAAAGGCCCCAAATTTCAGGGCATTTCAAATTGGGGGTTTTGAATTGAGGGTGTTGCTCTCAGTCATGGTAGTATAGAAAGTGTGATGTGGAGGCTCCTCAGAAAAATTACAAATGAAACCACCATCGGATGCACAACAGGGAATAAAATCAGCCACTGAGCGGTCCCTGGATTCTCATAGTCCCCGCTGCACTGTTCCCAGCGGACACAGTTGGCTGAAAGCACAGCTGAGGAAGTTCTGAGCACACTAAACAGTTATCACAAGACAGAAGAAATGGGAGGCAGCTGGGTGGTGGCGGCAGCACTCCGGGGGCAGAGGCAGGGGGATCTCTGTGAGTTCGAGGCCAGCCTGGTCTACAGAGCAAATCCCAGGACAGGCTCCAAAGCTACAGAGAAACCCTGTCTCAAAAAAAAAAAAGAAAGAAAGAAAGAAAGAAAGAAAGAAAGAAAGAAAAGAAAAAACAAAAACGAAAGAAATGCGAGGCGCGCTGCACGTACTAGCTCAATTCATCGAGTACACAATATGCCAAACATCATTCTGCATTCCACAACCGGCTGTAATCTTGTATCAGATTTAATAAGAGAGTGAGCAATCTGATAAGGGTGGTTATGGGTACACAGACTTGCCAGAGTCCATCCAGGGTACCCGCTCTTTTAGGCCAATGACTGCAAAGGTAGTTGAGGAAACTATCTCTTGCCGGTGGTGAAGAATGGATGACAGAGGAGCAGGGAGCTCTGTGCTGGCCCCCAGTGGAGTCAGAACAGCAGGGTTCAGCTGTCCCCATCCCTACCTCTGTGGTAGGGGAGAGTCATTTAAGAACAAAGTGTTAAGGAACTGAGTGATTGCTGGATAGGCCAGGAGGCAGAATGCTGGGTGGGGCTTCCATCAGACTAAATCCAAGCTCAGTGAAGTGAGCAGAAAGGAAAGGAGCTGGAGACGACAGGCAAACCCAGGGAGTCCTCTTTCTATGAGGAGGTATTTGGGGCAGACCTGTGGAGGGGGGAGGGAGACACAGGAACAAGGCTGAAGAACAGGGTTCCAGAGAGCCGGCAGCCTAGAATGCGCTCAGAGTGGGCACAGAGAACGTGGGTGAGGAAAGCTGGGTGAGGTCCTCCAAGGGATGGAAGGGCATCAGCCCCTCTCCTGCTGAGCCCCAGGACACCTGTTTATTATCAGCAAGGTTTCCCAGCTCTGTTTGTGGTATCTTGGTGGGGGCCACTCCTTAAGGCCATGAAGAAGTATAGGACACAGGTCTTCTCTGGGTGTTAGCTGGATGACTTTTGACATGTGATTTAGTAGACTCTCAGTGCCCTTGTATTAAAACAGGAATAAGATTTTAAATAAGGAATTATATTAAAGTTCTTGGTATATATGTTAATGCGTAGCAATTTATTTTTATTAGTAAGACAAGATGAACACAAGGAGAACAAAGGAAGGAATAGTTTAGGATAGGACATAATTAAGGATATTTTTGGATGATATAGACTGGACCTGCCTTCAAGTTGGAAGCAGAATAGGAAAGGAAATAGGAGATAGGAAAGGGGTGGGATTCACCCAACCTTCATGTACTCCTTCATGTCCAACTCCAAGGGTTGGACAAAAGAGGATCCTTTCCCCCTTCATAGTGCTGGCCTGTGTGTAATTTACATAGATGTGTGTGTGTGTGTGCTGATTTCTGAAAGTGATTTTGTGTGTGTGTGTGTGTGTGTGTGTGTGTGTGTGTGGTTTGTGCACATGAGTGCAGTACCCACAGGGGCCAGAAGGGGGTTTCGATTTCATGGAACTGGAGTTGCAGGCAGTTGTAAGCTATTATGCATGGGTGCTGGGAACCAAACTTGGGTCCTCTGAAAGAGCAGCAAGTGCTCTTAACCACTGAGCCATTTCTCCAGCCCTATGTGTGCTGATTTCTGTACCTTCTTCAAGACTAATGGGTTAAGCAGGGAAGATGGGCATCATGCCTGTTTGTTTGGCTACCACACCTGTAGAGTTCAGAATAGTGCCAGGCAGGGAGCAGGCACTCAACAAACAGTGCTATCCAGGTCACAGGGAGATACCAAAGTCCTCACAGCTTTCAATCTAAAGCTGGAGTCTAAATAGCAGATTGTTTTCTGAGGTCCATATCAAGATCTTTGAGAGATATCAGGTAAGTTGCCATGGTGAGCCCAAAGAAGAGAGACAGGCTTGAGTAAGGGAGTAGGCAAAAGAGGTTGGTGTAGGACTTCAGGTCCTAATGCAGGGACCAGAGGCTGTGAGAATAGGGATGCACCCACCTCAAGGAAACAGGGCTCTCTGGGACTGAGGAGCCCAGGATCTGGGGCACTTCTGGGTCTTAGAGGTCTAGAGCTCAGAGAGGCATCCCCATCGCTTTGTGGGTGGCTTTACCCACTCAGCATGGCAGGACTGCCGCCACCTGCTCGAGGAAGCAGGAAGCAGTAGAGTAGGCAGGGAAGAGCGGTGAGGGGAAGAGGTCAGACGGAGCGGTGTAAGAATGGAGGAACGAGGGAGGAAGGGCAGAGGAGGGATCTTCATCCAGAAAGCCTGGCCTCACCCACCCAAAGCCCACCACCCTACCTTTCTACCCTGCCTCTAGAATAGCCCGCCATGGAGGCCTCTGTAAACCTGGTTTGGGAAATGGTTGTCTCCATTCCACGATCTTTCCCTGCTGCCATCTGCTCATCCCTCTCACGTCTTCCCACACCCCTCTGTTCTTCCTTGCAAGGGTGCTTGCTTGCCCGGAAAACTACTGCTTTCATGAGGAGTCACTCATGAGTCATGGTGATGATACTATGGCCCTAATGACAACGTCCTGCCATTTACCCAGCCCCTGCCTCCCAGTCCAGCATTCCTTCAAAGCCAAGTTTGTCCGAGACAGGGGAAGGTGTCTGTAACAGCCCATGACTGTCTGGTTCTCCGGCAAGGAGGCAAGGTAGACAGAAGGAAGCTCTTCCTGACAGGGCTCTTTCATCAGGAAAACTAGGCCAACACCAATAGTGGAAATGGTTAGAAAGTAGAGAACCTCCCCTGCTGGGGTCTCAGTGGAAGCAGGATCACCATCCTGAGCCATCTGCTCCCAGGCCCATATCACTTTGTCGCTGTATAAAGCCCTGGCCCATGAGGCAGACAGCCGGAGTTGCCAGGCACCTTCCAAAACATGTTGTGCCTTTTTGCCTTCCTTCTGTGGCTTGGCTCACCAGGCCTGAAAATTCCATACACCTGGGGTGGGCCAAGTTGGGACCTCAATCAGAAACATCACTGTTTCCAGCCTGAACACTCTGAACAGCCTCAGGGGACGGGACAGGCAGGCCTAAGGCCCTGAGATTAGCAAGGGGCACTTTCAGGTTGCACACAGGGAAACAAGGAAGCCCAGAATAACTTCCTGGGGCCTGATGAGGGTACTTGCTATAGAGAAGTGGCTGGCTTAAAGGGGAAAGCTTGTGCCCAGCTCACAGCCTGGGGCCAGATAGCTCCTGGCCCGACTCCCTCTGGACAGAGCCAAGGCCAGTGTAAACACTGTGAGGGAAACATGGTGTCTCCTGGCAGGGATGCTCCCTAACAATGCTCTGGATTCCTTCACAGGACTCACCAGTGCAGCTGGAAAAGGCATTGACCTTTCGTTCCTGCCCTCAGTCAGACAGACCCTGTCTCGGTGCCCTCAGGTCGTCTTGTCCATCTGTCCAGCCCGTGTGGATGGTGGGTCGATGCTTGGAGGCTGGCTCGCTTCACAGAACCCTTGCTACACACCCTGGACACTGACTGGCATGAAGGAACGATGCCAGCATGGCTCTTCCCCTCACCACTACTGCCCTCAAGAAATACCCAGCCCTACAGGGGGACAAGCAACTACACAGGAGTCTCCAGGGACCACCGTTCTAAAGATGGTGGGGGTCTGGAGTCCAGGAACAGCCCCTCACAAGGGAGTGGGTGTGGGACAAGGAGTTTGCTCAGGACGGTCACACTCCTGGAGGAGGCACGATGGGACACGGTAACCAGAAGAGTGGCTTACCTCTCTAGAGACCAAGCCTGGGCAAGGAGCCGTTGTGACAGCTACAAAACGGCTATGACCTCTCCCCTTCTGTCTGAGCTCACCCAGCGTCACCTGCCCCAGGTTCTGCAGTGGCCGTTGTGAGTCTGGAGGTTGAAGCAGGAGCAAGGGCCTGACCTGCAGGCAGCCTGAACGTGGGGTAGCCTGTACTCACTCTTCGCTCTGGCTGGAGCCTACCCTTCAGGCACAGCAGCATGAGGAAGCTCACAGACTTAGAAGTAGCACTGTGACCTGGGTCTGAACACGGGCAGTGGCCCCCAAGGGCACAGTGAAGGCTTCACTGGAGACCAATCAGGAGATAGCAGAGCTGGGCAAACACACCAAGGGAAGGAGAGGTGCCCAGAAAAGAGGCTGTGGCTGCGGGAGGGAGGAGAGGACGAGATGACGCTGGTGACACCTGATGAAGAGATGATAGCCCCTTTGCTTCAGAGAATCACAGAGCAGGTGACACGAGAGGTATGGAAGGGACAGGTGGCCAGGGACCACCAGGCAGCACATCTTATAACGCACCCTTGGCCTAGCTGACAGCTGTGCTACCATTTATTTATTCTAAATACATTTATCAGGACATCAGAGACAGCAGAGACTTGGGCATCCTGCCTGGGTTCTGTCCGCTCTTGTCAAGTTCTGTCTATGTGACAGTTCCTAACTAGTGTGACACTCTGACTTTCCTTTCCTTCTATGCAAAGTGGGGGTGAGCCGAGGCCTCCTCCTGGGGTTGTTTTGAGGACTCACTGTGTGGATGGACTGCAAAGCAATGCTGGACTAAGCACTCATGGGCCTCTCTAGTCTCACTCCTTTCTGATTTGCCAGGAGCTGGGTTTGACCTCTACAGGTCCTCCAGCCATACAAAGGCAGCAAATACGAAAATGAATGGTCACTGTTCTGTGGCACAGGGGGCAAAGACAAGAACAAGCTGATTTGCCTACAGAAAGAATTCTACACACATAAGCATTTAGGTTGGGCATTCCAGGGTAAACAGGAGTTCCTTAGATGGAGACTAGGAGGAAGAAGGACATGGAAACTCTGGGCTAAGACCCAAAGATTTGAAAATCCAGTGACCATGATTCCCAAGAATCTGGTTTTCAGAGAATGACAGGAACGTTGGTTCAATCTTCAGGGGCCAAGGATTTTGATTTCATTCTGTAAACAGCTGAGAGATACGACAGAATTTTAAGCCAGGGACCCACGTGGTCAGGTTTACATTTGGACAAACAACACATAAAAGATAAGAGGGTGAGAAACTACAGCAAAAGATAAAGGATTTTTTTTTAACAACTCCTGAAAATAACACGAGAGGAAAGCCAACCCTGGCCTTCACAGGCTCACTGCCCAAGCAAGCACTACTAGACAGAGACCAAGACTCAGACCTGCTGCCTGTTGGACCTGAGCTGGCTTTAGGGCCCCAAAAGGTGAATCAGGTTCAGCACCAACTGTGGAAACAGGTAGACCAGATAAGACGGGACAGCGGTGATAGGGAGTGGTATGGATTTGGGGAGATACTCACTAGGGTGGGGCTGGGATACATGAGGGCTCTGAGGGGCTGTTGCTAGCCTGGGTGGAGAGGGATGTCCTGGAGGAGGTGCCACTGGGAAACGAAGGACCTCCTAGACAAAAGGAATGCTGAGCAAAGGTGTCGCAAGGGAGGTGGTCTGGAGTGCCCTGAGACACAACCAACATTTGTGGTCTAGAGTTTGAAGAAGTGCTAGAAAGGTGGGTGGGGGACGCAGCAGGAGCTCAGACTGCATTCTGTGGTCTAAGACTCACAGCCAAGGAGACAGATCAGGCGGCCTCTGAAGCAGAAGTCTGGGGTGAGAGAAGCCAGCTTCCCTAGCGCATGTGAGGCCTGGGTTCCACCCCCAGCACCTCACAAGCAAACCCCATAGATGGGCCTAAGTGAGTGCATGCAGGGTGGGCTTCTGGAGCATCGCACCTATCCTGGGGCTCAGAACCCTTGCCACAGGAAAGATGGCCTAGCCAGGCTCACCTCTTGGAGCTGAATAGATGGTGTGATGGAGGCTCATCTGGACACCACAGAAGAGGACCAGGTCTGGAGGAATCAGTGCTCTAGCAGAGGAGAAATAAGCAGACTTAAAAGCCACAGAGGAAGGACCCTGACAGAATTTGGGGTCCAGGCATACTGGGACAGGAATGGTGATGGACAGAGAGGCACTCCTGGGACATCCACTTGAGGAGACTCTGAAGCCAGGTCAGTGGCTCCTCAGTCTAAGTGTGAAGATTTATTTTCAATATTGACAAAAAGAATGTGGGGCTAAGAAGATGATTCAGCAGGTAAGAGCTTTACTCTGCAAACATGAGGACCTGAGTTCAAATCTCCCACACCCGTGTAAGAGATTGGGCATGGCTATGTGTGCCTGTGACTGCAGCATTGTCAGGTGGAGACTGATGGCTCCCGAAAGCTTGCTGGCCAGTCAGCCTAGTCCAAAAGGTGAGTTTCTGGTTCAATGAGAAACCTTGCTTCAAGGCAATAAGCGGAGAGCAACAGAGGAATACACATGACACCCTGCTCTGACTTCTGCACACCAGCGAGCACATCCACACACTCACATGCAGAAACACACACACATGCACGCATGCGTGCACACACCTGTGCACAATGTTTTGATAGACTTTCCAAGAATAGAAAACACCCTCAAACCAAGTCCTGGGGCTTCTGTAGGTTTAGATCCCTGCATGTACCGTGTCAGCACAGGCACACCCGAGAGACAGAGCAGATGCACAGGTCCTGATGATGTATCTGTTCTCAGTGGTCTCATCTTGGATTTATGGATTAGATGTGCCATGTCTGAGCAATGGGTCTTGCACAGCTCCTGTCCCTGGAGAGGTGCAAGCCCTGGAGCAAGGCCTGGAAGGCACCTGCCAGGCAGAAGCTCTTGGGAGGTCTCTCTAGGCTTGATGCTCCTGGCAGGTGTGAGTGTCGGGGTCCAACCCCAACATACATTATCTCTCTGAACTGGTGTGGAGGCACGGGAATAATTGAGACATAGTTCACACGGCAATATTGGAAGGGAGTCTTAGGGTACATTTAAATCCTGAAGATCACCGGTATTTATTCTCAAAACAGCTTTTATAGCCAAAGGTAAACTTAGGGGAAAGCTCATTAGCATTCTGTTTCCGGGGTAGCAGGACTGAAGTCAAGTCTGCAACTATGGCTGCTCTGTCACTAGCTTAGATTAACACCTCTTCCCAGGCGATCTCCAATCTCCAGAACAACATTGGCATATCCTGACCCTGGCAGCAGCCTGTCTAAAACTGCTAGGTGACCACCTCAGATGTGACCTGTGGCTTGCAAGCCTGGCTGCTGCACAATGTAAAAATATGTGGCCCCATAGTGAGGGTACCCACATAGTGAGGGTAGTGTCTTTGGCAGAGCTGCCTTGCTCTTGCCTGACTAGATTGTGACAGGGGACATAGTTGACCAAAACATGACCACACTGATCATTGTCCCATCACTAGCCCACACTGTGCCCTTGTGAGGAAGTCATCCTTTACCCAAGGCACAGAGAAGTTTAACGAAGCAGGCTAGCTCATCCTGACACCAGGACCTGACTGAAAGCTAGGGCTGAGCCCCTATCACTGTCGTGACTTGTGACTTTTACTACATTAAAGTTAGACTGGAGTTTCGGTAAGATGCACTCAGACCATCCAGGAACTTGGGAGGCCCTTACTTTGACACGCAGATGTTGGGAGGCCCACTGGCCAGAGGTTGCAGTCTAACATAGCTTAGCAGCTCTCTCCAGCTTTGGCACAATATGGAGGACTCCACCCCTATACCCCACCCCAGGCTCCCTCCTTTCTTCTTAGCCTTATTTGGAGGATATCTCTAAACCCTGATGCCTGACTTATCTCAAGGATGACCCTTGTCACAAGTTCTCTGCAATCGCTCTTCCCCTGCTGCCCACATGGTAATTAAGTAACAATGCTGTAGCTATTTTTGTAGGGCTGCACTGCCACTAATCCAGATATAAGACAGGAGCATGCCACCTCATGCAAATTAGAGTTTGCCCCAGCTACCACCCCAATCCTATATATTCCCTATAATCTGGACTAAAGTTGATCTGTCTCACTGAAGCTATCTCCCGGAAGGCTGTTTCCAACACGGTCACAGGCTGCCCAAGGCTCTCTGTCACTGCTTTTGCCCCCTTGTTCTCGTGGACTGCTGGCCAACAGACTGCGAAGAGAAAGGGACCCCGTATGCAGAACTCTGTCATTCCCCACCTGAGCTTGGCTTCTTAAGGACCTGGAACTCTGAGCAGGGCTCACTGAGGCTATTGCATGGCAGCTGGGCAGCTTTGCACGCATTGCTGGAGCCATGGGATTGTCACGCACTGTGTGCCTCTCTTACCATGTTCACCCTCCCTTCTCTGCAGGGCTGCTGGGGCAGTCTGCGAGCTGAGGAGCCCTAGGCAGGATTCCTGACAACCAAGGGAAAGGGACTTAGGGATCCTCAGCCTGGGTATGCCTATGATGCCATGGTTACCTCTTCCTTCCTGGCCTTTGCCCTGCCTCCTTCTGTTGAAACAAGCAGAGAAGTCTGTGGGAAGGAGAAATAGAAACAGTCTACAAAGTACCTTTGGCCCCATTTTCCACAAGCTTAAGCCCTTGGGGGATGCTGGGTATAGACTTGTGTCTTGGCCAGAAGTAACAGAGTTAAGGAAACTCTTAGGCTGGGGACTGGGTGAGGAAGAATAAGAAAAATCAGTAGGACCCAAGAAGGCCACTGGTCGTCTCTCTGATACAATGCCAGGCAGCAAAAGGAAATGATCACCCTACAAAGGGCTTCTGTCCCTCACAAATGCTATCCTGGAAGGGATCAAAGAGCTGCTGGGCTAGACCAAGGCTGGTTGTGTACTACAGCATGGGTAACTGGGAGCAGGAGGCATGTCCTCACACAGCCCTGCCCTGGTGGTCCAGCACCACTAAGTCTGTCTCCGGGAAGCTGCAGATGAGCCCAGAGTGGGGATGCCAAGGATGCGATGGAGTTCGCCACTGTGCCGAGACAACTCTCTGTCCCAATGCTGTAGGGCAAAGGTAAGTAATGGGGCAGGGCTGTTTGCCCTTGCTGTTCACAGACTTTAATTAATACCTGCACATGAGGACACAGAAACTCCGGAGGGACCTGAGTGGCCCAGGGGCTCCTTTTCTTAGCATGGAGAGGAAGCAGGGCCAGGACTGGTACCACACATGTGAGCCTCTAAGCCCAGTACCGCTGACCTCAAATGAGGGACCCAAGCCAGGAATGGAGGTACACAGCTGTGATCCCAGCATTTGGAAGGAGGAAGCAGGAGGATCAGGAGTTCAGAATCATCCTTGGCTACATCATGACATGAAGCCATCTTGGGGTATGTATTATTCAAGGTTCTCTGGAGGAACAGACCATATGGGATGAATTTATATATATTAAAGAATTTATTAATTCAGTTTACAGTAAAATAGCAACAACAACTGAATCACACCTGAGAGGCCAGGAACCTGGTAGCTGTTTGGGCCATGAGGCTGGATGCCTCAGCAGCAGGAGTAACCTCGCTCTGGCTTTCTCTCACTGTGGGATGGCAACTTGGAAGATGCTCGGTCCACAAGCCTGGGTAGCTCAGCAGTCCCAGTCAGACTCTGAAAGCCTGAAAACCTCCTTGGTTCATGACAGCAGACTGGGAGCATGGCTCTAACAACAGCGGAGGAAATGGTTGCTGTTGCAGCAATAGCAACGGGGTAAAACAACTCAGCAAGTGGGAAGGCCAAATGAGCAGCCGGAGATGCCTTCCCTCTGCCGCCTTTTAAACTGGTCTGCTACCAGGAGGTGCTGCCCACATATGGCGCGGGTCTTTCTGCATCAGTTAAGGCAAGGGACAGTTCTTCAAGAGAGGCTCCCTATCCAGGTGGTCCTAATTTATGCCAAATTGGCATTCCACTCAACCACAATAGGCTCCATGATGCCCCATCTCAAAGCATATATAACTTTAAAAAAAAATCAAGAGCCCAAAGGTCCAACAAGAGGAGGCACTGGGCAAATGAACTTGGGGGAGAAGAAACACAGAGAAAGAACTGTGTTCACCAACATGGAGCAGCTGGCAAGTAATCCTGGGAGGGGACATTTAAAAAAAGCAAAGGCAGGTGCTGGTGTGGCCTAGCCAGCAACACTCAGGAGGCGGAGGCAGGGGGACTGCAACCTGCCTGGACTACAGAGTAGGGGACTAGGATGAAGAGGAAGGGAAGGACGGAGAGGAAGAAGTGGGGATGGAAGAAAGAAGGGGATGGGGAGGAAGGGAAAAGGAATGCAGCTGAAAGAGAAGGAGGGGGAGGAAGGGGAGAGAAGAATAGAAGATAAAGATGATGAGGAAGAGGAAGTTGGAGAAGCAGAAGGGGTCTAGGGAGGAACAGCTCTGAGGCAGCAGCAGGATCTGGAACTTGTAATTCCAGCTACTCAGTCGGGGAAGGAAGGGAGGAACACAAGTTCAGGGCAGTCTAGCAACTCAGTGAGACCCTGTCTTGAAAAGAAATGTTAAGTAAAAAGCAAGCTGGAGATGTAGCTTAGTGAGAGAGTGCTTGCCTAGCAGGGACCAGGCCGTAGGTGGGATCCTCAGTATCAGAGAAAGGGGAGGGGAGCAAAGAAACTGCACATGGGGTCCCCTGGGTGGAGAGAGGCATGGATCCACAATCAAATTATGACACGTTAAAAATAACATTTTTGTAAGAAGTAACAGAAACTGTCCTTGTTTAACCCTCTTAAACCCAATGAAACAGACCCTGTGTCGAGCACCCAGACATGCCAGGCTCTGGGTGGGTGCTATGGTTCCCAACAATGGACAGGCTGCTGTCTTTTCCTAGCAGGAGCCCAGGTTCCCCTACCTGGACAGAGGGATGGGTGCCCCAGGATTCCCACAGCCTCTCCCCTGCTGTGCACTCTAGCCTGGGAGCCTCTTTGAGGGGTAAGGAGTGGCTAGCCTCTGTGGGTCCTGGTGACCACCCTGAGGTCTGAGCCAAAACCCCTAAAGCCTACTCTGCCCTGCCTGGAAGTGGGAGGTGGGAGGCTGGGCCCCCTGATGGCTGCACTTGGAGGAATACGGCATCCTGTTGCACAATCTGCCCTTTCTTCTCTGGCTATAGTGCGCACTACAGTAGCCAAGACAGCCGTTACCATGAGGGCCAAAGAACAGTGAGCCCCAGACTGATGGCGGTCTTGGTGGGCAGGCAAAAGTCTCTAGAAAAGCAACTGAAACCCACCGCAATGGGGAGGCCACCTCTCTCTGAGGTCTGGCCCCTGCATTCCACATCAGCCATGCTGCCAGGCCTTCCCTGGTGGCACAGCCTGGATACGCTTTCCACACTTTCCCAGCATTCCCCAGAAATGTCCAGGAGTATCACACAAGGAAGAGGTGAATATGTCACCCACTGTGTTTCTGACACTCTGAGAGCAGGGCTGCTCAGTCTGGAGAAGCCTTGGCTGTGTGAGCGATGCTTGCTGCTCTGGCGAATGTCCCTGGAACTAGGGAAAAGCAAGGAGGAAGACAGGTTTGTTCTAACACATGCACCTAAGGAAACTGAGGCTCAAATCTGCTCGCAGGAACTGAGACAGGAACAAGGCTGGCATTTTGACCCAAGTGTCCTCTCTTCTCACAATGCTGGAATGGAAGAGCGCTCAGAGTTCAGTTAGTATAACCTCGAGTTTTACAAACAGCAAAGACAGGGAGGGAAAGTGACGCAGTGTGCAAGAGTCAAAGCCGGGTCCCAACAGCTCAGGCCTCTGTCCTCAATTTAGAGCTTGTTCTAGCCTCTGTCAATGGACACAGGCAGGTTGGCTAACCTCACCTGTCTTGTCCCACCTCCCTTTACCAGTGGCTGTGAACTCAAGTGCCTCTCATTATGGAAAATAAGCATTGTGTAAAGAAAGTCCAGCCCTGACTCTGGGCTAAGGCAGCAGAGGCAGCAGATTGGCCGTTGTGTGGAACAGGGACGTTCCTGCCCTGCCTAAAGGCATCCAAATAAAATAAAGTAAGTATGAACTCCAAAACATACCAGTAGGGTTTTGTGGGAGTAGGCACAGGAGAAACAAAATTGTCAAGAGTGGGTAATTTTATTTATTTAGTAGTTACTTTTTCTTTTGAGACTGTCTCACTTAGTCTTCCAGCTGGCCTCAAACTTGTAGCAATTCTCCTGCCTCCAGTCCCAAGTGCTGGGATTACTGGCATGAGCCACCACACCAGCATAAACTGGTAACTGTTGACCTGGGTGTTAAATAATGAGATGACGGTTTCCTGTGTAAATATGTCTATGAAGGCCATGGGCACAGTTTAGTGGTAGAACACTTGCCTAGCGTGTACAGGGCCCTGGAACTGGACCCCCTAGAACCAAGGGGCTTGGGGGTGGGGTTACAGGCCAGAATGCAAATGTGTATGTTTTTACATTTCTATAAAGATCACTTTTAGATTAGTATATCATGTCATGGTCACAGGGCACCAATCCGCAAACTGTACACTTGACCTTCCTATGAATGGCCCTGGTGGTCCCTTACCTTCATTTCACCTGTTTTGCATGACCTGGAGCCAAGAAGATAAGAAGGGAGAAAGGGGATATTAGCTTGAGAAGGAATTGGCAACACTCCCAAGAGTGCAGACTTTGGGGGTGTGGTGGGATCCCTACAAGTGGGTACACCACCTGCCCGCCCTACCAGCACAGTGAGAAGGAGGTAGCCAGGCAGTGAGTGAGGTTTACGTCCCTCCTCTTCCCTGGTGATTCTTCCCCATGACCCCTTCTGCAGCCCCACTGTCTTACCAGCCTCTAAAGGGCCTCACACACCGAAACTCCCTGAGACACAAGGCATCGCGAGATCAAGCAACTTGCCCGAGATCACACTTCATTTTCTATGAGTGGAATGAAGAGTCGAGGGCTGGGGTTAGGGTTGGGTGTCTCTGAAGTCTCTGTTGGCCCAATAATGACTGAGTGGATGTATTCCCCTGAGGTTCTGAGCAGGAAGTTGTAAAGGATGCTCCTTCAAGCCAAGGGTGCCTGATTTTCAGCTGGGGGAATGAATATTGGTTTCCAGGACGCGGATATGCACTAAGGAGGCTGTAATCCCCTTGCTACTGTCTCATGACCACACAGCCCCCAGATCTCATCTGAGTGTGACACAAAGCTGAGAGAAGACCCTCAGAAGACCCCCCGATGTGGTCCACGAGGACTAAGAATGATGACTTGAGGATTTACAATCAGAAGACCCCCCAATGTGGTCCACGAGGACTAAGAACGATGACTGGAGGATTTACAATCAGAAATCTGCTTTAACTGGGCTGCGTGGTCCTGGGGCCGGATTTTTCTCTCTGATCTTCAGACTAGCCTTCTGGCCACCAAACTGTCAGCTCACTGCACGGTGAGGCTCCACTCCCTTAGCAAGTTCCTGGAGATGATGGGGAAATATCATCCCTGTTTCTGCTCTGAAAAGCATCCCACGATGAATTGAAGAATGAACCTCAGGGAAGCAAAGCTTGCATTGGGAATTTAACAGGCCAGTGCTGGACCCAGCAACCCGCCCTGCCTGCTCAGTAGGAGCGACTTATTTCCAAAAGCCTTATTTCCCTCCCTTGATCTGGCTTGTTCTCCAAACACGGGTCAAACGGTCCCGCTCCAGAGTTGCAGGAGCAGGGAAACGTTATTAAAAGCGAGAAAGTGAGCCGTTAGTGGGCATCGGGTGTGGATGAGGGCTGTGCAGTTTTGGCTGCCAAATAAAGACTGTATTGTTGTCATTCCTCCTTTCCCAAGCGCCCTCCCTCTCTGTCCCCTCCCTCCTCTGATCAGCCCCTCCCTCCTCCTAACCTAACCTCCCCACCCCAATAGGATCTGGTGGAAGAAAGTCAGGCAGACACACACAGACAGGCACTACTGGGAGACCAGAACTACTAGCTGGCTCTCTGCTGCCACAGCTCCACCAAAGGGTGGGGAGGAAGAGAGGAGTGCCCCACAGTCCAGAGGAGAGGCAGGTGTGTGCAGGTAAGCCCAGGCAGTGGGGAGAAGGCTGGAGACTAGAAGGCTCCTTCCTCCAAGGGTTCCCTCTAGCTCTGTCCAACCTTTCTTCCTCCCTCCTTCCCTTCTTCCTTCTTGTTTTTCCTCTCACAGAGCTCCTCATTTCTTGCTGACACCCTCATGTCTCTTCAGCATCCTCTGTTCTTCTGTTTGCTTGCTGCTGAAGTTAAACTTTCTTCAAGGGCAGATGTTTGTTGAACACACAGAACTGTGTCGCACACAGAATTTCAACAGAGTAGGTGTTGCCATAGAAACCGGACACTAGAACCCTGTTCTCTGCACTTTTCATGTACTATCATACATTGCAGAAGACAGACAGACAGACACACACACACACACACACACACACACACACACACACACAGGATCTTGTCTCTTACCCTCTCACTTACCTCCTCAGCTGCAAGACTGGAGAGAAAGTGTCCTCCCGCAGAGATGACAGAGCCAGAAGTCATGTCTTGGCTTAGCAGGGAGGACATGAGCAATCGGGTGATTTTCCTCTTTCTTTTGAGCTTAATTAGGTAGGAGGGAGAGAGAAGTGGCTCTAGGGCCTGCACAGTATCTTCTCAGCAGCCTGAATTCCTGCCTTCCTGGTCCAAACCACTTGGCTTTTGCAAAGAGAAGTTGATGGAGCCTGCAAGCCTTGGAGGCCTTAACTCTAAGTTAACAATTTTTCTTTGCCCTGCAGGTAGTCAGAGACCCATTTCTCTCTGAAGTTACTCTGAAATTATCCTGACCATTCAGTTGGTAAGGGGACTTCAAGTGGAGAAGGGGGAGGGGATGGGATCCTGAGAACCTTATTTTCATAACTCTCTCCCTTCCAGCAATGGGGGGGAGGAGGGCATGGCAGCAAGAAGGGTGATTTTCAGAAGCCCCTAGACAGTAGACAGGGAATATGGAAGCCAGACACTCACTACTGACCTACTGAACAGGGCCCAAGGAGCCCAGAGCTGTTTTAGTGCACTCTGAGATTTCCCGAGTGTTCAAGGCACAGAGGGCTGTGTGGCTTCCTGGAAAAGGAGCCCCATAGTCCCAGCAGTGGGAGTGACTCCTGGAGGGACTAGACACTCTCGTATGACTGACCCCCCACCCCTGCGCCATCATCATCACCTTCATAAGCCTGGGCAACCATATTCCCAGAGAACATTCTAGAAAAAAAGAAGTTACCTCAAGACAGCTCCTCTTACCTGCTAAGATACCTATCCCAGGCACCCAAGAGCTGGTACTGGGCACTGTACCCATCCCTTTTAGATGCCCTCTGCCTACGCTCCACAACTCTGTCCTGTTGATAATAAGTTCCTTACCTTCCTGGAGGACATGTGGGTAGAGCATCTTGAGGCTAGAAAGAACAAAACAGCTGGGAGAAGCCACAATCAACAGAAAGGAGAGACGTCCCTTTGCTGGCCAGGATCCCCAGTTGCTACAGAAAGCAGAGAGCTGGGCTAGACAGTCAGGATGGAGTTACGGTGAGCTTTGCCCAGGTGTCTGGGGGGTTCCAGCCAGCTGGGTCTGACTGTCAAATGTGCTCTTTTGAGCCTCAAAGGCAATGAAGTTTCTCTGAGTGGAAGATCTAGTATTGCAAGAAAGACCCCTGTCTTTCCTCAGTAGAGGGATGGAGGATGTTAACCAAAGACTGATAGAAAAGCAAAACAAAAAATAAACAAAACCATTGATTGAAAGTGGTACCAGCAACCCCTTTACATCCACTGAGCACACACACTTTGCACGTCGACTGATTTAGCCCTCACAACATCCAGACTGGGGCTGCACTCGGCAGCAGAGTGCTTGCATAGTATCCACAGAACCCTGGTCTCCATCTTTAGCACCTCCAAGTTGTCAAGCACTCCGGACAGATGAGGAAACAGGCTTATGTAGTGGTACCCAGCTAAAACAAGTTGCAGGAGGGAACCAGAATCTATAACCACATCCAGTCTCACATGGATTCATCTTGGCATTAGGCAAGGTTTAAAAGTGCTGGGGAGAGAAGCTGAAAGGCAGATTTAGGGAGCCGCGGGCTATTAGGGATTTTCTGTTTGTCTGATTCCTTCCCCATCCCCTCCAATGGGGAGCTTGCCCTTTCAGACTAGTTTCCTAAAACCACAAAACCTCCACTCCATTTCTATCCACCTATTCAAACAGGAACATGGCGGTTCCTCTGCACATAGCGTTAAACTTGTTTTTAGCACGTTTTGATCTGCACTGCCTTTTTAAGTTGCTTGTGCCACTTACATCTGGTAACTGGGGGAGCTTTGCCCAACCCCAGTTCATGCTGTGCATTTAGAAGAACCACTCTCCCTGGGCTGTCCTGGCCCACAGTACCCCAGCCCCATGCTGCAGGAGTGCAAACACTGACAACCCCTGGGTTCTTACCACAGACAAACAGGGCAGGTAGGAAAGAGGACTGTCTCACTTTAAACTCGGGGAGCCTCTCCCAGAGCCTGCTCCTCAAAAACAAACTCTCTCTATCATTCACAGAGCCTGCTTTCTAGAACATGCCCTCAGATGCATGAGCTCATCCCAGCCTCACACACACGTCAAGCCTGGGCCCCCACGGGAGAGTCAGGGTCAGGATTCAAGCCCAGATCCACGCTGTCAGAACTGAAATTTGAGTTGCCAGATCTCTTAGGACAGAGCGTGAACTGAGGTCGGGGAAGCAGCAGCCTTTTCTGATCCAGAGCTGGAGAGCACATCTGCAGGAGTTTAGTGAGGGGTGTGGTCAACAAGCGCTCATTGATTGGGGGTGAGCAGGGCCAGTAGGGACTGGGATTGGACTGGACCTGGGGAGGGATACTTTCAGAGGCATAAGTGATTTTAAGCACAGACACCCCACCCTAAGAGAGCTAATGACACGGAAGATCGAAGGGCCCTGTCTAGGGCTTTGTTGGTGAGACTAAAAACCCCTCTG
The DNA here is from genome assembly GCA_028555095.1 of Dicrostonyx torquatus. NCBI lineage: Eukaryota > Metazoa > Chordata > Mammalia > Rodentia > Cricetidae > Dicrostonyx > Dicrostonyx torquatus. The sequence goes on from JAQHUG010000098.1 coordinate 3,446,712, forward strand.
GAGTGGGGTTACCGCCAGTCTGTCTCAGCTCTCCTTTATGGAGAGCTAGAGCAGCAGAGGGCATGACTAGAGAGAAGGGCTCTACAGTGAGAGCTCCCCAGAAGCCTAGGCCAGCCCCGCTCAGCAGGAAGGGGTGTGCCCTTAAGGAAGGCCTTGGAAAAGAACACAGTTTCCTTGTGTACTCTGGTTTAGCCCAGGGCCTGAAAGAGGGGAGAGCTGTTCCACGGAAAAGGCCCACTTTAGAGCCAGGGAACTTGTGGGGAACCTCCTGGGGCTCTAGGCTTGGGAGCCAGAACAGAGGGTTTCCAAAGATACCGACCTGGAGATGAGGATGAGGGAGGTCTGGGGATCCCCACGCCTGATACAGGCAGGTAGAACTGAATGAGTTTCCCCTTGGGATAGCTAGCCATGACAGTGGAGCCAGGGTTGTTCAGCGCACCCACAGGAGGTGCCCTACTCCAGGACACTGTTCCTTACAAGCTGGCTCTGCTGGGCCCCCTGGAAAGCTTGGTTTAACTAACTTGGGGTTCCTTGGAAGGGCCTTTGGTGACAAAAACAAAGAGAACCAGGGAACTTCAAATTTTGGCCTTGAGGCAAGGTTTCTCACAGCATGAGGGTAATCTGGCCTACAGACTTCTGGGTAATTTGTAAACAAAGAGATTTTTAAAAGAACAGAAACAAATCAGGGTTGAAAGACTGGTGCTTTTCTAGTGGCTTTGGAAAGGAAGAGCTTCACTCACTCCGTTTCTAAGTAACATGACTTCTGTTTTCAGGAAAATGAAAAGCCTTATAAAATGTGAATTCCTAACACCAGTTGTAGAGTCCTGTGGGATCTGGGAACAAGGTTCAAGTTCAAGAGCTGCAAGGGACACGTTGTCTTTCTAGTCTTTTCAGAGAAGCCTCAGGGCGGTGAACCAAGGATCTAACCGCAGTCCCTTGTCACACAAGGCCCAGGGGAAATGACCTTCTAAATGTACCTGAGAGGTTTGTCTGAAAAACCCACCCCAGACGGCAGGATTGGCCTCTGTCTTCCCCCATTCTACCCTCCTTCCCACATAGATCAACATACAAAGGTCACACATGTATACTGAGAAGGTGTGTTTGCCCATGTGTATGGGAAAGGTCTGAGTGTATGTACAGAGTGGTACAGGCTGGGGGCAAAGAGGGGTGCGCGCGTGTGTGCGCATGCGTGCTTGTGTGTGTGTGTGTGTGTGTGTGTGTGTGTGTGTGTGTGATGTATATACATGACTAGGGACGGGCACAGTCCGATTCTGCCCATCAGGGACTGAGCTCTGCCTGCTTGCCTGTTATCTGTCACAGTCAGCTCATCCTGAGCATCTGACGCACAACTTGGGGAGTGTCCCTACCCCTGCTCCTTTCCTTGATCAAAGCATGCAGAAGGTCGCCCCTAGGAAAAGCAAAGGAAGATTTGACATTGATAGAGGCTCCGGGGTAGGTGGGAGATGGAGACCTAGATTGGAGGCCATGATCACAGGGTTCTTACAAACTAGGGACATGCTTTAGCTCAGTTTGCCTCTAAGAACCCCAAGAAGCCTGCATCGCCAGAGCTACAGTGGTGAGGAAGATCCGAGGTGAGCCAGTGATGGGATATGGACAGTACCAGGGATGAGGCACATGGGAGATGCCACTCTTCAGCTAGGATGATCATTCTGCGTTTCCCCTCCTTCAACCACACAAGGCAGCAGAGTCACCCAAAAGCCCCTTCAGTTCTTGATCCCAGGGTCACTAAGGCTCCCCAGAAGTTCTTCCCAATACTCCATTTCAACACTACCAATTCCAAAGTCTCTGGAGCGACAATAGCAGCTCTAAAGCAAGGAAAGTGTCCCCCACGTCTTTCTGTTCCTTTCCTGTTTATTTTCCCAAGGGCCTCTACATCTGGAGAGGAATTCTTGGCATGGCTCATGTTGGCAAAGACCGGCACTCTTTGAGCCAAGTGCAGGGGAGGGGACAGAGCACGGGTGAGTGGCTGAGTGCTGGTGTCTGAGCATTTCCCTTTCAGGGGATTTGGTGTCCTGTGCCCACTGTCAAACAGCCTTCCGTCCTCCACCGGCCACTTCTTTCCTCCAGCCTCAATTTTATAAACAGCAGGGGATGGATATTTTAGCAATGATTTTTTTCTTCAAATGCTTTGTCTAACCACCCTCCGTGTGTGTGCATGTGTGTGTGTGTGTGTGTGTGTGTGTGTGCGCGCGCGCGTGTGTATATGTGTGTTCTTTTTCAGTATTCCTATCTCTGTCTATAACAGATTTAAGGAGCAAGACTGTTCATGCTAGCACAGGAGACACCTTGGGGACCCCTCTCAGGGTGTTCACAGAAATACAGGCATGGTTTGAAAACCACTGCCATATGGGGTTTGTGAGGAGTCATGCAGACCCACTGCTTAGGGCTCTGGGCCATATCCTAGAAGCCCCCTGAAAAGGGTCGGGAACTTTTCTCGGGAGAGGGGAGATATAGTGTCTGGTGGGTTTTTGATGTCATTTCATGGCAGAGCACTTGCCATATAAGAGCAAAGGTGATCTTATATTACAGCTGGGGAGAGCCCACCCCCAATTAAAGGTTGCCAAGGTGCCTTAAGACTCTGGGTTCCCAGCACCTTGTGCTTTCTACCAACATATACCTTCCCATGGCGCGGGGAGGGGGGGCGGCTTCGAAGAATTCCACAGCCCCAGGTCCTCACCTGCTCTTCAGGGTCCCTGGCTCTGCCTCGCTCTCCAGGATTTAGGTCTAGAGGAGCCCTGCTGCAGAGACATGCCTTCTATTTCTGAGGTCCAGCAGGCTAATTATTCCCAGGTTCCTTCCTGCAGGTACATCACCTGGATCATGAGGGCATCCTTCTTCTGGCTCCTCCCACTTCTCCTCATCTTGGCCTCAGTGGCCCAAGGCCAACCTACAAGACCAAAGCCTGGGATTAGGCGGAAACCCAAGCCAAGGCCCACACCCAGCTTTCCTCAGCCCCACGAGCCAGCAGAGCCAGCAGAGCCGACAGACCTTCCTCCACCCCTTCCTCCTGGCCCTCCATCTGTCTTCCCTGACTGTCCTCGGGAATGCTACTGTCCCCCTGACTTCCCATCAGCCCTCTACTGTGACAGCCGAAACCTTCGCAAGGTCCCTGTCATCCCACCCCGCATCCATTACCTTTACCTGCAGAACAACTTCATCACCGAACTCCCTCTGGAGTCTTTCAAGAATGCCACAGGCCTGAGGTGGATTAACCTGGACAACAACCGGATCCGCAAAGTGGACCAAAGGGTGCTGGAGAAGCTCCCGAGCCTGGTATTCCTCTACATGGAGAAGAATCAGCTGGAAGAGGTCCCATCAGCTCTGCCCCGGAACCTGGAACAGCTGAGACTGAGCCAGAACCACATCTCCAGGATTCCACCCGGTGTGTTCAGCAAGCTCGAGAACCTGCTCCTCCTGGACCTGCAGCACAATCGACTGAGTGACGGCGTCTTCAAGGCCGACACCTTCCAGGGCCTCAAGAACCTCATGCAGCTCAATCTGGCCCACAACATCCTGAGAAAGATGCCGCCCAAGGTCCCCCCGGTCATTCACCAGCTCTACCTGGACAGCAACAAGATCGAGACCATCCCCAAAGACTATTTCAAGAACTTCCCCAACCTCGCATTCATCCGCATGAACTACAACAAGCTGTCCGACCGAGGGCTCCCCAAGAACTCCTTCAACATCTCCAACTTGCTGGTGCTGCACCTGTCACACAACAAGATCAGCAGTGTGCCGGCCATCAACAACAAGCTGGAGCACCTGTACCTCAACAACAACAGCATCGAGAGTGAGTGCGGTGGGGCCAGGGGCGGCCACAAGGGGGAGCACACCAGGCTGATCTCAGATTCAGGAGATCTCCTCCTCTGTCTCCAGAGTGCTGGGATTAAAGGCCTATGCCACCACTGCCTGACTTAGAGTTCTTTCTCATATGCATAAGACCTTACATTCCATACTAGCACTGAAAAAAGGGGGGGTGGGGAAATCCCACTAATTTTGACTGTGGCCTCACTATTTGCTTCTTCTGTGTGACCTGAAAAAGATATTCTACCCCTATGAAATGTTTCCTTGCCTGTAAAATGAGGGTGCCAATAATATCTTCTTAAACAAAGTCAATAGGATGAGCTAATTGTGTTTGCATGAAATGTGCTGAGCACCATGCTTGAAAAGCACGAGGTTTTCTCTCTCCATCCTTTCTCAACAGCATCAGCTTTTCTGGCCACTGGACCTGTGAATAGGATAGACTCTGACACACTGCTGGGTGTTTTCCTACGAGTAGAACAGAGATACAAAGCGCTCATGTTCCAGGCCTGCCTCTGCAAAAGAAGCCAGTAGAACCCATGGCAGGGAATTTCCCAACTCTAAGCCTTGGTTTTTAAAAGCCCATCAAGAGGACTCAGAGAAGCAGTTACACAGTCAGGGTATAGGTCTGGTAAAGACAGGACAGGGGAATGTTTATCTGATTTCTGAGTCTAAATGGAAAGTTGCAATGTTTAGCCGGGACAGTTTTCCTAAGGAACACTTACAGGGTCCTGAGCTTAGTGTGTCAACTGTAGCCCAGGATGTGAGGCCAGAGCTCAATTTTTCTTCAGTCAAAAATGTCAGCTCAGACATGAGGATACGTGTGTGCAACCCCAGCACTTGGGAGTGAAGGCGAGAGAATTGGGAGTCCGAGCAATCCTGTATTTCATTAGACCGTGTCTCAAAAAAAAAAAAAAAACCACAAAGACAAAGACAAAGAAACCTCTATCCACTGGATGTGGTGGCATGTGCCTGTAATTCTGACTCTTGAGACGCAAGGATGGAGAGTTCAAGGTCAACCTAGGGGTACAATAGCTGTGAGTAGTGCACCAGCAGAAAGGCTCAGAAAATGAGTACTTAATCCTTAAATAAACCATTCATGCAAAGAGTGCAGCTGCCCACCATCCCCAGCTGGAACCATGTGACTGACCTTGGAGGTGATCTACAGTCACACCTAGCCAAAGTCGCTCTGTCCGAAGAGGAGACCTGTAGAGTCCACACCCTTGGCTGTCATCCCCCTTTTCCTCACCCATGCTGCCAGTTCCTCTGCGGCTGACTTCTCCCCTTCTTTCTCCACAGAAATCAATGGGACCCAGATTTGCCCCAACAACCTCGTGGCCTTCCATGACTTCTCCTCGGATCTGGAGAACATACCTCACCTGCGCTACCTGCGGCTGGATGGGAATTTCCTGAAGCCGCCCATCCCTCTGGACCTAATGATGTGTTTCCGCCTCCTGCAGTCTGTGGTCATCTAGGCTGTGCCCAGAGCTGGACTCCCTCTGACAGCACTTGAAGGCTGGTGGCCCAAGCTCTGGTGCCCATCATGTCTCTCTGTCTCCCTCTCTTGCTCCCAGCTCTGCCTTTCTTCCTATCCCTTTCTGAAGATGGAAAATGCCATGTGTCCTGCTCCAGCTCCAAAGACACCCTGCCAGCCAAAACCTCTCTTCTTCTTTGGTCTCCCTTGCTTCAGAAACATGAGCGTAGGCCAACAGAAGCATACGTACCCCTCCCTCCCTGGGTAAGGTAATGGATGGATGCCTTTTCTTAGTCTTAGTCAAGCAAGAATTGGAAGTCATCCCAGAGGAGAACCCTGGGAAATTCTGCTGAGCACTCCTGCACCTTGGGCATCATTGCCTCAAGAAGGCTGACAAACCCAGGTCTCCTTCCAAAACTACTGCTCTGCCTCCCTGTTTCCTAACACCAGACATCAACCTGCTCTCTGCTGCCTACCTTCTCCAGGAAGGAAGTGTGAGAGAATGACTGAGGTGGAGTGGAGGGTCAGGGCTCCCCACAAGTGTCTCCATCAGCACTTCCCGCTCTTCCTCCTTCCGGCCAAGCACAGCACACACCCTCTTGGCTGGGTCTCAGAGAAGAACAGCCAGGGAGGAGAATGGTTCAAAGAACTAGAAGTGGGCTAATGGGTGGTGGCTGGGAGTCAGAGCCTGAGAATGGGCCTGTGTGGATGTAGATGGGGCCTACAGTTTCCCTGACCCAAACCGGACAAAAGACCCAAAGCCGTGGAGGACAGTGTTCACAGTGGAAGGCCAAGAGGCAGCAACCCAGACTCGTCTGCTCTCTGTTATGTGCATGACCCAGTCCCCACCCCAAAGGCAGTTTTTGAGAAACAGGGAAAAGGGAGTGGAACACCTGGAAATCTCCCAGAAGCCTCTTTCACACTGGGGCTTAGCCTCTACCTCTAAAGCAGACTCACCGGTGACATCTGGTGGCTGGTAAAGGTCACAGCTGACTCCACTCTCCTTGTGGGGCTGTTGCAAACAGCTTCCATGGGGGAAGAGGCCTGCAGGTGACTGACTGGCTGAGTGTCTCTCTCCCCAAGGGTCTAAGGGGGAAGGACAGAGCTGGGGCTTCGTCCCCATATGAGTGAGTGTGAATGGGAAAGCCTTGGGAGTCAAAGGGAAGCTAGTTTGGTCTTGGCCTTGCCGGGTCTCTCGCTCTCAGCCTCCACATTTGTACTCAGGACGTAAGCAGGTGGGATGCTCCTCCAAGGTCCTCTCAGAGCTGTGCTGCGTGTCTGTGCACACTCTTCTGGAGCATACCTAATGCAGGACAAGTGGTGTAACCCCACCTCCTTGCAGTAAGTTATTCCTTGCACAAGCCCCCCCCCAAAGGTTCCCTACCCTCCCTTTCTAGCCCAGGTGAGCAGCTTGGCAGGTTTCCAAGAACCTGGGCTTCTGGCCTCTTCTGTCCTTCACTTTCCTCTAGAGAGGCTGCACCTGCCCTACCACAGTTCCCTAAGTGTGTGATAGGAGGAATACGGTGAGGTGAATTTTTCTGGAAGTGAGGGGAGCACAGGACCCACCCACATTAGGATGGGGAAGTGTCACACAACTGTTTTAAGACATTGGATTAGGCTGGGCCCGACAGTCCAGAAATCCCATTTATATTCTTGATCACATTTCTCATCTGCTCAAGATTGAAAATAGAGCCCCACTTCACACAGACTCTTTTCCCCTCGCTGTGCAGCTTCCTCATTCTTCCTAGTTGCAGCTGATTTCTCCAAGGCTCCTGCTTAAAGTCAATACAGTATTACGGCTGAAAGCAACCTGGTGCTACGGCCTGGACAAGCCCCTTCTGCATCTATGCACAATCTTCAGCCTCAAACCCTTTGGGGAGGCCCATAGGGAGCACAGCTCCTGCAGCCGCTAGAGATGGGGGTGGGCACCGATCCTGCAGACTGAACTAGCAGTCACACCATTGGCATCCCATCATCCCACCAAGAGCATGCCAGCTTCTCCCACTGCTCTCTGCAGCTGCCAGCTAGAGGGGCTAGAGTTAAACTGGCTTTACAGGAGACAGACAGACAGACATACTACACACAGACACAGTGTGTGTGTGTGCTATAGTTACATTTGGGTTTAGAAAGCCCCTTCTCACACAAGTTCATTCGCTCAGCGCCACTGGCATCTATACATGCAGGTGCACACGTAGGGGTGTGTGTGTGTGTGTGTGTGTGTGTGTGTGTGTGCACGCGAGCTCTGTATGCCTTATCTATTCTCTTAAAGACCGTGTTGGCTCTGAATCAGCGTTCACATTTCAACAAGCTTCATAGCAGAGGAAATAAAGTCATACAGACAAACACCCAGCATGAACCTGAGCATGGGGATGGGCCCAGTGCTGTCTTGCCACCCCACTTCCTACATCTTGCTGAGCACATGAGTGAAGAAAATACCTTTCTTAAGAAGCACGTTTTAGCTGTATGTGTAGAAGTGTTCAGCCTGCATGTATGTGTATGCACCACATGCGTGCTTGGTGCTCATGGAGGTTAGAAGATGGTACTGGATCCCCTGGAACTGGGAGTATGAATGACTGAGAATCTTCATGTGGGTGCTGAGAAACAAACCCAGATCCCCTTAATGAGCAGTAAACGCTTTTAACTTCTGAGTCACATCTTCAGGCCCCCAAATACCTTAAACTCCTAGGAGCCAGGAGTAGTGGTACAAGCCTTTAATTCCAGCATTCGGGTAACAGAGGCAGGCAGTCTGAGACCAGCCAAGGTTACATAGTAAAACCTTGTCACAATAAATGATTTGTAGCAGAGATATCCCAGAGCCTATTCTCAGTGAATTTCCCCCAAACTCATAACCTGCATGAAAAATGATTCCTAAAGTCAGACCAGAAATCTAATAGCTCCATTTGAAACTGAAACAGCCAGGTTCTTTGGACCCACAGATACCACACTGTGGAGTTTCGCAGCACTCAGAACCAAGGCTTTTCCGCCCAAGGAAAGATTATAGACTAATTGGGGAAACGCTGTGTGCATGGAAAGGGCCCAGGGCAGACAGCCAAGGACAAATCACCTGGAAAGATCTACAGGCCAAGAAGTTTGAAAAGACTAGTCACTAGGGCTGTCTTTAGAGGGAATTTGGCTACAGAAAGGGATTTGCGGCCCTCCTAGCCTAGGCTATCTTGTGTAGAATGAAGACCGACAGATTTCCTGGCCCTTTACTCCCTGTCTGATCAACTTCCCATCAACTGTGTGCCAGGCAGGTCCCGGTTAAGAATTCAAAGATGGGCAATACATCTCCATGCCTTTGGGGAAATCAATAACTTGATAAGAAGGTAGGATGCGCCCACAAATTCATTTTTTTTCTTAATTGTAACGGCGTTAACTGTAAGCAATTCAGAGGCGACTTACTCTCTCTGCCTGGAAAGTCTCACGAGAGCAGGGTCTAAGGGATCTAGTTTTGCCAAATAAGAGATGGAGAAAGTGTATGGCTTGGAGGAAAAGAGTGTAAGCAAAAAGGTAGCTAGCTGGGTTGGGGTCTAGCTTATGTCGGGGTGGGTAGTGGTTCTCAGTCCTCAGCAGGGAATACCAAAAGGCAGGCAGGTCCCTGAACGTTCTGCCCCCCCCCCACTGCCCACAGCAGGGCAGCAGGAGGGTCAGTTGGCTGCACTATTGTCCACATGGCCTGCTGCCTCTGTTCCATCAGCATGTCTCTCCTAAAGGGCAGAGCTTGCCAGGTTCCCAGATCAGGGACAGAGCCCGCCCACCTGCGCGCCGCTTCCCACACAGGTCCACGTTCCCGTCCACCAACGCCCCCGAAATCCATGGGAACAACCGCAAGCTTGCAAAGGCGGGAATAGAAGCTGGGAGAAAGTGTAGGATGAAAGCCTGCAACGCAAAGAGTTTGCCTCTGCAGATGGGGTTGGAAAAAAGCGCGTGGGAGCCGGCGCATGCGCCGGGCAGGGCTGGCTGTGCCCGCCTAGAAGTGCTGCGGGGGCGGATGCTCAGGGGAAGAGGTGGGATAACGGGAGGGGGGTGACGGACGGCGGGAGTGTGGAGGGAGTGTGCCGCTGAGAGTGGGGAGAAGGGTGGGAGCAGGTGGCAGGGTGAATGAATGAACCGTCTCATCTACATTCCTTGCAGGGACAAATAGCGTGGAGGTGGGAGGGGAACACGCTCTTGGCTGTCTGTAGGGACTGAGGGTCGCTGGAAGAAAAGAATGGAGGAGCAGGGCCAGCCAAACGTGCCATCTGCTTCGAGGGCGTCCTCCTGGCGTGGGAGTCTTATCTCCCTCCACCCAGCCAAGCTTCTGAAAGCTATCGTTCCCCAGATGGGGGAAATCTCCGAGACAAAACAGCCTTGTTCTCGCAGGTGGCCTCTTGGGTTGCCAGAAGCCCCTTCCCACACCAGCTGAGACCTCCTCAGGGTCTGGCTATGAGGTGTGCCCACTCACCTGGCATCTCAAGCCGGGCATAGATTTTGCCAAGGCCATCTGTTCTGAGGGCACAGAGTCGCCGTGTTCTTAGCGTTCCTGGGATGAGGTTGAAAGGTGAGCCTTGTGAACGCAGAAGAGTCGAAATGTGGTGCTGGCCTTGGACCAGCCACTTCCCCTCTTTAGCCCTTGGTTTCCTTTACATAGGGAGTTTGAATAGATGATCTTCAGGGGGCCTCCCAGCTGGGATTCAGGGTGTGGCCCGAGAAGAGGAGGGAACTGGAGAGCATCAGTGAAGAAGCTAGGCAGCAGATAGCTAGCCTAGATAGCCTCTCTGGGGCATATCCCAAGGAAAGATGGGACTGTTGGGAAGTGGCGGTGGGATTGGGGGTTAGTTTCTAGACTAGAGGCCATGCACAATGGCACGATGTCTTGGGTGTTTGTAAACCAAAGCCCCACTTCTGTCCTTGTCCTTTCTTCCTACAGTAGTAGAGAACTTTCCGTATTGTACTTAGTGACTACCGTCTGTGAACTTAAAGTCGGTCTTCAAATTCTACCCCACTTCCTGTTTCCCTTTGCATCGCCCAAGCCCTAAAACCTTCCTTGGTGATTCTGCTCAATATGATTGCCAGTGCTCTAAGGGTAGGGCTGGTTGGGGTGCCCCAGACCAGACTCTTGTCTCTTTGCAGTCCATCTGTGAAGTCAGTGGCATCATTCCGGAGGGGGGGGGGTGAGCAGCAAACTTCATCCCTACAGATAACTTCAGTTTAGCCTTCTTAGTTTAGAAAAACTCCTAATCTGACTGACCATCCCCCAGAGAAGAAGGTGGTGTGGAGGGTGTGTGTGTGTGTGTGTGTGTGTGTGTGTGTGTGTGTGTACAAAGAATTCCTGTTCATTAAGTGAAGAATTCAGATTAGGGACCCCCCGAGGAAAAGGGAAAGAAAACAGCAGGACATCTCAAAGAATGGGAAATCTAATTAGACACATGACTCCCTGGGCCAACTACTTGGCCTCCCCCTGGCCAATAGATGAGGGTGTGTCTAGTTGTCCCAGTCATCCTCTCCAACAGAGCCTTTATCTCTCTGGAAGCTGCAGGGCCAGACGTATCCCAAAGTATCTAAAAGGTAAGGTCCAAGGTTGGAGGCCTCACGCATATTGGCCTGCAAATAAAAGGGGCTGGGGCTGGGGCTGGGGCAGGGGCTGGGCATGAAAGGATGAAGAATCCAAGACTCCAGTCAAAGAAGCTGTAGGATGGTCAATACACTGCCTTGGGAATTGTTTTAAAAGGCATGTAAGCC
>JAQHUG010000098.1:3457883-3494524 GCA_028555095.1 Dicrostonyx torquatus
AAAGGCATGTATTTTGGTTGGAGTAGGGGTAGGAAACAGAGATACTACCTTTTGCTGCTGTTGAGGACTTACTGCTCAGTCCAGCTGAAGTTAAGAAACCTGTGCAGCGGCTTTCGGCGGCCTATGCGGCCAACACATGCTGGCTACAATGGTACAGGCACTTCAGTGTCCACAGCGCTCACAGCCCTCCCCCTGTGTGCACAGATGTGAGTGAACTGCACAGACGTTTGTGCTCATGTGCACACACATATGTACATAAATATGTACATAGATAGCTACCCAGTTTTCATGACGGGAAAACACTCTGACAACCACGCTCAGACTCTCTGGTTTCTGTAATATGTTTCTTAAAAGTTCCATTTCTAAGACTATTTTATGAGCTAACATTCTTCTTTTACATTGTATGTCGATTATAAGACTTGTCTCCAAGTTAACTGGTTGCTCCTAATATGGGCGGGGCCTTATTCATTTCTACACCTCCGGAGGCAAGACCAGAGACTGCAGCTCAGTAGACACTGCATGAATGAGTGACCTTAGACCAATCGCAAGAAGGCCTAGGGAGAAGGCCCACTTGTTGGCGAGCTTGCCTAACATGCAGGAAGCTCTGGGCTTGGTACCCCGCATTTCATACACCAGGCATGATGGTGCACACCTGTAATTCCAGCACTTGGGAGGTGGAGGCAGGAGGATCAGAAGTCCAAGGTCCTTCTCCAGTACATAGCAAACTTGAGGCCAATCTAGGGTACGTGAGACCCTATCACAAAAGCAAAAGCCAAAGGAAACAAAAGTTTCTTTAGTGCATTTCTCTAAAGCTAGTTTTTTGTTTTGTTTTTTGACAAAGAGTTTGTTCTGAATATGTGGTTGTTTACTGGAGAGTATCTGTGCAAATGCGCAAGTGTGTCCAGTGCACAGGTGAGTGGACAGGGGATTTTCTAAGCACGCCTGTGGACACTGTCAGTGGGAGTCTGAGTGACTGATGGCCGCACTGTGAGCTGCAGTGAGTGATGGCTAAAGATACCTCCAGACACAGCCTGGTCTTCAAGGAGCCTTAGTGGAAGATGCACCTTCTGAGGAGGCTGTGTGGTGGAGGACAAGGGTGAGCAAGCATGCCGGTCGGAGGTTGGGTGACTTTGTGGGCCATTCCCACGGAGCACTAGAGAGCTCAGATACCAACCCTTCTACCACCTACCCACAGGATGTACATCAGTGGGATTCAGCCATTCCCTCTCCTATTTCTCCCCAGAACCCCATGAGGCTCCTGGCCTTCCTGAGTCTGCTGACCCTGGTGCTGCATGAGGCAGGGACAGCTTCTTTCCCAGGGAAGAGGAAGAGAGAAGAGCGGAGCCCCGAGGAAGGTGACACTTACACATTTCTGCAAGTGGGGAACTATGCTCTGAGCCTGGAGTACTACAGTGACATCATTGACCTGAGCAGCTATGAGGAGCCTGCTGACTATGGGGACCAGACCCCTGAGGTAAAAGGACACAGCTGACTTGGAGTCCCTGATTAGAGCCAGCTCCCTTTCCACCTGCCCTATAATGCAAGGCTCTTGAGCCTTCAATTCTTTCTCTATACAATGCAAATTCTTTGTGGGTGCGTATGTTCATTCATATGTGTGCAGGTACACATGCATGTGTGCCCATGCGCAGGAAGCCAAAAGACAGACTGCCTTAGATGTTGTTCCTCAGGAACTGTCCATCATGTTTTAAGACAGAGTCTCTCCCTGGCCTGGAGCTTGTCAAGTGAGCTAAGCTGGCTGGCCAGCAGCAATCCTCCCCAGCACCGAGATTATGAGCATTAACCACAGATTCTGGCAAACAAACACACAAGGGTCTGGGGAACCAAATGTGTGCCCTTATCTTCGAGGAAAGTGTTTTCCAACAGTGCCTGTCTTCCCAGGCACAAGGTACAAATTCTTATCCCTCCTTAGGAACTTGTCACTTACAGGCTACAAAAAAGAGGACACTAACCTTCAAAGTCGTAGTCCATGTGGCACACTTGGTAGGACCCCTCCCAGCAGGGGACCTCATACATACCTCCCCATGTGGTCAGATAGGATCATGAGTCATGCCATGGGGTGAAGGTCAGCTGTGTCATCATGTTCTCCCCCCTCAAAAAAAAAGGGAAATGCTAGGGTGTCAACTTGTCACCTGTCTTCCAGTCTGAAGTGCTCCCCTGTCCTATGCAAGGATTGCCCTGTGCGGCATGGCACATGAGCCCAGAAGCCTCTGCCCATTGTGGTGTGATGAGGACTGAGGCAGAGAAAAGGGTTAGAGCCAACCTGAACAATGCAGAAAGGACAGGAGTACCAGCCTGGATGACCCGGAGATCCAGACTTCAGCTCTGTGTTGGGGCCTTCTGGGCACCTGACCCTTACCCTCTCCTCTCTGGACCTCAGTTTCCTCATTTGTATATGATATTAGATGCCTTGTTCTCCAAGGTCCCTTCCTTGCTCTCGCTCCCTCCTCTTAATCCGTATGTTTTAACTCGGTCTCTGAGGTTTCCAGAGGCCACAGCTAAGTCCTTCTCAGGCATAGACTGACTATGGTACGCTTTGTGCTGTGTCTCCAGGCTAAAGTGGACAGCCTGACTCTCCCAACAAGAACTAGTCCCTCCCAGAGCACTGTGGCTCCAGACCTCACCATGACCACACCTACCACCACTGACCTACTGAACACCCAGAGCAGTCATGGTAAGTGCACACAACCCGAAGGTCACAGTATGCATAGATCACAGACCGAGGAACTCAAGCTAGCACCAGGCAGTTCTAAAGCAGAGTACGGTGAGGGCTAAGGCCAGGGTCTGGGTTAGCCTCTGCCAGCAGGAAAAGAAGGGGAGGTTGCCATGGTAAAAGCAAGCACCACCGCCATAAAGGGGAGTGGCTGTCTGTCCCTGATACTTTTGCATAAATATTATGCACAAATTGAGTGGGAGGCAAAGCAAGCAGGAACTCCTACACCCTATCAAAACCACCCTTCCTTAATTAACAGCATCACTTGGGGAGCCGTTTGAGTGGTAATTAGATTAGAGATGATTAAATGCCTGGAAAGGAGAAGAAATAACTGCGGCTGTCACTTGGCATGGGAGCAAATGAAACAGTGACACCGACTCCAGTATAAAGTCACCTTTGTTAGCAGCCCTCCCCCAGTGCCTTTCTGGGCCTGGGGTGCAGCATCCCTGACTCTGCTGGGGATCAAAATCTGGGACACAGGAGGAACCCAGCTTATTCTGGACTCATGGGCACTTGATGTCCTGTTCCGTCGGGTACTTGCCAGCATGGATCTGGGGTACTGAGATTGGCTGAGGTGTTTCCTGGGGAGTCAATGAACTCTCACCGCCCCAATCTCAGACTTAAAGAGGCCATGAAGGGTCTCAGCTGGACCTGCCTTTCTCAACCTTGGGAGAAGAGTACAGGACCTCTGCCCCTTGCCCCTGCTGATCCCTCTTGTTGCTTCATCTCTGGGCTGTGAACTTTCTTCTGGTGCCTTTTGGATATAAGCCTCCCTCTCAGTAAGCTCTGTGACTTGTGACAGCAAGTGACACTAACATTGTCCTGCTGTCTGAATCTCTTGACCGCTCTGTGCAGAGAGAGCACCAGGGGCAGAGAACAGGGAGGGATGTTTCCCACCGGAAAATCAGGATGCTGACAACATCACAAGAGGAAATGGATGCTCAGCAGGCACTGTCCATTCCACCGTGGCTCTGCTCTGCTTCCTGGAGCCACATACAGCATAGCCAGTTCCTCTTCCTGAGACAGAGGCAGCAACCCTTGGCTATTCCATATCTCTGGCTTTTTTTTCCATCTACCTGTACCTTTTGGCACTAAAGAAGGATCCTCTGGGAAAGAGACAGAGATCCTAGAAATGCCACATTAACTCAGGGAACCTACAAAGGATTGGAGTCTGATGAAAGCACCAATGGGACTTGCACTGGGTGGTAGTAAAGTGAGTCCTCTTTTAAGCCAGGGTTGAGTGACAGGCTGAGAGAACCTGTGAGTCTTGTCTGGGTGCCTTGTGCTGGGTGGTTCTGGGCAAAAACCCATAGGTAAACTAAAAGCTACAGATGCTCATGGCCTTGGAATCCGCTAAAGCAAAGACCACTGCCCACAGAGGCTGAAGCCCCTCTGTTCTGTCTTCTACCTGGCTAGGCCTGCCTACCTGCCTGGTCTGTGTGTGCCTTGGCTCTTCCGTGTACTGTGATGATGCAGACCTCAAGAACATTCCTCCCCTTCCCCAGATGACCACCTACCTGTACGCCCGCTTCAACTACATCAGCCACATCCAGGCCGGAGACTTCAAAGGGCTGAGTGAGTTATGCTTTGAAAAAAGGTCATGGCAAGGCAGAGAGGATGGCCAGGACACAGACGTGAGCTCACAGGCTGTCAAAGGATCAGGCGCTCCGATCCTTCTCATTCCCTAAGAGTTTAAAGTGGTGGAAGTAGCCAGTTCTTCTCACGAAGGATCTGGGGCACAGAAAGGGAAGGTATTATGCTCAAGGTGACATTGCCAGGATGTTCCAGAACCTGTACCTGTTAGGCTCTGGGCTAGACCTCCCTGCACCTCCTGTCTGTGGCCCTGATGCTATCCAAAAAGCTGTTTGCTGTTTCTTTGTTTTGCTACTTCTTGTCATATTCCCTGCTTGAGGTGGGCAGCCTGGGCTTGCATTGCTAGTAGCCTTTCAGGTCCTCAGCGTCCTCCATGTAGCGTAAGCCATGCAGGGGGTGGAGTGGGGGTTGAATGCAGCGATTCCTGAACTTGAACTTGTTAGTTCTTCTTCTGAGGCAGGGGTGAGGCCCTTTTAAGATGGGTAACTACCATAGAACCAAAGCTCTGGAGGAAGCTGTTGAGGAATGAGGTGACTTAGCCTTGCCTTTTGTGGTCTGGACCTGATGCAGGTGGCAGCTAGTTAGAACTCCCTTGGGAAGGATGGAGCAAGGCATGGAGGCAAACACATCCCGCGTGGGGCCAAGGGAGATGTCTGTTCCAGGTTCACCCTTCGTTCTCTCCCAACATCCTTCAGCAAAACTGAAGAGGATTGACCTCTCCAGCAATTCCATCTCCTCCATCCACAACGATGCCTTCCGCCTGCTGCCTGCCCTGCAGCATCTGATCCTCTCAGAGAACCAGCTGGCAGCTCTGCCTGTGCTGCCCAGCGGCATTGAGTTCCTGGATGTCCGCCTGAATCGGCTGCAGAGCTCAGGGATACAGCCTGATGCCTTCGTGGTGAGTCAGGACCTTAGTCCAACAACAACAACCACCCTACCATGTACCACACACTACAATACTACACCCACCACCACACAACACCTACCCTACCATGTGCCACACACTACAATACTACACCCACCACCAACACTCACCCTACCATGTGCCACACACTACAATACTACACCCACCACCAACACCCACCCTACCATGTACCACACAACACTACCCCCACCTACCACACAACACCCACCCTACCATGTACCACACAACACTACCCCCACCTACCACACAACACCCACCCTACCATGTACCCTGACCTCATAGCAATTCATGCTCAACCCAGGTCTGGGCCCTGAAAATCAATTCCCAGGGTTTTTTTCTTCTTTTTCTATTTATGGCTTATAAAACCTTCTTCTCTAGAAAAGAGTGTTTTACATTATGCCATCATGGTAGCCTCTGTAGCCTGTGTGAATGGGAAACACAGTGCTTTTAGGCCTCAGGATCCTGTTGGTGGGGACAGAACACAGGAAATCAATACCAGCAACTCTCATGTGCCTCTGTGAGGATACCACTGTAGTGCTGGCCTTTTTCTGTGTATCTGTTCCGTTCCACTTGCTTTCTTTGTACCAGACCTTCTCACCCCAGACCTGCTCACCCCAGGCCTGTTCACACCATACCTGCTCACCCCAGGCCTGTTCAACACCAGACCTGCTCACCCCAGATCTCACCCCAGACCTGCTCACTCCAGATCTGCTCGTCCCAGACCTGCTCACCCCAGGCCTGTTCACCTCAGATCTGCTCACACCAGACCTGTTCACACCAGACCTGCCCACCCCAGACCTGCTTGCCCCAGAACTGCCCACCCACTCTGGTCTTAAGAACTCCAGTTTGTCTGTAGTGCTGACTCTGACTCCAGCTCCTCCATACCATCTTTGTTTTTTTGATATCTACCACCAAGTAACTGATCACTGCCTCTCTATGGTCAATTTGATGGGTTACTGAACAGATTCGGTGGAAAGTGTTAAGTCATTTGACACAAATATGGTCCTGTGGGACTGCCCAAGGAACAGGCTGGTAAGAGCCCAGGATGCCAAGTAGAGGGTGGCAAAGCTGACACACCTCCCAGCATGCCGGCTTCAGGACTAGGAAGGGCCTTCACAGCCTGGTATCTCATGTGCAGCCTCTGTCTCTTTCAATACAGTCAAGCACATGGCAACATCTCTGTCAATACTGGACTATGGGCACAGTGGTGGCCCCTAAGAGTGAGTCATCTAGTAACTTCACAGCCCTTTTGGTTTGTGTAAGTAATTTCACAGTGACACATTTCTCAGAACGCATCCCTGTCCTTAAGCAATGCTTGATTGTGACAGGCTCCTTTTCACAAAGAGTCATACATAGAAGCATCAAATAGAGAAAGTAAGAAGGGAAGTATATATAACCATTTATATATATTCTATTATATATTATGTTTTATGTGCATAATGTGTATTCATAGACAAGGGTCTTGCTTTGTAGTCCAGGATACCAGCAAACTCATTACCCCTCCCGCAGCTTCCCGAGTCTGCCATAACCGTGGTACACATCACTGTGCTCACCAAGAGCTGGGTGCTGCTCTTTCACTGCTCTTCCTCACAAGCATTCCACACCCTCCCAGGATGCTGTGGGTTGGGGGCCTACAGCAGGTACAGAGAGCAGTATCCGTGCCACTGGCAGATGTGATGCAAGCCCTGCAGACACTGGTTTTCTTGGCCATGCAGCAAATACTGGGATTGTCTGTCCAGGGAGGTCCCTGGCTGCTCCAGTTTTCAGAGACATCCTGACTGCTTCCATATTAGGAGGTGCTTCTCTGCCTTCACTCTTGGTCCAGAAAAGGCAGGGGCTTTGTAGCCAAAGGACCTGAGCTCATTGAGTGAGTCACCTCTGCTCTTGTTTCCTCATTTATAGAATGAGGGTGATAATGCCCACTTGACACCACTACTGCAGGACTGAGCACAGCATTTGCAGAGATAACAGGATAGCTAAATGGAGGTACTGGGTGCTCCATTAAGTGGTAGCTTATGCCTCCCTGTTCTCCCAGCCCCCTGCAGGCTGAGCTCGTTCCCTGAGCTCCTATCTGATCGGCCAACAGTGCTGAAACACTCACATGCTCCATGTGCCTGTGTGCCTTGGATTCCGTTCTGCCATCCTCTGAGCTTGCTCTCCATAGCCACTCCAAGTGGAGCATTTGGAAGACTTTTCACTGGTGGCAGAGGAGTTGAGACTGAGCTGAAATGTCCCCTGGTCCTTCCTTCTACCTGTTCCTGCCTTCATCTTTTCCTCCCAGCCAGCACTAACAGCTCCTTTTTGCTCCCCAGCTGCCAGAACTCAATGACAGCAGCTTTCTTTTGGCATCCAAATGGAGTTGGTATCTGTAAGCTCCTTAAAGAACCAGCATCCTTAGCTGGGCTTGGTGGTACACATAGGCCTCGGAAGGATGAAGTAGGAGGACCACAAGATTGAGGCCAGCCTGGGCTACATAAAGAATTCTAGGCTAGCCTGAAATACAGAGTAAGATGCTGGAGAGGAAGGGGAGACAGAGAGAGACAGACAGATGGATAGGCAGGGACAGTCCCACCCCATGAGTGCGACCAACCTGACGCTGGCCTCCTGGGGCACTGCTGCAAGACCACAGCCTGAGAGGACTCACCAGTCTCCTACACTTTGTGTCTCCACAGGCACTGGAGAAGCTTCAGTTTCTCTACCTGGCAGACAACCTGCTGGATTCCATCCCTGGGCCTTTGCCCCTGAGCCTGCGCTCCCTGCACCTGCAGGTGAGGAGCCTTGATCAGACCAGGAGCCAAAGAGAGTGAGCAGGGTGGAAGACAGATGTTCGGGGAGTTCAGGGCAGTGAGGACGAGCATGGCCTGTATGAATGCTGTTCTCCTCTCCTTGTGAAGCATTTGCTTCCCGTACATGTCCATGTTCCACCTGCTTTGTGCTCTCATCCCCGTAGGGCCCCCCTGCTTCTTCTCCCATCTTTTCTAATTTCCTCTCTCTCTTCACTCTCCACAAGCATCCTCTTCTCCTCCCCATTTATGGTCTCAGCTCTATCTGCCTCAGTTTCTCCAGCTGCTGTGAGCCTTCTGCATATGCTGTCCCTTCCAGAACAACATGATTGAGACCATGGAAAGAGATACCTTCTGTGACCCCAGGGAACACAGCCCGGAGCGACGGCAACTGGAAGACATCCGCCTGGACAGGAACCCGATCAATCTAAGCCTTTTCCCAGAGGCCTATTTCTGCCTGCCAAGGCTCCCTGTGGGCCGCTTCACCTAGATGCCAACGGCCCTCTCTTCCCAGGTGCAGTGCTCATAGACTCACTGATAGAGAGCTAGCTCCCTGCAGCTAAATAATGATCTGTAGTCCAAGTGTCAGGCAGCCTGTGAGGCGCAGCCGCAAAATTTCACAACAGAGAGAGAGAAGATTTGTTTTTCTCCCTCCTCTTTCCTTACACCTGACTCGGAGAAGAGCTACAGCGAGATCTTTTCCACGCTCTCCATCCATGTCTTCCCACAGAATTCCAGGAGAGCCATGAAAGAAAGAGTAGGAAGAGGAGGCGCCAGAGGGACAGAAGCAGGGCTGGGAGGGGAGGGTGAGAGAGAGGAAACACCAGTGTGCTGGAGTCTCGTCTTAGCTGATGGGTAGGCCGGCAAGACTGATAATTACATTTTCCAGAATTTTGCAGTTCAGTTGTCAAACACAGCCATTATGAAAAATTAAATTATATAACCTCACAGTTAAGTATATTATACTGAAAACGACTGGAACGAACACTCAAAATTTGCCAGCTCCTAATGAGTTTACCCTCCCTTGTGTCCCTGGTAGCTTTGTGGTAGACATTCCAGGTAACGGTGCTATAGGGCGACCTTCCCCACTCATTGGTGACATTGTGTTGGCAGTGTGAAACCGGCTGTAGTGGGAGATTTACACCATGGAAATCTATGGGTGTTGTAAATCGTGGGTGTGTGGTGTGTGTGTGAGAGAGAGAGAAAGAGAGAGAGTCTATGTGAGTGTGCCTGTGCATGTTTGTGTGTCTGCTTATGTCTGTCTCTCTGTGTGTATTGAGATCTAACTGTTGAAAACTTGCCAGCACACCTCCGAGGACAAAGAACCATGTTTAAAACTAGTCTTCCCTGACCCTACACTCCCCAATGGCCAGTGAATACAGTCCCTATGTTACAGTCCTTCGTTTCTTGATTTTCCTAGGTTCTCCTGTTCTAGTTGGAGGGAACCATCCCCAAGGAGGGAAAACTGACCTGGCGTCTCACCTCTGGCTAGGGCTCACCTCTTCCGTGGCTCTGCCTCAAGCCTCCTGGTTTCTGGCTCCAGATTGCCATCCTTTCTAGTAGCTCCTCCATATGCAACCAGCAGAGGGCAGCCTTGTGCAAAGATAAATAAATAAATAGAGCAATTACCTACCGGCTTTGGATCCTGGGCGGGGCCTGGGACACTGACAATGAAAAGAACAGCTGATCAGCCAACTTCTTTGTTGAATGGAGAGGGAAGAGAGAGAACCAACCTCTCGTGTTGTTGTTTTTTGTTGTTGTTGTTGTTGTTGTTTTTAGGACAACCATGTTACCGCCCTGAGTTTGTCATCCTCCTGCCTCAGCCTTCTCACTGCTGAGATTACAAGCATATACCATACCACCATGCGCTGCTACCATGATTTTCATAAGGCAGGGATGTGACATATGGCACTGGGCCCCAGGTATTGCCTCTGGGGGTTGGCTGAGGCATGGAAAGGGCATACGGCAGACAAAGCCTTGGCTTGCTCCGTAGGACTTTTATGCCACTCCTATCTGTCATGTGCCTGTGACAGTGTTCCTGGTGTCCCTGGTGGTAAGGTGGGTGGGTATACCCCAGAAGCTTCTCTTTCCAGGTGGCGCTTAATTAAGGGCTGGCACAGAGAGTAAATCATCACTCAACTACATTATTAAACTCAGACATGCTACAAGAGAAATTACAGAATGTGACAGGAGCCGGTAAGAGGGGACACGTATCAGAGTCTGGAGACCTCTCTGCAGGACTAGCATTTGAGCTGAAACTGGAGATGGCATGGGAACCAACCAAGCCCCAAATTGCCCAGGCAACCACTCAAGGTCCCAGGTGGTCTCTGAGCCGGAAGGGACAGCTGTTTGTAGGGGCCCACGGGGGAGGGGAGCTGTCTATCTGCCTTTCTCGGGCCCTGGGTAGCACCTCACCGATCACTTCAGATGCGCACCACCGTCCTGTGAGCAGACATGTCAGGGTTGATCATTCCCCTTCTTCAGATGAACTGAAACTGAGTCCTGAAGAAGAGAAATCGATGGCCCATCTCTTATGTTTCCTGAAGGTTGGGCTAAGACTCTTCCTACTGGCTCTAGGATGGCAAAAAGGGGTCTTAGAGATGCTGGGAGGTACCCTTGTATCCTGGCTGAAGCTTCTGTCTTTTCTCCCAGAGACTTAGATCCCAGCACACCTCATCCCAGGAGCAGTCTGGAGGGCAGAAGTCTAAGATCCTGGAGATGCTAAAGCTCTCACTGTTTCCCAAGGAGTTTGTTACAGCAGACCCCCACCCCTTCTGTGTGTGTGTGTGTTTCTGTCTCTTTTGTATGTGCTGGTGTTCATGTTTGTACACGTGTGGGTGGGATGTATATGTATATACACATTTATGTGTGGGTACTCAAGAAAGTCAGAAAATGACATCTAGTATCTATCTTAGTTCTCTTTTGGGTTTTTTTGTTTGTTTTTTTGTTTTGTTTGTAGATGCGAGGGGCTGTGGCCTAAGCTTCCAACTTAACACACTAATAAATAATACTTGTATTTATAATAGAGCATATATATATAATTTTTCCAACACTAGAGCTCCTGGTTGCTGAAGCCACATCACACCTAGGTGCCTACACACCTGTGATGAATTTGTACTGACAGAAATCCCTCAGCCACCAGGGTAAGAGAAGGGGCTGGCACTTACTGGGCTCTAGAGTTTGCTCTTGGTGCCATGGACACTTTAAGCGCCTTCTTGTTTAATCCCAAAGGTAGGGCTAGGTAAGAGGGACTCGCATCTCCTCACTGCAGATGTGCAAATGAGTCTCCAAAACAAACTGGTCCAATCGAACCTCAACTCCTCTGAGTCATCACCTCTGGGTCCCCAGAGCCTAGTTCTTACTTCACACTCCTGGGCAGACATTGTGGCCAAGTGCAGGTCAAGGAGGCAAACTGTTTTCCCTGAGGCCATCCTGTGCCCTGGATAGACTCTCCCCGAGGCCACACCTCCGCAGCTGTCTCCTAACTAATCTCTGGTTTTGGCTAGGGAAGCTCAAAAGACAAAAGAAATGCCCTTATTGGCTCATTGAAGACATTTTAAACAGAGCATCTGTCCCTCTGTTGCAGAGAAGGTTGCATGGATCAACTTGCTCCTAGCAGCTGTTGCGTCTCCATTCACATGAAATAGCCAGGCTGGCATTTATAGCTCAGGACCAGAAGGTGTTGGGTTGGACCACAGCAGGCAAGCAGAAAGCATCTCTCCAGCAAGAGCGACACCCACCTCACTCCTCCTGTCAAATGGTAACACTGTGAAAATGGTCAGGAGAACCAGTGCCAGCCAGCCATGAGGGAATAAAGGAAAGGTCCTTAATGTCCCTACAGGCATGGCAGTCGGCCCACATGCCTCAAGCCCACACCAGAGAGCAATCTCACTGCCTCTTCCAGAAGGCACAGTGCCTACCTGACTCCAGGAATAAGCCCCCACTGAACTCCAGCTGACCCTGGCAAGGGCACTGGTGAAGGAAGTGCCACACCTCCCTCCTTGGCCCATGGTCCTCAGGAAAGTCTCCTTTGCCAGCTCTGCGAATGTGGGGAAAGGGGGCAGAGGGGCAGAGGGGCAGAGGCATGGCCTCTCCTTACTCAGCCAAGGTGAGCTTGCGGTGACCTCTACTTCCTCCTGAACCACCCTGTACCCAACTCCACAGTTCTCTCTGTCCCCAGAGCTCACCCAGAGGGGGCCCAGGGCCAGAGGAGGAAGGGAGAGACGGCAAGGAGCTAGAGCCAACTTGAGCTGAGGAGGCTAGGAGAGTTCCTCCCTGACCTCGCCTGGGCTTCCTTCCTGCTTCCCTTTCCTTTTGCCTTCTCCCCTGTGAATCATTCACAATGCACATGTGAGCTTTGCAAAGTTCCTTTACATGTGGCGTCTGACTCCATAGTCTGACCCCATGGGGGGTGAATTTCTACTTTTCGAGGCCATGTGCCATACTGAAAGAAAGACGACAAACTGCACTGGATTTATGAAAACAAGATAGGAAGCCAGGCTTAAAGGGCCATGCCTGTCATCCTAGCACTCAGCAGGAAAATGAAAAGTTCAAAGTCAGCATGTCTTTAATGCCAGCACTGTGTGGGGTTGCAGGACAAGGCAGGTGGGTCTCTGGGAGTTTGAAGTCAGCCTGGTCTACTAGCAAGTTCCAGGCCGACCAAAGCTACATAGTGAGACCCTGCTACAGGGAGGGAGGGCTGAGATACAGAGACACAGATAAAAAGAGAGAGAAAGGAGAGTTCAAGGTCATCTTTGACTAGAGTGAGTTTGAGGCCAGCCTGGGCTAAATGAAACACTGTTTCAAAACAAAACAAAAACAAACAATACAGGTTTTAAAAAAAAAAGTTAGGTGGGCTGTTGTGGGGAAAACGTGGCTCAATGCCCACCCCACATCCCACAAAACACTTTGCTGTTGGGGATCAAATCCACGATAAGATTTCCACCAAGTGAACTGTATCCCCAGTCCCTTTAAAGAGCAAAGGCTGGGGAATGTATCCCTCGGACTGGAAAAGGGGTGCCCAGTGAGGGCCTATGTCCTAGGAACACAATGAGGGATTACTTCTCAGGAGAGCCCTGTGGCTCAAGGACACCCTGTCCCCAACCGCCCACTGCCACACGCCTGTGTCTGTGTCAGTCTCTCTCCTGGCCAGGAGGAAGGCAGACAGATGCAAGTGGCCCGGCTTTACCCTGTCCCCTCCCATCTGCATCCTCTCAGCTGCTCCTCCTTCCTGCCCCCTCCTCTCCAGCACACCAGCTCTCTCAAGGTCATCTCCAGCCTGGCCAGCAGACTCCAGGCCTCCAGCAGCCCCCAGGTCCCCCTCCATGCTGCAGCTTAAAGAATTTCCCTATGGGGGAGGTGCCTGTGTCCCCACATGTCCTTCTTCCTTTGATCAAAGCTGAGGACTGCCTGGCTACCACAATAATGCCCACACTCAGACCTCTCCCTCTGTCTTCATCCTTGTCCAGTCTGGCCAGCCCTCCCAGCCTCCATCTGGTTTTGCAGCAGGCCCCTTTATCTGTCTCTAGCCTGTGCTGAAGAGGAAACAGTCCAAACCCCACTCCCGTTCCTGACGACCCCAGAAACAGTACCTGAATGGCACAGCTCAGGGTTAAAAAACTAGCCCTGGAAGAGGGTCACTACAGCCCAGACCTAGTACATACAGAAGCAGCTATGGCTCTCTTGGAGAGCCAAAAAAATCCCTGTGTCCTGGAGATGGGCAATGAGGAAAATGAGGCATTGGTTTTAGGGGTGTTCAGGGCTAGGGACCCTTGGGAAATGGGTGGGTAAAGAAGAGAAAGGGCATGGGAGGTGAGTGAAGCCCTTGGCTGTGGATAATCCTAAAAAAGACCAGCCTCTGTGCTGAGAATGTTCTGCAAAAATAGGAAAGTGTTAAGTGGCTGTCCAGATGTTTCAAGCCAAAGCTCCCTGAAGAGGAAAATTCTGGACTACTCGCGTCTTCCGGACTAGCTCTGTACTTAGGATGAAATCACGTTGCCAATTTCAAGCTAAGTGTTTGAAAAGGTGAGTCTAAAAACGGGGCCCTTCTCATTGTCACCAGCCAGGACGTCATCCTGCAGAGACAAAAAGAGAGAAGGAAGTAGGCAGAATTCAGAATTCCAAAGAGCCCAACAGGCTTGAGTCCTTTGACCCTGTGTCCAGACCGACCTTGACCTACTGCAGGCTGGGTCTCCACTTGGGTGTTAGGCAGGGCCACAGGGCCAGGCTGTGAGGCACCGTGGGAGCCTGTGCTTGCCCTCTGCGTTTCCTAGTTCACCTTTCGTCTCCAGAGGAGCAGTGTGGTGGGTCTTACCTGCCTTCTATAGAACTCAATTCCTTGCCCAAGGTCACAGAGCAAGTAAAAGTCAGACTGTCCCCAAAGCCCTCCAGGCCTTCTGGATTGGAAGTGGATGTCTGACACACATGCTGATTTTGTGTCTCACCTCGTCCTTCCCATAGGAACCTCACTCGGGGGCACACTGACAAACACTGCCGGGTCAGCTCCACAGCAGCACAGAAGGACAGAGCTGGGAGAAAAATCTGACTGGTTTTCTTTGTTTTTTCCTGAAACTCACTATGTAGACCAGGCTGGCCTCAAACTCACTGAGATCCACCTACCTGAGTGCTGGGACTAAAGGCTGTGCTACCACTACCTGGCCTTTGACTGTTAATGCCTCTTTGTCTTCTCCACCTTCCAAAGGTCTCCAGATGGCTTTCTCCTCTAGCCTCTCTGGCCTCAATCCCTGCACCCCATCTATTGTCCCCGTCACATCTTGGCTCCTCAACACCCATTCACTGTCAGTTCCGTCTACAATCGGCTCCTTCCTGGTTAACAGAACTACAGGGCGGCCCAGTGGGACTGCTCTCCCTCTGGAGTCTTGCTTACTACCATCTCCAAATGGGGATGTGAGCTCCTGGAGTGGCAGCCTGGCCCTCTCTGCCTCTTGGCTCCCCCTCACCTCACCCCCACTCTGACCTCACTGCTGGAGCTTGGGAAGCAAGTAAGCAGCATCAGATGGCTGCCTCTTTTTTTCAGAGTTCAAAAGAAATATAAGAAACGGGGAGATGATTTCTGCCACAATCAAGCATGTTCCCATCAGCCTGAGGTCTGAAGAGAAGATTCTTAAGTAAAGCCTGTGAAGACATAACCATGCCCGAGGTTGAGGCACCAATCCCACCAATGTATCCTAGGATCAAGTGAGTGTACATGGCCCCACCCCAACCAGAGAGATCGCCCTCAGCTCTTTTGTCTCACAAGGAAGGGAAGCTATTCATTCTTGACCAAGAAGATGACTGGATTCACATGGATTCCTGAGGACCCTGAGTGTGCAGAGGCCCAGCCAAAGCGATTTCCACAGATCCAGACCCTGCCTCAGTCCTAAGAGTCTCTAGTTTCCTTCCTCGATTCTCTGAAGAGCTCTTCATTAAGTTCTGAACACCAGGGACTTCATCAGAGCAGAGGCCTCTTCGCTGCGGGGGAGAAAACAAACACTAGCAGATAAAGCCCATAATTCACAGAGGGAATGTTTCAGCTACACGGGAATGATGGAACAGATAGTCTGTGACTCCATGAGCCCTGGGGGGGGGGTGTTTCTATCGCTTACATATTAATGCCACAAAGGAATGTACGTGAGGTCGGAGGGTAGCGGCTAGTGGCATTAGATGAGGCAGGCAAGGGGGACAGCTGAGCAGAGACACCACCAGAAAGCAGCAGCCTGAACAGTGGCAGAAACTGCTTGCTCTGAGCAGAAGAAAGCGAGACAAATTTGAAGAAGGGAGAGGTTATCTGTGTGGGCAGCCATAGCTGACTGGTAGAATGGTATGGGTGGTGGATGCCTCTCTGAGAAACTCAAGTGCCCTCCACTCCTTCCTCTCTAGTTAGTCATGCTAAAAACATAAGGCAGGGAGAAGGGAGTGTTATTCACAAACCAGAGGGTGACAGTGACCCGAGCAAACATAACCTTTTAAGAAAGGAAGAATGTGTTGCTTGGCTACCAGACCTGGGTATGCTAATGGGTAGAAATGAGGAACTGACAAGGAGAAGGGGAGACACCACCCTGGGACTGCTCATGGAGGGTAACAATGCCCACAGCTTCCAAAGGGCGTCGGGCCTTGAGAAAGGGGAAGCAAGAGTATTTTAAGGCTTTAATACAATATAATCTTCCCTCGGTCGCTGTGACAAGAAGACAGGTTTACTTCCCTGGAGCCACAGCAATAGGAGAGGCCCTGTCACTGTCCCTGTTTCTCCAAGCAGAACTGCTTTATGGCTTACAGGGGTCCTCTGTCCTCTTTCTCTACTCCAACCAGGAGCAGAGCGGAGTCCATGATCAGAAGGTCTAGATAGTCTGGGCCTCCGTGCCCATATAGATGTCTGCTTTCTTTCTATTTTTAAAGCTTTATTCATTCATTTTAATTGGTGTGTGTGTGTGTGTGTGTGTGTGCGTGTGCACGCACGCGTTGTACACGTGTATGTGTATCACATGTATACAGGTGCCTGCAGAAGCCAGAAGACATTGCATCGTCTGGAACTGGAGTATAAGCCACCTGATATGGGTGCTGAGAACTGAATTTGCATCTTCTGAAAGAGCAGCAAGTGCGCTTAACCCCTGAGTCATCTCTCCAACCTGTTTCTGCTTTCTTAACAGGGGTGGGTACTCAAAGACACGAGATGGGCAGACCTCAGCAGATCCCCAAAGCAAGCTGGAGAAATTTCCCCCAAGACAAGTGTGCTGGGCTTTCCATCCCTGTGACAAAATCCTAGACGTAAACACCCTAAAGGAGGGAAGATTTATCAGAAACTTTAAACAAAGGTCGGCTGAAGGGCAGTGGCAGTGTGTGGAGGTGGCTGCTCACCTCATGGCAGCCAGGAGGCGGAGAGAGAGTGACAGGAAAAGTCAGGGCCATGTTCTTCAACAATGCATCCCCCATAACACACTTCCTCCATCCAGACCTCACCTTCCTTGGAGCCACCATCTCCTGTCTATCCAAACGATGATAATCTGAGCAGAAGATCAAACCAGGCAATAGGTCAGAGCCATCCTGGTCTAAGTGTCTTGGGAACACCCTCCAGACACGGGGGGGGGGGGTGCTTTCCACATCTTTTCATTCAGTTAAGACACAGGCAAGAGTAAGATTAACTGTCTCCCTGGGAGAGCATATAACCCAGTGGTCAAACACAGCCTAATGCCAGCAGTGGCCCTCAGGTCTGTCTCCAGCACCACAGGAAATAGGGAAAGAAGAAGAGAGATTAGCCACGACCTCGCAAGGAGGCTCAGGTACAGTTACCTCAAAGGGACTTTGACTGGGGACCAGGGACTCTCAGCTACCTCCATAAGCTGCTATATGGATGCCAGGGCAGGGCACAGGGAAAATAGACAAAGGGACAAAGGGACAAGTGCTCATACAAACACCTCCCTGGGGAAGCAGTCTATGGGCTCCGTGGATGAAATCGCCTTGAAATACAGGAAAAAAAAAAAAAAAAAAAAACCCTTTTCCTCCTCCAGGTGACTGTGGCCCTTAGGAGCGCCAATAAATTGTTCTAGTCCTTCTGGCCCTTCCCACCCTGCAGCTGCAGGGCAGAGCAATCCCCTCTCCTCCCCTCCAGCCTAGCTGCAGACTGGAGGTAGCTTTTTAACAGGCAGCTTGCTTTCTCCTGCGCAATAAATGCCTCCCAGCAGAACCTGCTGCGCCGCCTTCCCACATCAGTAATTCAGCGCACAGAACAAGCCAGCGATTTCTCTTGCTTTCCTCCCCGCTCCCCCGCCTCCTGTCTCTCTCTTCTCTTTTCTCCTCTCCCTCTTCCCTTACTCCTCCTGCCTTCTCCCCTCCTATCTGAGTCGCAGCCACCTCCTGGGAAGCTGAGAAGGTTTATCATCAGACCAAGGTTGTCATAAGAAAACCAGTTTTATTTTCCTCACTTTGAGAAGGTGCTGAGGGGAGGAGCGAGGAGGGTGCTTTATGCCTTCCCTGTGGCTGAATCTGGCACTTTCTTCTAGTTCATCTCCAGCTGCTCCTGCGACCCACCTGCCTAGCCCTTATCCATGACTATTGTTCACTCACCCTGTCTGTGCCCAACCCTTTCTTCCCTCTCGTCCTGTCATGTTCAGTGATTTGGAGTCATTCTGCTCCTGGGCCAGGATTCCCAGAGGCTGGTGATAGGAGACACATGGGGAGGAATGTGTCATGGAGGCATGAATAAAACACTAAGATGCAACGTGGTAGCTGAGGCAACGGAGGTGCTCACACAGCCTCCTGGTGGCAGCACCCAGGGGAGCAGCTAGTTCACTTGGGAGTAGAGACGATGGCTGGCGTTCTGGAGCAAAGAACCCAGAGTTGAGTGCTCCGAAACAGGATATTACTCCTGACTCAGGCCTGTGGAGCACAGCAGGGGCAGGATACCACCAGAGCCAAACTGAGAATGTGGGTATCTGCCTAGGGGAGGTAGAAGGGGCCGAGCCTGGTGGGTTTCCTGCGGTTGGCATTAGGTCCGGTGGCTATTTGAGAAATTCTGGGAAACATGGGTTTAAAGAGAAGAATTGTAGTAACTTACTAGGAGGTCTACCCTGTTGGGAGGAAAAATGGCACTGAGGTTGCCCCAATCAAAGTATCAGGCATCCCAAGAAACACTAAAGATTCACAGATGTGGGATTCTTCAGCAACAGGGTCAGTTGACTCAGCAGAAGATGGGGTCAGAGGCAGAAACACTCTGTAGGAAGCGCATGTGGCCTGAGGCAGGCCAGGAGATGCCACAGAGGTCTGGGAGCAGAAGAGAAACCACAGAGGTAGGAAGAGTGTAGTGGCAGTCCTCTCCAGGCAGAGCTTTGCAGACTGCCACTTACTGCAGGGCGGGCACTGCTCCTGGCGACAGGGTTGTGTGCCGTCTGGGCTCCCTGCTGCCCACCTATGTTGTCCCGTTCACTCATGTCTTGGGTCTCCTAGGGATGAAGCAGTCTTTGTTCTGTCTCCCACCAGGGTCATGGTGTCCACTGTACATTGAGGGACCACTGGATGTGGCTGGCCATCAATTCACTCTAACTAGGCTCTAACATGAAGGGATTCCCGATTTGATGCAGAGGGCATGCAGAAAGCCCTATCCACTAAAACAAAAAACAAACAAAAGGCAACCATCAAGTAACATCAACATAGGAACTGACTCCGTGCAAAATGAATGCAGAAATGCATGTTAAAGGGGAAAGATGCCTGAGGTTGGAGAGGCAGGGACACTCTCTGTGGCTCCTGAGCACCGAGACCAATTGGGATGTGACATCCATAATTCATAGCCATCAGTCCTAGAGGGCCTGGTACTGACCCTTTTGGAAGGGACTCTTCTTGATGACAGTTGAGCCCTCATCCTCCGAGGCCTGGGGCAGAAGGTTTTCTCTGTGAGATGGACTCCAGCGCCAGGTGACCAGATGATGGATAAGGAGACCAGAGCTGCTGGGGTGGTGGAGGCCAGCACAGAGGACCAGGGAGAGAAAACAAGAGAGACTAGGGGCCAGGGTGAGAGAGGGAAGGCGGATCCGGCTCTCTGCCATCTCCATGGCTCTGCCTCTCTTCAGCTGGGCCCTCTATTCTGTGACTCCGAGTGGTGGGGGTGGGTAGGTGAAAGGGAAAGGTGGAAAAAAAGGGTCTGAAGGTCCCCCTCTTCTGTCTCTTTGGGGCCATGGATTTGGAAAGCTCTCTGGCTTTTCTGAGGAGTAGGTCACCCACAGGCAGCAGCTCTGCTTCCTGCCTAGTGCCCCAGTGCCTGAGAGACAGCCCCAGCTCGTGGCTTTCAGGCTTCTATCCAACTGGGCTTCTCGGGAAACACAGGCAGACACTGGGCCAGCAGGGCAAAGGAGGATCTCTTGGGATTCCGCCCATTCAGTACTCCACCCCAGGCCTGGAGGTAGACAAGAACTGTGGCCAGGCCGGCGTCTCCTGGAGTCAGAGCCTGCAATTCCAGCTCCCTGGCAGGCGCAGGAGTGTGTAGGTGTGATGGGCAAAGGCTCAGCCTACTCTTCCCAGCCTGTGAATTCCATTTGTCCATTCTTTCCACGTGTGCACAGGACATCAGGGAAACTGACAGGTTAACATTGGCCTCCCACTCGCTCCTGTCAGCTGCTGGGAGCAGAGGAGGAGCAAGGGAGCAGAAAGCCACAGGAGCCCCACTTCTTACAAGTCAGCAAAGAGGATGCGAGGCTGGGTTTGTGAGGCTGGGGTCTTCAGGTACTATTGATCTCTCGTGCCCAACAGATAGGGTTGGGGAAAAGGCAGTTAGGTTGGGTCATTGAGCAGTTTCTCTGAAAGTGAACGTGGGGCGGTTAGGATTATAGAGCATCTCAGATCTGGGCCTCACCTGTGGCACCCATAATTGTAGGCATGAAGCTTATATTATTGGCTCCAACATGGAACTTGATTCTGGAGCAATAGTGGCAGGCTGTAATGTTAACAGAGACACGGCCTTCGTGGAATAGGCTAGAAGACCTGGAAAGCACACTGGCCAAATGACCCAGGCAAGGTCACCCTGTGCAGATAGATGGTTGCTTAGCATAAGATTCTGCAGAGCAGGAAGGAGCCCTGTACAGCACAATGCACATCTGTAGGATGAATAAGAGGCTGCCCACAGCAAGTGTGTTTGAGAAGCAGGAAGGTGGCTTCCATGAGAGACTAGGCTTTTCTCTCTCTTCTTCCTTCACAGGCTGAGGCTTACTTACCTAACCCTCTCCACCTCCTACTAGCTGCCCTGCAGTACACCAGATAGACCTCTGTTCAAAGCTGGACAGTTGTCCGGCTCCTCGTGGAGAAAAGCAGGCAGGCATGCCTCCACGCCAGAGCCCCATATGGTCAAAGAAACCTCATCTAGCAGGATTAACACCTTGGCTCTCCTAGCCAGGCCCTTATCAGAGAGACCCAGGCTGACCTCATCCTCCCCTCAGATCCCTGCAGAGGCAGCCTTCTCAGAGCCCACTCTGCTTGTCCCTCCACCTCTCCCATCTTCTCCTATTCCACTCAGATCTATGCCTTTCCAGGCTGCCAAGATCACCTGTCTGCCAAGTGCCGCTGGGGAGGTCGGGAAGGGAGGCCTGACTGGAAGGCCCAAGGCCTTCAGAGGCTTCTCTGCTCACTGCACACTCACCGCCTCGGTCTGTGCTGAGGGGTGGTGCCCATCCTCCAAGGCTGGAAATCCAGAGGTCCTGCAAAGCAGCCCCTCCAGGTCTTAGAAATGAAGGCCCTATTCCACTTTCTTCTCAGGGCCCCAGCTCTGCTGGTTTCCCGTAGCTCTGCCTCTTCTGCTACATGTCAACCCTCTCTCTTCTGCTACATAGACACCAACTGTCTTAGTTAGGGGTTTCTTGTTGGGAATAGATGCCATGACCACAGCAACTCTTGTAAAGGAAAGTCTTTAATTGGGGCTGACTTAGAGTTCAGAGGTTTTGTCCATTATTGTCAAGGCAGGAAGCATGACAACATGCAGGCCACGACAGTGCTGGAGAAGGAGCCGAGAGTTCTACAGCTGGACTGGCGGGTGGCGGGGAGAGAGAACCACACTGCAATTGAAGCCTCAGAGCCACCACTGTGACACACTTCCTCCAATGTGGCCACACCTACTCCAACAAGGCCACACCTCCTAATAGTGCCACTCCTATGGGCCTCTGGGGGCCATTTTCATTCAAACCCCCATATCTTGCATCTGCTCCCCTAGCAGTGGGAGAAACATGGAGAAAACTACCTTAAACCGAGTCACTTCTGAGGTAGGGCCTAGCCTGGTTAATCTGTGCAGAGCCTGGGTTCGAATATCTTAAGGTTGTTTTCTTGTGTTACACTTACATCTATAAAAAGAGATGCTACCCCTGTCTAGGCTGTCCCAGGATGGAACTTAAAAGTAATACACACACCCATAGGGCTTGCATTGCTTGGAGCACAAAGTCCAGCAAAAAGAAGCTATTATTCTGCTGCTGTGCGGTAAGAGAAGTGTGGAGCATCTAAGCTCTTCCCTCTGGGAGCCTTCCTGGGGATCAGTGCTGTGGCTTCTGGGAGGCCTCAGGCAGTTCCTAGAAGTTGGGTAGCAGACCGCTGTCCTGGAGTCACCCCTCCTCCGAAAGGTTATTGTCCCAGAGACCCCACCTTCTGCCTTCTGAACAGATAGCAGTTGTCTGTGTCCTAGGAGGGGCAGAGAACAAAGGCTGCTTATATTAGAATCCCAGGGGGCAAGGGCAGGGACCAAAGCAGCCTACCTCTGAGATACACTTACTAGTTTCTCTGACGTTTATTATCATAACCAGGATCCCAGCACTAGCGTCTGTCACGCCTGTGCTCTCAGCTTGTGACTGACTCATCACCAAGTCTCGGGACCTCTCAGGAGAAGATATATTTTGGGGATGGGAACAAAGACAGAAGCTCACAGCCTCTGGTGACACAGATGCAGCACAACCTGCATGCTACCCGTCCCATCCCCTCCCCAACCAGATGCCATAAAGAAAGGGGCACAGGGCAGCTGAAGCAAGGAAACCGAAGTTTGCATCCAGGCTTAGGGAATGCCAGAGGTGTGGGCAGCCACCGGATGCTGTTTCATACAGCATCCCCATCCCTACTGGACAGGTGAGAAAACCTGAGGCTCAGGAGCATTCTGGGCTCGACATGAAGACACACATGCAGCTCACCAGGAGGACTCCAGTCCTACCCAGCTGACTGCTTCCTCCTAGATACACCCGGTGACATGGTCCCAGATGGGCAAGCATAGAGTCTCTAGAGAACAGTTGGGTATTCAAGTAGGGGAAGCATGAGTGCTTCTGACTGCCAACAGAAAGCTGGGCATGTAGAGACGATCACTGCACAGGGTGAAGAGTGGGATCCAGAAGCACCTGGGTTGGGGACAGTGAGCACCAGAGGCCATTGTGCAGCCTGTAGACCCTGGGTTCACCCCCTATTCTCTGAGAAGTCCAGAAGGATGGTGTTTTTCAGAGACAAGAGGCAGTAAAAGAAGCATAAACTAATATATTTTAAAAAGAGAATGAAAATGTCATCATGAAACCCATTATTATGTAAAATTAATATATGCTAATAAAAACATTTGAGAGAAAGAAAGAGAGATGGGGGGGGTCAAGGGAGCAGTGTTCCAAGGCCAGAGACACAACCTGAGGGTGGGCAAGACAAAATAAGGAAGGCTAGACCAGCTCACAGCCGGACATGCCCACAAGAGCAACAGGCACATGTAGGCACATTGAAGGCACCAGAGAGAGTCTGTCTGCCAGCAGAACCTTGGGAATTGGGCATTCAGGCAGGGTAAAAGTCAGAGGGAGGGAAAAAAAAAACAGCCAAGCTGGTCAGGCCAGTGGGGTCTACATGATGACATGATTCTCACTACATCAGACTCTGAAGGGAGCTGGAGATATAGGAAAGGATAGCAAAAAAGGGATCCAGAGAGACGTGGAAGAGAGTATAGAGCCCTCTGCAAACCCTATGGACAGAAGGGACCCTCACCAGGGCACAGTGGTGTGCCAGGTCCTTAGCTCTCCTCCACCCTGTTTTCTCTCTAGTGGTTGAAGGGACCCAGGTGTCTAAAGAGCACTAGAATGCTGGTGGCCAGGCTTCTAGGGCTTTTTTTAGTACTGGCATACAGAAATAGACTGCCTGGAATGCCACTTATCCCAGCCCCTCTAGCCTGGGCAAGCATGTGCGGATCCAGTTGGACCTGAAGTCAACCACAAAGGCCTGTAGTCATTTTTAACTGGGAAAGCGCAACCTGTTCGTTCTTTTCTGCAGAGCCGAAAACGCTCGTGTTATACATCCATTTGTTTGTGATTGTACGCAGTCCATTTTCACAATTTTTAATATTTTTGATTTATTGATTTTCTCATTTGACTTTTATTGCCTACTCTTCCCTCTGCTCTTGGTACAGGGCTATGTGTGGCTATGACTTGCAGGAACACAGCTGGGGATATAATGACATCCTAGGCAAGAAGAGATGCCAGGACAGGATCCCAAGTCTGACAACACCCTCTGTAGTGTGCGAGGCCTTCTGCCTATCAGGGTTGTTTACCTCAGCACACAAATGGAAAGAGGTCCCAGAGGGCACACAGAGAGCCAGAATTGAGGCACAGGAGTTCCGGGGAGGGGGCAGGTGTTTCCACCAGTGCTCAGGCCTACCTCTCTTGGGTTCATATGCAAAGAATCTAGCCAGGTGTGGTGGTTTAATCCTTTAATCCCAGCACTCAGAGAAAGGCCAGGAGGAACTCTGTGAGTTCAAGACCAGCCTAGTTATATAGCAAATTCTAGGACAATCAGTACTACATAAAAAGATCCTGCCTCACTAAACAAAAACAAACAGAGTCTAGACCACATGTGGTGTAGTACTGACATTCTACAGATCTGAAAGATTTTCCATCATATGTAAAATGCCGTTTTTATTATCTACAGAAACGTGAGGCCTTAAGTCTAACTCTGCCACCGTTCAGATCCAGCTGAGAAAATTTGGGCAAGCCTCTTTGTGGTCTCCATGTCTGTCCGATGTGCCTAGTGATGTGCCTAAAGAAAGACTGATGAGTCTAAGAACCAATGGGGATGCGAGGAGGTGCTCCCAACACCATGCCTGACATGTGATAAGGGTTTGGCAGAAATGAATTTGTTCTCACCCCTACCTGAGCTCTGGTCAGAGTGTTATGATCACATCCTAGGCTATAATGTCACTCTGCAGTCATCCTTATGGTCTCCACAGACACCTGGACATATTCAGCTCACCCCACTGTCCCAGCTGCCCAGGACATGTTGTGGGGATGCCAGGTAACTGTGAAAGGGCATGGAACCATCCCAGGCTACAGAGAGGTTGGCGGTGTACCAAGAATATCCAGCTGGAAGCACCAGACAGCCTAGCCTAGGAGGTGCCAGTCCCCTCTTCTGCCGCCAGACAAAAGCAAGATGTGTCTGAGTTGAGTGCCCTGTGTGACACCAGAACCCTAGGAAACCTTGCCAGCCTGGCTGAAAAGGTCCCTGTGTCCTGCTTTGCACCTGTCCTGGGGCCCTCAGAGGCTTGTGTTACCAACAATAGCTCCAAATTCCTATTAAAGTGCTAGAGCAGGGAGAATCAATAACCATTGGCAGCTGAACCTCTAATAAGTATAATAATCACCATTAAGGGAAGAGTGGGGGAGGGAGGGAGTGGAGCTGGTAATACAGTGATTATATTAATCTGCCTCTGGCACTCTGTATCTGCCTGCTCTTGGCATGCCTTTGCTTCTGAGCCCACCAGGAGCCCATAGGCTGCTAGCCAAGGCAGGCAACCTGGTTGTACCCTGCTCCCTCCTCTGCAGCTCCACAGCCCCTACAATGGCCTCATCTATCAGTGGGAAGAAAGGTTCCCTGCTGGGTGACAGGAGGTGATGGAGATCTCAGTGGGGAGCAGAGGCCAGAGAGAGCTGCAGCTTAGGTAAGAGGGGGGTGACTGCAGAGCCCCAGTCTGAGCTTCGTGGCACCCGTAGTTTGCAGGACCTTGCTTAAGAGCAACTTCCATAGTTCCTGCCCCGTGCCAAGCGTTGCTCTAAGCACTTCGAAGTCCTGAGTTCCTTTCATTCTTGCTGTGAACCGCCAGGCAGATGAGAATTTTCACTCTGCAGATAAGAAACTGAGTCACAGAGGTGGTCAAATAATTCACCCTTGCCCCCGGTGGCAGCACATACCTTTAATCCTGGAAGGCAGTACTGGTAAGTATGAATGAAGCCCATATGAGAGGGCAACCTTCGTGCCCACTTCAGCTAAATGAGTGCCCTCCTCATAGCCGTGAGGCTATGATACCAGCCCAGTGTTCTTCTCTGGTGACATAGTTGGATAATTGACACATGTGTCAGTAAGTCAGTTTGCTCAGATACACCCTTCCAGAAGAAGAGTTTTCTCTGCCAAGGTGACAAATCTGGTGAAGAGTTCATTAGAAAGATTGTGCCCACATCATCCACATGGCACCCAGCCACCTGTCCATTAGAGAAACCCAGCCCCATCCTGCAAAATCCAGGCACATGGGCCTGCATTATTTCAGACAAATTAACAGATTCTATGGACTGCAAGATCAACACTGGAGGGATGGATCAGGGCTCTCTTGTCCCACTTTGTATCATGACAACACTTACACATGTGTATTTGTGTACACATATGTACTTGTGACATGAATGAATACATGTTCTTTTTTGTTCCATTCATATCTTCTATTCCATACTCCAGATGAGTTCTAGTTATGTGATTTTAGAAAAGGGAATTTTTATTTCTATTTATTTAATTGATTATTTATTTTCAAGACAGGGTTTCTCTGTGTAACAGTTCTGGCTGTCCTGGAATTCGCTCTATTCACCAGGCTGTCCTCAAACAGAGATCCGCCTGCCTCTGCCTCCCAAGTGCTAAGATTAAAGGTGTGCGCCGCCACTGTCTGGCCAAAAGGATTTTTTTAAGACAGTTTTTTTTAAAAAAAAATATTTATTATGTGGGCTGGAGAGATGGCTCAGTGGTTAAAAGCATTGCCTGCTCTTCTTCCAAAGGTCCTGAGTTCAATTCCCAGCAACCGCATGGTGGCTCACAACCATCTGTAATGAGGTCTGGTGCCCTCTTCTGGCCTGCAGACATACACACAAACAGAATATTGTACACATAATAAATATTTTTTTAAATATTTATTTATTTATTATGCGGTTGTTGGGAATTGAACTCAGGGCCTTTGGAAGAGCAGGCAATACTCTTAACCACTGAGCCATCTCTCCAGCCCCCAAAAGGAATTTTTAAAGTAGTTTAAACTTCTTCAGTGCACACACAGCCCAATGTATGGTTCTTTAATTGTGTAAAATATACAGAGCATAAACTTTGCCACTTTTGTTTTGAGACAAGGCCTTGCTCTATAGTTTATCCTCAGGCTCCCAAGCTTCTGTCTCCACCTCCTGAACTCGGGAGAGTACCACTGCTCCCGGTGTACACATGTACACATGATGAGGTGTACAATTGGCCTCATCTGCATCACCAAGTACATTTACACTCTGTGGCCATCACCACCACCCACTTCCAGAAGTCTGTGTCTACCGAACAGTATCACCGTGGCCCCCTCCTCCACTCTTTTTCTTCTCTATTTGATGGCTCCACATACCTCATAAGCTTGAGGAGGCAGCTCTCTTATTAGTTAACTAGTGTCTTTTTAGGATAGAATTTACAGATTTTTCCCATTCTTTCCTTAGTATCCGTAACAGGACAACGAACTTGTGAAGGACTCTCTCCTTGGGTTTGATGTCCCATGAAGGATGCTCTGGGCTGGGAATTACAGCTGAGAGTTGAAGTATTTAATTAGCATGAGCATGCCTCAGTTCAAATCTCCAGCACTGGAGAAAAAGTTACTAGGGGGAAAATGCCTTAATATTCCTATATTTTTCATGTGTCTTGTCAGTCAGTTATCCTAAGGGATTATAGCAGTTTATAGATTCAGTCTGAAACGTTTTCTTAACAGTGTATAAGAAGGCCCATTCTTGCCGCCGTTAGACTCTCCAAGAGCGTTGTGGATTCATTAAGCAGATCTATGCGGCACTGCTAGACTGAAAGCAGGTTGTGGCAAAGAAAGGTTGAGTGTAAAGCTCACTGAAGTAGGGGCCGGACCTGTTTCTCAGATGGTGTGTAGAGAGCAGAATGCACCCTGAGCTGAAGAAAACAAACGGCTGCTTCCCTTTAAGAGCAAGTGTCTCTGCAAGAGGTGAGGAGGAGGGAAAAAAAGGCCACGGTCCATGGTCCACAATAGGCTCTGCCTTAGGAGAGGAGTCAAGGTCAGAGAGGCAGCCACTCCATCTGCTCCAATGACGAGGGAGCTGTGGTTGAAGGCTGTAGATAACATTTGCAAGGTCATGCTCTCCCCAGGATAGTGTCACCTGCGGCAGGCTAGCTGTGCTGAAGAGCTCTTGAGGTGTCCCTTGTGGTGATCTGGTTCCACGGTATAGATTGCCCAGGATCTCAGAACCAAGAGCCCACCATCCTGCCTCTGGGATTTGACTCCCAGACCTGCCTGTGAGCCGTCCTATCTCAGGGCACCAGGCACCCCACAAACATCACACAACCTCCTAGGAGAGTCTTCCTCCCTTTCGCTCCAAGCTGGTTCCTTTCCCTGTGGGGGTTTTGTTGTTGTGTGTGTATGTCATGTGTGTGTGTGTGTGCTCTGTGTTGTGTGTGCGAGCATGTATGTGTCTGTATGTGCATGAAGAGTCACGAGGATGACATCAAGCGTCTTTTCCTTGAGACAGGGACTCTGAGTTTTAAGCTAGGCGGACTGGCAAGCAAGCCCTAGTCTCTGAAGCACTTGAGTTACAGGCTTGTGTGTACCAGGTTTTTATGTAGGTGCTGGGGATCCGAACTCAGGTCTCATGCTTACAGCCTGAGTGTGCTTATCCACCGAGCTATCTCCCAGGCCGTTTTCTACCTAGAGCACTTCCCTCTAGTCTCAGTCGTTAGGGGGATTGGCTAAACCATCCAGAAGGACAAGCTCTGAATCAACCCTGGCTGGCTGCACCCCCCCCCAGTATGTCTCCCAGGGCATATTGTACTGTAATGGAGGCCAGGTGCTGCAGCCAGCATCTTGGAGATAGATCACAGGCTGTTGGTTTTGTTGTTGTTTTGTTTGTTTGTTTTAATCTCCACGTGAACTTATATCCCACCTCAGACACACAGTTGGTCTGGAGTGCAGTGAATGAACACAGCCTCTGCTATTCCAACCCAGCCTTGGGCCACATCGCCATCTAGGCAGGCATTTCCAGCACAGGTGACCGAAGCACAAAGCATACAAGACCAGCATTCTCTTCTTGAATACGTCCAACTCAACTAAATCTTGGAGACCAGCCCATGACTTTCCTCCCATCCTACACCTTCACCTTGAGACCCCCACACTCCATCAGCCCAGGAAGGAGACTCTGTGGAGTTAGGGCCTTCAGCCTAGACAGGGGCCGTAATTCAATTTCTCTGCTAACAAGGACATCCCGGAACTGCCTCCTCTCCAGACCGGGGCCTCTGGGAACAGGGAGCTACCTGTTTTTTTCCTCAGCTGCCAGAGTTGGTAGCTGACTTTCTCACTGAGAGTTCAGGAAGCCCAGAAGCTGCTGGTGCCCAGAGGTGAGAGAATGGGTTCTGAGAGCAGCGGAGAACACGATGCTGCCTAGAGCCTGAATGTGAGGTTCTCAGGATAGGTTAGGGGCCCTGTGCAAGCACATCAGGAGTCTAGTCTCTCTTCAAAACTGGCTCTACTGCCGGGCGGTGGTGGCGCACGCCTTTAATCCCAGCACTCAGGAGGCAGAGGCAGGCGGATCTTTGTGAGTTCGAGGCCAGCCTGGTCTACAAGAGCTAGTTCCAGGACGGGCTCCAAAAGCCACAGAGAAACCCTGTCTCGAAAAACCAAAAAAAAAAAAAAAAAGAAAAGAAAGAATAAAAGAAAAGAAAAGAAAAAAAACTGGCTCTACCACTAACAGGAACCCAGCAAAGCAGATACAGACCAAAAAAAGAAGACATTCTAGCCTAGCTGTCCTCATGGGAAACCTGGACTCCATCGGCCTCTTGCCTTCAGCTTATGTTGAAATTCAAGTTGCACACAAATGGAGACATGTGTTGTAATCTTTTCAAACCTCAGGACCTCATAAATATCTTACTTTGGCTCTGGTAGGTCCAGAGGCAATGCATAAAGGTGGGGGGAGGGGCTCGGTTTGAGGGTTCTGGTCAAAGAAGAGTAAAGAGAGCTGGGTGCGTCCCAGAAAGTCAGGCACTTGGCAAGGCCCAGTCTGTGTCTCTCATTTGGACTGTGTGGCGCCTCACCCTCCCTTCTAGGACTCGATGTCCAAGCCCAGGGGCATCGGAGGCGGGCGGCTGCCCTTTGCCCAGCCACAGCCCCGTGGGCAGATGGCAGACAGTTGTGTTCTTATAAGCCACTCCTCCCACTTACCGACATTTCATCTTGGAGAGGAAAGTTACCAGAGAGGGTGAGGGAAGTGGGCCCTGAGGAAGGTGGGCTCTGGAGGACCATGCCTCCCCTTGCAGAAGTTCAGCTACAGAGTGTTTAAGGATCGGGATGAAAAATTAAAAAGAAAAAACAAACGCAGCAAGCTCATTACTCTCGAGAAACTTCCTTGAAAGGAAAGTGGGGAAATCAATATTTAATTCAGAATGCAATCTGGGGACCACATTCAGTTCTTAGTTCCATCCAAGTTTCTCAGGAGAGATTATGGAGTTCATGGCAATGGTTGCTGAATGTCTTAGGGAAGCAGGGATGAGAAAGAAGCAGAGGGATCTGTCTCAGTCTCCCCACCTGCACCTTCTCCAGGACCTCGGCTTGGGGAGACTCAGGCTGAGTAAGAGGCAAACATAAATAAAGCAAACATAGGCCCTCCCTCACCTTTCCTCAAGAAGGAACACATCCCCCCCCACACACACACCTTTAGTCACACATTTGCATCACACACATAAATTACTGTTATATCATGTGTCATTATACACTTGTGCCACAAGTCATACTGCACACGTGTGTACAGAATACAGACACACATCACACACAAGCAAACATAAACCATCATGCATACATACCAAATACACAGTGTGCAAGTACACACTACACACATTACATGAACCATACATGCATGGGTGCACACAACACACACACACACACACACACACACACACACACACACGAAACAGTCCTAAGGCTACACCTTTAATCCCAGCACTCAGGCAGAGTCAAGTGGATCTCTAGTTCCAATCCAATCCAACTTGCTCTACACAATGAGACTTAAATTCCCAGCTCTAATAGTAGTTGTTCCCCCCCACCACCTTGGGTTTTTTGTTTTTAAGAAATAGTTCTAATGTTTCAGAGGCAAATTGATATAGAAATGAAAAACCATATTTGTAATTTACTCTGAAGTACTTAAGGAAGAAGAAACAAAAACCCTTAAAACTTCAGTCTCTCCCCCTCCTTTTCATTTATCAGGCCTCCTAGCTAATTTAATCTGTGTAAAGTCTTACTTAAATCCACATTGCTGCATATAAAGCATGCACTTCTAACATTCCACAGCCTAGACAATGGTGGCTCACCCCTGCTTCCTGCCCCAAACCCCCAAACAGAAGGTGATGAGGATGTGCTTAAGAAAACTGGTGGTAGCCATAAACAGGCAGCCTAGCTTCTGGCGGCATTCCACAGAGGTCTGGGAAACACTGCTCTGCAGGGATCCGAGGGACGGGCAGGAATGGAAAAGATGGAGAAGACAGAGCAGGAGTTGATCTCTAGTCCTCTGCCTGGGAGTCCAGATGGGGAGTAAATGGGGCATTTAGGATCAGTGAGCTCCAAATCAGTATGGCAGCACAGTTGACCCAGACAGATACAAAATAACAGGAGAGCACACAAAATTCCCTTCCAGACCTTCAGAGCTTGTCACACTCCTCAGTGCTCTTTGAAATCTATGACTTTAGGGTGGTTCGTGTTCAGAATATCATGAAATGCACCCATTTTACAACCGAAGACTTGGAGACCCAGGGGTAGCACAGGATAACGTGGAGACTAGGACACACGTTCCTCTACAGTACTGTGACT
The DNA here is from genome assembly GCA_028555095.1 of Dicrostonyx torquatus. Taxonomy (NCBI): domain Eukaryota; kingdom Metazoa; phylum Chordata; class Mammalia; order Rodentia; family Cricetidae; genus Dicrostonyx; species Dicrostonyx torquatus. The sequence continues at coordinate 3,489,467 of JAQHUG010000098.1, forward strand.
CTATGGATGCCTATCGCTTAGGGGGCTTCCGTGGGTACCACTGTGCCTGCCAGTTCTTCAGCTATTATCTGCAGGCTGCTCCAGCCTGGCGCAGATGCTGCTTCTCAGGACTTCTGTGAAACCCACCTCCAATCCTACTCTGCTCCCCTCTCCAAGCAAGGGTCATACAGGACTGGGTGGAGCAGTGGCGGTGGTGGGTCAGGATTCCCCGCTTCACTTCTCAGTCAGGCTCCACACAAGGAGTCTGGGAATTTGTTCCGTCCTGAAGCCCTGAGGTCCCTTTTGGCCCCACTAGTTCCTCTGTTCTTCCTACCTCTCTTTTCCAGCCTCTCTAACAGTGATTCTCGGTCTGTGGGTCTCAAGCCCTTCGGCGGTCATATAGCAGATATTTACATTACAACTCAGAGCAGTAGCAAAATTACAGTTATGAAGTAGCAATGAAATAATCGTATGGTTGAGGGTCACCACAACACGAGGAACTGTGTTAAAGAGCTGCAGCATTAGGAAGGTTGAGAACCACTGCTCTAGAAATGAATGAGCAATTCGGCACCTGCCTGTGTCCTGTAAAGTTGCCACGGCTCGCCTCTCTCCTGGGGGACTCCTCTTTCCAAACACAGGACACTGTCCCCCTGGTCCTAGTTCCTTGCTGCCCCCCAAACCATGAAGACAGCTGATCTTCCTTGTAAGGGGCTCATTTTTCGTCACTCGAGAATGGATGGGTTCGGCAGAAGAGAGTGGATGGAAGACGGCAGAACGATCCAATGAGAAGAAAGGACAAAGCTCACAAAGTCTCCCCCGCGGTCTCCACTTGGTCTTCACTCTTTTCTGAGATAGTAAGAGAATGCAGTAGGCCCACTTGCTGCCATCCTGTGACTCAAGTGCCCCAAATAGGCTCCATAGCCTCCTCCACTTTCTGCCTGCCCCTATGACCATCAGTCATGTGATTCCCTGAAGTTCGTCGCTTTCTTCAGCAGCACAGCAGAATGTCTGACAGAAGCCATGGAAGGAAGGAAAGGCTTATTTTGGGTTGCATTTTTAGAGGGACTTCAAATCCTTCCTGGCAAGAAGGCAAGAACTCAGTTCTCAGCAGTGGAAGTGTGTGGCCAAGGCTGCTCCTAGCACAGCAGACCAGAGACGCACGCGACACGGAAGTCCACTCCTACCGACGCCTACCCATCTAATTGTGCTAGCCCGACCTCGCTTCCTAAAAGTTCCACAGCTTTGAAACAGCACCACAAGCTGGGGACTGAGAGCACAAAGCACAAACCTATTGGTGACACTCCTGACTCAATTATGGCACCTCTCCACCCCTTCCGGCCCTCTTTCTCAGCCCTGGATCCTGAAGGCACTGGTAAGGCAGAAGGTCGCTGGCCTCTGGTTGATACTAGTCATTAGCTCTCTGTCTTGCCCCAGCTCAATTCCTTCTCAGACATTCTATTCTAGCTGCATGGCCTTGACCCAGGCCTTACCTCTTTCAGCCAGAGATTTCTCCTGACTAGAAAAAGCCAAAAATACCTCCCTGCTTCTCGGGGTTGAGATAATGGATCTGAAAGTGCCTTATACATTATTACAAAGGGCAATTCTATGATGAGCTATTTTGTTGCAGCTAGATTAAAAAACATCAATGTCTCTCATTAATAGCTATCATTTATTAAGTGCCAACTAGGTGCCAGCCCCTATATTGAGTATGATAGATACCTCTATCCAATAGTCACAGAACCGTAAGGAAGACACTTGACCCCATTTTCAAAACAAGCTGTCTAAAGTGTTCAAGTAAGTGGCAGCATTGAAATCTGACGCCGGTGTAACTGCCTGCATACTCTGAATGCTTCGCCCTCCATTCCGACTTACAAACATCACCCTATATCATGCGTGCGTTTCTGTTGCTGTGTTTATCTCATTGCATTTGTAATTCGCTTATTTGCAGGTTTTCTCTTAGAAGGCTGTGAACTTCTAAGAGGCCAAAACGTTATGCCTTGGCCATGTTTGTGACATCAGTTGTCATCTTGTTCTTTCCAAACCACTCGCCTCCATCAGCAGTTGACCGACTGGCTATTCTCTGTACCCCTTCACCTTGTCTCCTCGTCCCCTGTTCAGGAGCCCCGTGTGGGCATGGGGAACTGGGAGAAAGAAGGGGCTTGCAAGGCTTCTGGATTCTCCAACAACCAGACTCTACATCCAGAAGCTGTGCCCACCAGCCTTTCTTTTCCCCACGTTCTAAGTGCTCATACATATTCATAACGAGGGAACACACTGAGAGGGAATATTTGTTTTCTTTATTAAACTGGCGTCTCGGCAAATTTATAGCAGAAAATGAATAGTCTGTTTCCTCCTATGTGTTTGCAGTCTGAGAGCTGAATTCACGGTGCCTCCTAGACCAGCGGGGAAGGGAGCAATGTGACTTAGGCCCTCTCCCAGCCAGAGCCAGCCTGAGGAGGAGACGTGGACACATGAGCATCCTAACAGGTGGACTGCAGCACAAGGGAAAAGATGTCTGCTGGGGCATGACAGGCCGGAGAGACAACACCCCTGGGTTAGGGATGTAGCTCAGTGGCAGAGTGCTTGCTTGCTTTAGCATGTGAAAGCCCTGAGTTTGGCCCCAACACTGAAAAAAAAAATTACCCAATATTGTTAATACTGTTTAAATCTTGTTCTGAAAAGGGGGTGGCAGTGACTGCTTGGTACTTGACTGCATGGCATACTGGATGACTGTCTAATGGGCTTGTCAAGATGTCCCTGGTTTCCTAGAACGACCAGGTTTTGCTTATCTTCATGCAGGTCATGTATTAAGGCCCAGAACCAGGAACATTCATCATGCATTAATTCATAGGCTTTTGTTTGGTAGAAATGCAAATGATTTCTGTTAGGAACAATAAATAATGCAAAGGCTGCAGTTTCATTGCACTGTAGGATAATAACTGGTTTTGCATCTAATTTAATAAATTTGCTCTGCACTCCTTTTCTGGTTAAATACATAAGCTTCTGTTCATCCGATGCTCCTTTTAATCCTTTACATTTTTTAAACTGCATTTTTATGTATGTGGTTACTTGTCTGTGTACCATGTGTTTGCCATGGCCAAGGAGACCACAAGAGGGCATCAGATCCTCTGGAACAGGAATTGTAGATGGTTGTGAGCCACCATGTGGGTGCTAGGAACTGAACCTGGGTCCTCTGCTAAAGGAGCCAGAGCTCTTAACCCCTGAGTCATCTCTCCAGCCCCTCGTTAGACACGTGATCAGCCTATTCCAGAGTATACTCTTGATGAAGTCACAACACAGTTGAGGGAGCAATTTACAATAGCAGAACACAAGGTGGAACCCAGCAGGAGCAGTCTTCAAAACCGTGACATGAAGGCCAAGAGGGACTAAACTCGTAGAAGGACACGGAGCAAATGAATATAAAGATGAGATCAGAGCGTCAATGGTGGCACCAAACCATACTACCTCAGTTGAGAAAGGAATGCACAGTTCCAAGGTGGCACATCTGCAGATGCAGCCCTAGCACCCCAACACTGTGTCCCATCTCTGTCACTGTCACATAGTAGCCATGGGACTTCAGGATGTTGCTTAGCTACATCAGCTTCAGTTGTCTACAGGACACAGTTAAATGTGCCCTGCTGACTTTCCAGGATATATGTGAAGAAAACCTCTGTGAACTGCTGGTTCTTTGTTGGTGAGAGGAAGCTCAAGACCCAGGGTGGTGGAAAGGAGCCTGAGCGGGGGCTCTGAGCAGAGCTGAACCACACAAGCAGAAGCTGTGCCTCCAGGCTCCATGCTGAGAATGGAATCCAGGGCCCAATGGACGTCAGGCAAATGTTCCACCACGGGCTCCATAGCCCTTGGCTCTTTTCTTCATACAGTTAATTTTCTCTGCCAGTATGTGCCAAGTGGGCGAGTTGCAAGGGAGCATTTGCTACCCATGGGCTGGGTTTAGTCCCTGGCAGGCAGAAGTGGCTTCTCCAGCACATGGAGCTAGTGGGACATGTTCAGGCACTTCTGAGCTCCTAGAAAGAAAGAAAAGAACCTTAGGGATAAGGGTGGGGACCGGGGCTGAAAGTGAATTCCAGCTCTGCCATTTGTTAGTCATGTGACCTATGGAGGTCACCTTATCTACTTGAACCTCATTTCCTCTTTTGTAAAATAGAAGAACACCATACGCTTCACTCTGTGGGCCCAGGACGAGTGGTATAAGTGCCAGGTCAATAATTTTTTGAAATATATGTTTTTACTTTACATATTTAGTTCCAACTTGGAATTACTTAGGCTGCTTTGCCTGTGGATATAGACCAGTTGAAGAGCCCTTTCCTAGCATAGATGAGGCCCTGGGTTTGATCCTCAAGACTGCAAAACAGGGAGAAAAGAAAGTCGCTCATATGTGATGGGTGTGGTGACACGCACCTACAGTACCAAGGAGGCTAAAGCATGGGACAAGGAGAGAGGGAAAGTCGCTCATATGTGATGGTGTGGTGACACGCACCTACAGTACCAAGGAGGCTAAAGCATGGGACAAGGAGAGAGGGAAAGTCGCTCATATGTGATGGTGTGGTGACACACACCTACAGTACCAAGGAGGCTAAAGCATGGGACAGGGAGAGAGGGAAAGTCGCTCATATGTGATGGTGTGGTGACACACACCTACAGTACCAAGGAGGCTGAAGCAAGAGAACCACAAGTTCCAGGGCAGTCTGGACACATAGCGAGACCCTGTGTCAAATACAAAACAAAATAATAACATAAAAGAAAGTAGTAGAGTGTAGGTTTGGTACCCGCAAAGCCAAGCTCTTTTGTTTGTTTGTTTCATTTGGGGTTTTGTTTTTGTTTTGTTTTGAATCTGGATGTCTTGAAAACAAGACAAGAACTTTAAAAACTCATCAAAAGAAACATGACCTGGGTGGAAAGTGGCCTAGCATGTACTACTCTTACAGAGGACCCAGATTTGGTTGCCAGCACCCATATCCGATAGCTCACAACTGCTTAGCACTCCAGATCCATGGGATAGGACATCTCCCCAGACACTTCCAGTCACAAGCACATACCCACACGCAGACACACACAGTT
>JAQHUG010000098.1:3494739-3509284 GCA_028555095.1 Dicrostonyx torquatus
AAGTTAAAAATAATAAATGAAAATAAAATTGAATGCATACAAGGCTTTTCACGTGGGTACTGGAGATTTGAACTAAAGTTCAATAAGGAGTCTCAGTTAACATTCTATTGCTGTGAAGAGACACCGTGACTATAGCAACTCTTGTAAAGAACAAACATTTAATTGAGGTGGCTTGTTTACATTTTCAAAGGATTAGTCCATTATTATCATGGGCAACATGGTGACACGCAGGCACACATGATGCAAGCTACATCTTGATAAGCAGGCAACAGGAAGTGGACTGAGACAATGGGTGTATCTTGAGCATATATGAGACCTCAAAGCCTGCCCCCACAGAGACACACTTCCTCCAATGAGCCCACACCTACTCCAACAAAGTCGCACCTCCTAATAGTGCCTCTCTCTTTGGGCCTTTTTCTTTCAAAACCACCACATATGGCTAGCACTCTTACCCACTGAGCCATCTCTTTAGCCCTTCGTTTTGTTTTCTTCAGACAGGATCTTGTGTAGCACAGGCTGGCCTTGACCTTCTGACCCTCTTGCCTCTACCTCCTCTCCTAGGTGCTTGGTTTGTAGGCATGCACCAAACCTGGGTTTCATAGCAAATTTTGAGGAACTCTTACAAGTATTTCCAAAACCGCCAACCAGTAATATTGGTTAAGGAGACACTCTCAGCTCCAGCATTCAAGGCCAAATAGATGGCTCAAGAACAATAGACATCATTGTGAGTTCACTCCTAACTGGCAAGTGCCTCTCCTTTATTTTGGTTCTGCCATCTCCACTTGTGGTTTCCAAGGCACTGGTTCTTTTTGAGATAAGGTCTTCCTAGGCAACCCTGGAACTCACTATGTAGCTAGGCTGGCTTTGAACTCACCAGTCCCTTCCTGCTGCCTCCCAAGAGCTGGGGTTGCAGGGCTGTGCCACCATGCCCAACTCAAGGTCCTGCTTTTGGTTTAATCAAATGAGAAAAAGAGGGGAAGGGGAGGATAAGGAAGGCACTTTATTTCTGGAAGTGGCACAGATGACTTTTGCTCACACACCAATGGCAAGAAGCAGCGAATTCCCTCCCTGCTCAGAGTTCTGAGAATTGTCCAGCTGTGAGCTTCGGGTTGGAACTGCAGGAGCCAAGTTTGTGAGGACACAGCCAGTCTCTGCCGCGGCTGCTGTCACAGTCCGTTCCTTTGTCTTGGCATTCACATTTTACTGATCAATGTCAATACCAAGATTGGGAAAATCTGATTTATGTAATATATGGCCAAGTTATATAATGGCAGTAATAAGAATATTTCCAGGTCTGGAAACAGAAGCAGCTTGGTGAGAGCAGCTCTGATGGGGAAGATGTAAACAGCTCCGGAGAGCAGCCAGTCTTGGGTGGTTCCTGTACCATGAACATAATCCCAGGGGAGCTGCTGGAGGCCACCTGGGTTAGTGAGTGATTGCTGGGCATCCAGGCACTTTCTACTGATTCTATCTTGTAGAGTTGTAGCGACTGTTAAGATAGTCCACACAAGGGTCTTTGTTCCAGAGTATACCAGCAGGCAACTTCAGTCTGTCCTGACTGATTTGTTGGGAGTGGGTGGGGAGTGTCCTCCTGTCTCGCTGTCCTGCTGTCTTGTGCATTGTAGGATGCACAGCAGCATCTCTGTCATCTGTCAGCAGTAGGCTTCTACATGTGGCAGCCAAAAGCCAGAAATGTCCCTAAACAGGGCCACGTAGAGTGTGTGTGTGTGTGTGTGTGTGTGTGTGTGTGTGTGTGTGTGTGTGTTTGGGTCCACTTGCCTAGGCATGTATGGAGGTCAAAGGTGATGATAGGTGTCTCCTTCTGTTGTTGGCCATCTTTTTTGAGCTAGAGTTCCTCAATGAACCTGAAGCTCACCATTTAGACTGCTGGTCATCAAGGTCCTGGGGTCTGACTGTCTCTGCCCTCCCAGTGCTAGGTTTACAGACCCGGCTTTTACCTGGGTCCTGGGGATCTGAACTTGGGTCTTCATGGTTGCTCAGCAAGCCCTTTGCCCACTGAGCCATCTCCCAAGCACCACGATCCATACATCTTATGGTGCCAAGCACTTAGTCACAATCATTACCTTAATTTCTTTCTCTGCATCTCCCCACCTCCATATTCCACTCAGGATTTCTTGGCCTCATCCATTTTCCATGAAATTGGGAAATGAAGTTAATAATAGTCTGAATTCATGACACATTTTGTCATGTTTTTTATTTTTTATTGCTCATATATGAGTGATTTAAAGTAAGCCTGCCCCCTGAGAGTTACAGAAGTGAGACTCGTGTGCAGCAAAGGTAGAATGTTCTCTGGAAGATGTGACCGAAGAGAATGGTACTTCCTTGGACTTTCATTTGAGTAAACTGGATGCAATTTCAGGTAAGTCTATATCTTGTTAAGGGCCAATTTAGTCAATTGTGCTCTGTCTGAAGAAAGATGGACAGCGATAGGGACTAACCTAGCTAAGTAGGTTTGGGCTCTTTGGTTCCTGTAAAGTACCAAAGGAAATAGTCACCAGTAACAGGCCTCAGTGCAACAATCAGAAGCGTGTGCTCTGCACCCGCTTGTTTAGGCGTGTCCATTGCTAGAAATGGAATTAGAATACAATAGAAGCTGAGCATGGTGGGCATAATTTAATCCCAGCACTCTGGAGGTAGGGGGGAATCATGAGATCAAGACCACCCTGGACTACATGATAAAACCCTGTCTCAAAAAAACTCCAAACACTCACATGTAATATATATATATATATTATACATACACATACATATATATATACATACACATACATATACATACATACAGGCACACATATAACCTAATGTGTGTGTATAATGGATACTATACATTGCCCTCCAAAGCCTTGCTACTAAGTTATATTTCCATTTATAACAAGGGTACATGCGTGAACTAGGCATGGTGGTACATGACTATAATCCCAGCACTCAGGGGGATTAGAAGGTTTGGTATTGTCTTTCTGTTGTGGCTGCTGTCATTTGAGACAAGGTCTTGGTGTGAGGCCTGAAATTCTGTCCCCCTTGACCCCACATGTGCTGGGATTACAGGAGGATGAAGCAGCCTGCAGACCCTGTCTCAAAAAGGAGCAGGGCTAAGGAGATGGCTCAGACACCAAAGTAAGGGTATGGACCTCGGTTTACATTTCCAGGACTCTTGTGAAAGCTGAGAGAAACAGGGCATGTCTGTCACCCCAGCAATACAGGAGACAGAGACAGGCAGATCCTTGGAGCTCCGTGAGCTCTAGGTTCAGTGAAAGAACCTGTCTAAAAACACAGAACTCCTGAGGAAAATGTCTAAGGTCAAGCTCTGGCCTCACACATGCACTTGCACACACACACACACACACACACACACACACACATACACACACACACGTAAGTGAATAAAAATAAAGGAACATTTCCCAAAGTCTTGATAATATGATATCCTACATTTTATCTTAAACTCGTATGATGGATGATAGATGTGTTTCTGAATTTGGATTCTGCTATAAATTATCTTTGAAGCACAATGTTTTCTTAATTAAAAAGTCTTTTTATGTATAACTGATAGCAACCTATTTTCTAGTTTACATTTTCCAAACATTTCGAGTTTATTGTTTGTATTTTTATTTTCTTTATTGTTGTTTTATTTTGCTTCTATGTTTGTGCTCTTGAGATAGGGTCTCACTGTGTAGCCCAAGCTGGTCTTGAACTGGCTCTCCTCCCTCACCCTGTACTTGTTTCAAAACTTCTCATTTGATTTTTTAAAAAGATTAAATTGTTTTATTTATTATACTCAGTGTGTGTGTGTGTGCGCGCGCGCGCATGTGTGGAGGCCAGGGGTCAGCTTCTCAGGAGCTGGTTCTCTCCTTCCACCCTATAGATCCCCAGGAATTGAACTCAGCTCATCAGCCTTGGTAGCAGACACGTTACCCACCGAGACATCTCACCCAGCCTCTTGTTTTGGGGTTTTTTATTGTTATTGTTGTTGCTGTTGTTTGGTTTTTAAATAATGTCCTTCTTCAAAAAGAAGTTTAATACTTCTATACCATAAAATCTGATAATCTCTACTTTATTTATTTATTTTGTATTTAGGGCTGAACTCTTGTTTTCTTTCTTTCTTTCTTTCTTTTTTTTTTTTTTTGTTTTTTGAGACAGGGTTTCTTTGTAATTTTGGTGCCTGTCCTGGAACTAGCTCTTGTAGCCCAGGCTGGCCTCGAACTCACAGCGATTCACCTGCCTCTGCCTCCCGAGTGATGGGATTAAAGACGTGCGCCACCACTGCCCGGCCCTAACTCTTGTTTTCTTACACTGCTTTTATGTTTTGGGATTTTTTTCCTCCCTATATATTTAGGTCTATAATCTACTTGGAATTTTATTTTTTCAATATGGTATGAGGCATAAGTCAGATACTATTTTATTTTTAAATATCATTTTTAGCGTTTGATGATAACAGTATATACTTTAAATTTTATCGACACAATAATTACATATATTTGTGGGATCCAGGATATTCTCATATGCACATATTTGACAAACGGAATAATTAGCATACCCATCAATTGTAGTAATCATCATTGGGAATACCCAGAGTCTTCTCTCTGAACTATTTTGAAATATACAATAAACCATTGCTAACTACAGTTACTCTATCTACTGTGGAAGACCAGAAGTTGGTTTTGCAGTTCTGGGCATAGAACCCCAGACCGCACACACACAAGGTAAGCACTCCATTACTGAGCTACATCCCTTCTCCCCCTTTAACCAATCCTGTCTCAAGCCCCTGTCCCCTCTTCCCTTCCCAGACTCTGCTGATCACTCTTCTAACCTGTTCTACGGAATCAGTCTCTACAAGAGCCTACCATCATGAATCCAGCATGTGCTGTTTGTCTTTTGTTCACTGCCTTATCTCACTTCACACTTCATCCTCCAGAGCTGTGCATTCTGCCGCCAGTAAGAGGATTTCATTCCTTTTTAAACCTGAATAGCATCTCATCGCAAGTGCCTCATTTTCTTTATGCACTCATTGGTTGGCGAACCCATAGGTTGATTCTATGTCTTGACTGCTATGCATGGTACCACAGTACACATGAGAACCCAGGGATCCTCTGTGCCCAGGAGTGGGACAGTTGATCACAATGCTATACCATTTTAGTCCTGGAGCTTTAGCGTAGGTTCTAAGGTCATTTGTCACTTTTCTCTTTTATTTCTTGACTATTCTTCCACATCTTCTCCTCCAACTTTCAGATTTGTGTGTTGTATTTTGTGTAGCTCATAGATGCATTAACGCTCTGCTTCCGGAGTGGAGTCGTTCACTTCCGCCAAGCGCCTGGCTGCCATCGGAAAGGCAGGGCTCCCTGCTACATTCATTTGAAATGGTGGGCTATCTCGCAATTCTGCTCAGAGAATTCTTCTGGTTGTGAGAATAACTAGCAAGTCATTTAGACACAGGACCTAATTAATCTGGAACAATCGCTTTAGCCAGATCTCTGTTGCTTAGCAGCAACTGGGCTGCATCCAACTTTACCTTTTGTTTCTTATCCTACTGCAAAAGTCAGACTTCCTTTCTCACGTTTGCGTTCAAGCTCAGTACCCCGCCTTCTCCGCACACTGGTCCCAGTCAAAGAAGGTATTTCTGGTTGGAATGTGTCTGATGGGAGCTCTCTGGAGAGCCCCCACCCCCATTTCCCACTTCTCACTTATACATGTTCCCAGCCATCAGATCTCTTCCCTTCCTGGTCTAGACATTACTTGAGCCACAGAGAGGGTCTGGCAGAGAATTCAACTGTCGCAATTTAGTGAAATGAATAAATAATTTCGCAGTGTGGCCTGTGTAGCCCGGGTGTTGACAGTGCCAAAGGAGAAGGTGTTGTACAAAAGGGACTGACCAGGCATTCGCTCTGTCATTTACTGCTTCCAGCCTGAAGCCTCGTCCAGAGCCTGTTGCTTTCCGTTCCCTGCCATGCTGCATCCACTACCCATACATCCGATGCATCCCCTGCTCTCAAAGCTTTTGACCTCAGTGAGATGGACCATGAGGCAGAAGAGGTCTCAGGACTGCCTGTCATTGGCTACCTGCCCTCGAAAGAAGGAATCTGGACACATCAGTTCCGCCCCAGCCTGAGCTCGCTCGCTCCCTCCACTCACAGCTCTTCCAGCTCTCCAGCAGCTTGCAGGCTCCAGGTATCTTCCTTGTGCTAGTCGGTCTTAGAGTAGAACTCCCCAAATACGTTGGCATGAGTGACACATGTGCATGTGCCATGTGATTGTGCAAGATTATGCCGTATAGTGGAGAAGTTTGGAAAGCGCTGCAGTAGAGAATCATTTGATTGTGAGGAATAAAATTCTTCTGAGCTCCTTTTAGCAGAAAAGGATTCCGGAGATTCCGGAGGTGTTTCATAAAACCATGAACAGGAGACAATGGAGCTCTGGAAAGAGGGAAGTGGCAACTTCTCTCCTCCCTCCCAGCCCCATTTCCTGACAGACCTGCTCCATTCCATAGAAAACTCACAAGAAAATAATAAAAATAATTATTTAAAAAAATTTTGAAAGATCTATGAGACATCCTAGCAGATAAAGACACTTGCTGGACAAGCCCTGTGACCTGAGTTTGATCCCTGGAACCCAAGGTTGTCCTCTAACCACCACACATGTGCCATGATACACAAACACCCCCATACACACATACAAATCCACAGAGCTGTCTCAGTTCCAAAGTCACAGAACTTCCTAGTCCCAGGTAAGTTGGAGACTCTGAGTGTTCCAAAATCTTGAGAGGGAGGGAAGCAAAAGGAGGATCACACACACACACACACACACACACACACACACACACACAGGAAAGGGAAAAGAAAGAGAGGGAGCAGGAGGGAGGAGAAAGAGGGGAGAGAGGCAGGGACCAATACTTGGTCTTAAATGCAAGAAGATTGGCCAGGCAGTGGTAGCGCATGCCTTTAATCCCAGCACTCGGGACGTAGAGGCAGGCAGATCTCTGTGAGTTCAAGGCCAGCCTGGTCTACAAGAGCTAGTTCCAGGACAGGCTCCAAAGCTACAGAGAAACCCTGTCTCGAAAAACCAAAAAAGGAAGATGGAGGAGGAGGAAGAAGAGGAGGAGGAAGAGGAGGAGGAGGAAGAGGAAGAGGAAGAAGAAGAAGAAGAAGAAGAAGAAGAAGAAGAAGAAGAAGAAGAAGAAGAAGAAGAAGAAGAAGAATCTGTTTTTGCATCCCAACAACTTCCTTTCAAGAACATGAAAGGAGACAAGTGGGGTTAAGCCGCCCACAGGGCAGGAAAAAACAAATGACCACCCCAGTTTGCCATGAGAGTTGTGGAACCTACAAGTCTGAGGTTGCCTCCTACCTCTTGGTGGACTTAGTAACACAAGAGCACTCCATGGCGCCTCCACAAGAGTGTCACTGCCCTACCCAAGGGGCTCCCTATCCAAGGGACTCACCATGAGTGCTCAAAGATGTGTGCATTACATTTCCAGCCATGCTGATGTCACTAGTAAAGAGCAGGAAGGGGACAGTAACAGTGCCCTCAGTGTACCCTAGTGGAGCAGAGTGAAGATTGCTTTGGGGAGATGGTCTCAGAACACCCATTTGCACATTTCCATTAGGGGGAGTCACAGCTTTTGTGGTTTGTTCTGGTTTTCTGGATCACATCTCACTATGAGCCAGCCTGGCATCCTGGAATCAGGAAGATTTTTAGTCCTTACCTTGGCTGAGCCACTTCGTAGCTGCCGGACATCAATCAAGGGGCCTAATGTCACTAGGACTCCGTTTCTTGTCTGCCAAATGGGAAACACAGCATCATATCTTCTCATATGGTTGGAAGGAATCTTTAATGAGATGGTATATGTGGAGTACTGTGAATAACTTGCCACACTGTTCACGGTGAAGAAGTGATGCTGAACGGTTAGGGATGGAGCAAAGGTGCAGGGCCTGGTCGATCCCCAGCACTGTGCCGGGTGGCACCGATTTTATTCTCAGTCAGCAAGTCACCAAGTCAAGAATGATTGCTCTTCCAAGGAGCAAGATGTCGGAACTGTACTGTGCTGGGTAGGGATGAACCTCCAGGGACAAGGGGCCTAGTAGGAAGAGGACCACAAATCACGGCAGGACACTGAGTCCTTGTTCTATATCAGAATTCCCATTCTGAGGGAGGCTATCTTCACCTTGTTACAAAATGCAACATTCAGACTTGACAAGCGCAGCACAAACAAGCCTGGGGACAAAGGGAGGCAGCAAGGAGACAGAGAAAACAGCAGAACAGCAAAGAAGCTGAAAGCCTCCAGAAGAACGGTGTGGAAAAGGGGCCTTGGCATGGCCTGACAAGCCGTTATTAACAGAAACTTCTGGAAGCCTTTCCCCCACTCCCTATATCTCTTTACATTTTGCTGAAGATCATATTCACTTTGATGTTAGGAAGCCTTCGTTTGTTTTGTGTTTTCTCTCTCCGAAATTGAACAGTAGGCCATCCTTTTGTATTGCAAATTGGCCTGACAAAAAGGAACATTATGACTTGTGAGAAGGCAAACAAACTCTCCCAGATCTGCAGTTCTCCTACAGAAAAGCCTCAGGAACGGAGCTGGGGGTGGGGACAGCAGCACGTTGAGAGTTCATCCTGGAGGTTTGGGTTGCAGGGCCACTGCTCTCTGGGGACACCCAGTCTCTTGGTGGGCCCTTCCTTTCAGCCTGGCTGACCCTCAGCCTACTGATCTTCCTGCGGGTCTGCAGACTGAGTCCTCCTTCCAGGTGCCATGAATTTGGTGCAACCTGAGCCTTGCGGGGTTTGAGGGCCAGTATACTGCACTAGTGCACGCGCCCATTAAATGACTTCCACAGCTGGGACAGCAACACCCTGGGAAAACCCAGCTGGGTTCCTTCCCCATTCTTCTCTTCTCCATCCATGGTGGACCATCCTGGGTATGGACACCAAGGGGCTGGGCCTCATTAGAAGGTCCCAAGTGGGCTTCCTTCTGGAGGGCATTTTGTCTAGAATGGGGAAGAAAGCAACTGCAGAGTGCACAGAGGCCACATCAGAAGCCAGGCTGGTTCAGCAATCAAAATCCTCCCAAGTAGTCTCCAGTACTTCTGATGGGATGCGCATTCCCAGACACAGGTTTGCCCTCTTGGTGATGGGCGTGTGTGTGTGGGGCTTCCATTGAGTTGCTTAGAAGGGGTGCTGAGCAGAAAGGAAATCAGCTGAGTACAGGCTGCTGACCGCCCCCCAACACACACACACACACACACACACACACACACACACAACACGCACGCACGCACGCACGCAGACGCACTGCTAAGTCATTACCTTACCTCAAACTCCACTAGGTTTTTGCCAAGCTGGGGTTGGTGCATCAGGCTAATTGAAAGCAATGTCCTGCTCAACCCTGAGAAAAATGAATTGGTACAGCTTTTGCTAGCACGGTGAAGGAGGGGTTGCAACGCGCACTGCTTTGGTTTCAGCCCTTGGGCAGAAAAGAACTTAGTCTGTGGAATCTGAGAAAACCTAATCAAAGCCCAATAAACACAGGCAGGCCCTGAGAATAGCTGGAATTAGGAATGTGAGTGCCGGTCAGAACCGGCTCCCTCTCTGTTCTCTTCTTACTCACTAATTCTTTCCATAAAGACTAGCTCTGTCTGGTTTGGTGGCACATTCCTAGGACCTCAGCCCCACCCCACCCCTCACTTGGGAAGCTGAGGTAGGATGATCACAAGTTCTAGTCTAGCCTGAGCTATGCTGTAATAGCTTTTTAAAGAAAAAGAAAATTGAGAAAGACTAATTCTGCCCACATGCAGGAAATCCAGGCAGCTACTTCAAGGCCTAAGTATTCATTTCATTCTTCCTGCTTCAGAAAGCAGGCGTGCTTTATGTGGATGCCTTTATTGGGCCTATCTTCTAGTAAATTATCTGCCTTCTAAAGAAACCAGTTGCTGGAGGGAAGGAGAAAGGAGCAACGGAGTAGACAGACAGATGCCTACAAGGTCAGATAAAGCCACGGGAGGCTCTTCTCTCTTGGGTAGGGGTGCCAGACACCTGATATATAGTCAATATGCAGGACACGCTCAGTGTTATGCATTCACCTTTATCTGATATTCAAATTGCCGGGGTGGCCTGCATTTTGTTTTGTTGTTTGTTTTTGTTTTTTGAGACAGGGTTTTCCAGTAGCTATGGAGTCTGTCCTGGAACTCGCTCTGTAGACCAGGCTGGCCTCAAACCCACAGAGATCCGCCTGCCTCTGCCTCCTGAGTGCTAAGATTAAAGGCGTGCGCCACCACTGCCAGACTTGGCCTGCATTTTTTACTCAATTTGGCAGACCTATTCCTGGGGCTCTAATAAGAGAGATAGGTCTGGCTTCTGGGGGGCTTGATAGCTACATTGCTCAGTATTAGGAGAGCAGATAAAAGCTCCAGTTGGTGTTTCGGACTGTAACTCTTAGGGCTAAATTAAGCAACAGCAGGGACTTTGCTGGAAAGCTACCACTGCACACAGTTGTGTAACTGCGTGCAAACAGTGCCCAGTGATGTACGGGGAGACTGCTCTGGTTCCTGGGAAATTCCCAGATTGGAAGGAAGTCTGGGCACCCATGCCTAGGAAGGACAGAATCCCAGATCACAACCTTCATGCAAGTGACATCAGGCTTCATGCCTGTTACCTACAATCCAAACCCTTCTCTTGCCTCTTCAAGAGCAAGTGCCAATATACGAGGAATACCCTCCAGCCTACCCTAACTTATTAATTATATAAGCCCTGCCCAGAAGCAACCCTACTCAGAATCCAGAGGAGTAAGAACTCACAGACCTAACTGCTGTCTATCTTCCTAGCTGGGCCACCATCCTGGATTCCTGCGAGAGTCATTCTGGGTCACACACCTAATCGTTGGAGAGGATGGACATTAGGATGGAAGAGGCAGCAGTCACTTCCCTGAAGGGAAAGCAAGGTGCTGCTAGCAGGAACAGGTAGAAGGAGGCATGGAGAGGCAAGCTCCCCAAATGTCTGCTCTAATGAGTCCGTGTCCCTGCCGTCCGTGCCCCTGCCATCCGTGTCCCTGTCCATGATGAGGACATTCACTATCCTCACTCTAAGCTGCTACAGAGCACAGGGGTGAAGTGGGGGGATGGGACCGCCAGGCCAGAGGCTTGACAGTCATGAAGCTGACCCTGAGCATGGTGGCTGGTTACTAATAATGCTGAAAACACTTTGGAAAAGTCCACACATTAAAGAGTACATCAGGACAAGTCCTCAACGACATCACTCTGTCCAGGATGGTGGCATGCCTCTGTGATCCTGAGAGACAGAGGCAGGAGGATGGTGATTTCAAAGTGAGTCAGGGCTACTCCATAGCAAGACTTTGTCTCAAAAAAATAAAATAGCCTCCGCTGATTGAGAGAGATATATAGAAAAGTGGGCGAGAGCTTGGGAAGAGGGGGTTCAGAGGAGAAGGAAGGGAACAAGAGAGAATAATAGGCCATATAATTTTAGAGTGTATATGTAGATAGGGAATTGCCAAATAATCTTTAAAAATCTAAGTAAATAAGTGAGCAAAATGTCACCTTGGCAGCCTTGCTCTACAGTGGGCATTTCTGATTGGGAAAGTAGGGTAGAGATTGATCGGTCACAAAGAGCTCATTGCCACAGCCACCAGGAAGTAAGTGACCACCAGTCCCACTGCGCATGAGCTTTGGTACTGTTCAGCTTTTCTACCTGGTCAAGGTGAACAGGGCTGTATGTTATCCTTGGTAGGCACACAAGTGTGATTCTCTTGAGGGAAGGGGCTGGGTCTCAGCCTTAGCAACCTTCCCTGACCTCAGATGAGATGGGTGAAGAGTGAGATCGGTCTGGATGTTTAGACTCAGGACAGTCATCCTGCTCACCAACCCAAAGCTACACATGAAGCATTCGGAACACTGAGGTGGTGTGGAGCTCTCTTCCTATCAATTGTGCTGTTTGCTCAGCTAGGCGTGTATTCCAGGGATGGGACATACCTCTTATCCTGACGCTTCAGAGGCTGAGGCAGGAAGATCTCAAGTGGGAGGCCACTCTGGGCCACATAATAAGACCCTGTCTCTAAAACAAATAAAGGAAGTGAGATAGGCATTCAGTTGCTGCACCAAAGTTTACAATATCAGTGGCTTCAAGAAGTCAGAGCACACCCTCTCTTAGTTATGGTCTCAATGTAAGCAGTTCCACAGTGTCAGTGGTCCAAGCCCATCCAGTCTTGTCTGTCTGCCATCCTCATTAAGTGGACTCTGTCTTGAGGCTTCCGATGCCTTTCTAGCTCCCGCCATCATGCCCAGGTTTTGTCGGGGAGAGGATGAGCATATATTTTCCTCTTGAGGAGACTGTCCAGAAGGGGCATGCATCTCCTCCATCCCCTCATTTCCATCAGCTAGAGCAGGTCAAAGCTTTGCACAGGAAACCAGAAGTAGTGTTGAGCTAAGGGGTCAGGCACCTCCTTAAGATTCTGTTTCATGGCTATAGAAAGAAGAAATGGGCTGGGGATACTGCTCAGTGGTAGAGCGCTCGCCTAGTATGTACAAGGGCCTGGGTTGGATTCCCAGCACCATGGGGGGGGCATTGCTAAGTGTCCTTCTTGTAGTGTGTTCTTGATTCAGCTTCCCCCCCACCTTGAGACAGGGTCTCATACTGTAGCCTCAGCTGACCTTGAACTTATGGCAATCCTCCTGCTTCAGCCTCCTGCATTCTGGGATTACAGTTATATACCACCATGCCTAGTTCTGACTCAGCTTTCTATGCTGACCTTCAGGGCACCCTTTCTTCCTTCTTCCTGCTGCCCTTCGGTCCCTGGTTTAGTTGACTTCTGTCCAGCTTCCTTCTTACTATCTGTTCCTGGCACATCTCTGGAGAATCTAGGTCCTCTAGGCTCTAACCTGGACTTAACTTTGGAAAAAGACAATCTGTTTGGACTCTAGTCTGTGATCAATGGACTCTACCAACTGACCCTAGCTGGTCCTCCTCCCAGCTGTTCACGCCCCTGCTTCTTTCACCCCTCTGCCCAAAGAATTCCCAAGCGACAGCAAGGGGGACAGTGCGCTTGATCTTGGCATCAACCAGGAGGCAGTTGGTCTGACAGAATAAGTCACTTCTCTTTGGCCTTCCTTTCCAGCTTAGCCCACCTGGGACAGCAACCATGGCACCTCCACTCATTCACCCCTCCTCTCCTGCCAGTCTCTCCCCATCATTTGATGAAGTTCTCTGCCCCAGGCAGACCTTAAGCTTGCTGAAGAACCCCACCCCCACTTCTGGCTGGGACCAGACAGGGCTGGGTGATCCTGGGCCTTCCCAGTAACCCAGAGATCAAGGACACTAAGTAGCAGCCTTGTTCTGCTTTGATGAACTGACACCGCTTTTTCCAGTCACAAGGGCAGCCAGGTAGAAGCCAAATTTCCAGCAGGAAAAAAGGAGAAAGCAGAGAGGAGGAATGGAGGAAAAGGGGGGAGGTTGGAGGATGAAGGATGGTCCCAAAGACGGGGCACCTTCTGCCATGTTTAGTTTGACTTGGTGGAAGTCTTAAGGGAGAGCAGGAAGAGCCAGGATCTCAAAGTTAGATCAGAGGTGACTCCGAAATCCAGGCAGAAAGGAGAAATGTCTCTTGTTAATGGGCACCAGGTTTAAGATGGTGTGGGGGGGAGAGAAGAATCATAAAGGAATGACGAAATTCCACAGTGCTTGCTATGACCTCCCACGAAGGTCCTGAGCAGCTCACCTCTAAGTCCCACTGCACTGTACTAATTTTAGCTTGAGCCCTCTGCTCTTGCTGCAGTGGCAGCTGGGTCAGTGTTAGGTCTGCAGCTGGAGGTCCCAGCAGGAGAGAACTTCTGGCTGAGTGACTCAGAAGATAGGGATCCCCCTAGTCTAAGGCTTTGCATGCACTTGCCTAAGCTATGCATCAGCACAGCCTCACAGTCTATATTTAGCTGTAAGAAAATAACTTCGTCCTTTCTCCGAATGAAATGGGAGCTGCTTTCAGGTGGTCAGAGGTTCTCCTCTCAACTATGCTGCGCCCAAAGCTGGAAGGGAGGCCATACGGTCATCTGAGCAATTGGCATCCCCGAAAGATTCCTTGCTTTTCTCCCACTGATGAAGTGTCCCAGCTTGTTAAGGGAGGAAACGAAACCCCTGTCAACTTTTCAAGGTGAGAAAGGGCTCTCGGAGTTCTCAGAAATTAATCCCTAAAACTGCTGTGTTTGCAGTGAGAACATGGGGTGGGTGGGGCACACAGTACAACACATTCAAGAAAATCAAGCTAAAATCCAGCCTCTTCGTCTTCCTTTCTGGTTCCTCTACTCACAGCCTGCAAGCTGTCTGCAGGTGGGAGGTTCTGGGTGCAGGGCACTGGGTAGGGTCGGGGGTACTAATGGACTCATTCATCACCGCGTGCCTTAAAGCGCTTACAACAGCAGTGTGATCAGGTCGAAACAATAAGAAGAAAGGGCTCTGTCGGAGCTCAGCTAGGAAGCACCCTGAGTGGGTGTAGGAGCTGAGTGAGTATTTCCAGAAAAAAGACGAAGAAGAAGAAGAA
>JAQHUG010000098.1:3518594-3546632 GCA_028555095.1 Dicrostonyx torquatus
AGAAACCCTGTCTCGGAGGAAAAAATTTAAAAAGGGTAGTTTTGGGTGGCTGTAGCAATGGCTCCATGGATAAAGCGCTTGATCTGTAAACAGGTTTGGATGCCCAACATCGTCACAAAAGCTGGGGCATTGCAGTGTACATCTGCAATTGCAGTGCTAGGAGATAGAGACAGGCAGATCCTGGGAGGCAGAGGATGGGGATAGGGCTGGTTTCCTGGCCAGCCAGTCTAGGTGAAATAAGGAGCTCCAGGTTCAATGAGAAACCCTGTCTCACAGAAGGAAGGTAGATAAATGTTGGGAGCATGGAGGTCCTTGTGCCCATAGATCTCCAGGGAAACCAGGAATGTTAAGCACCTAGGATTGCCCTCTCTAAGAATGGATGTTTAACCCACTCTTCCGTCCCGAAGGCTGGGAATTGGAGGTGACTAACCAGGACATACCAAGCTCTTACAAGCAGGATGGGAGGAGGCTAGTAACCTAAATGATCCTTATACTACCTATAGCTAGGGGTTTCCCCAAACTCCCAAAAACCAGAATCAGAGATATCTAATAGTCTAAATGACTCTGACATTATCAGTATGGCCAGGGGCTTCCCCAGCTCTCACTACCAGGACTTAAGATGACCAACAGCCCAAATGGCCTCTACACTATCTGTATATCTGAGAACAAGCCAGAACCTTCCTTAGGCCCTTAAGCGTATACAGGAAGCTTATCTCTAGAACCCTTCTTCATGTAAGAAATTACATGTACCCTGAGTTGAGTTTCAGTGTAAATATGTGTTCTTCTGCACTGGAATGGTATTATACCAGGAAACTTTTTTTCCAAATTATACTGGGTTTAAATATGCCAGCGATAAGCTGCCTGGTATCAGCCTCCCTGAAGTTTGATTGTCAGTCTGAACTGAGTTCATTTTCACCTCTTCTTGATTTGTTTCTCTGACTACCTTGACACCTGCAGAGACCCTCTCAAATAAAAGATAAGTAACTAAGGAAGATATTCTGATGTCAACCTCTGTCTTCTTCATGTGTCTGCATGGGCAAGCGTGCGCGCATGTGCGCGCGCACACACACACACACACACACACACACACACACATTCAGTTCCATGTTGAAGTCTGGTGAAGTCACTCATTAAGATGTGAAGGGATCATTAGGTCTGTGATTAGATTAATGGATTAATCCACTTGTAGATTAATAATTTGATGGTATTATTTGATGTGGTGGGAATATCCAGAGATGGAGCCTAGTTGGAGGAATAAGTCACTGGTGGCATGTTTTAGTGACTATGTCCTGGGTCCTTTCCTTCCCCCATACTCCATCCCCACCTCACCCTTTCTTTCTATGATTCTTGGCCACCAGGAACTGAGAAAACTTTGCTCTGCCAAGCCATTTCAACCAGTTATGTATGCCTGGCCCAACCACAGCCCAGATAGCACAACCAGCAGCCCATGGGCTGAATCCTCTGAAACCATGAGCTAAACGAGCCTTTCCTCCTTCTAAGTGGTTCATCTTAGGGGTTTATCACAGCAACAAAAAGCTGACTAATACATAAGAGTGTTGGCTCCACTGGTGTTCTGTTGCTGACCAATAGACAACCCTTATAAACCATGGCATGACCACAGCAACTTTTATAAAGGAGACCATTTCATTGGGCCTGGTTTACAGTTTCAGAGGTTTAGTATGTTTCATCATGGTGGCATTCAAGCAGATGTGGTGCAGAAGTAGCTGAGAGTTCTACATCTGGATCCACAGGTAGCTGGAATAGAGAGAGAGATTTTGGGCTGATAGGGGCTTCTGAGACCTTAAATCCCACCCCTAGGGACACTCTTCCTCCAACAAGGCCATGCCTCCTAATCCTTCTCAAATAGTGCCCCTCCCTCATTCAAATGTATGAGTCTATAGGGGCCATTCTTATTCAAACCACCACAACTGGTATGGGGGAAGTGAGGCCATTAATGTTAACTTTACCTGACAATACAGTTCAGGAGCCTTTGGTACTGGTTTGCAGAAGTTTGGGACAATTTAAAGAACCAGACCAGAGAAACCTTAAATGCTGTGCACACACGAAGCTCAGTGGAAGATGCTAGTGTAAACTCAGATGACCAGAATGCAGTCAAGTCTGGGCTCATGTGGTTTCAGATGCTAACAAGGCCTCCATTAGTTTGGGTCTGGAGACCATTTGTGCAGCATTGTAGCAAAGACTTCTTTACACTTAGTCTACTGAGGCATTGGTTGGGGAAGCTGAGTTTAAAGGTGACAGACTAATCTACCAAAGTGGATTTCAAGACTATGGCATAGGTCTTTGTGGTGATTTGAATAAAAATGGTCCCTATAGGCCCATTAGGGAGTGGCACCATTAGAAGGTGAGCCTTGTTGGAGTAGGTGTGGAGTTGTTGGACAAAGTGTGTCACTAGAGGGTTGGCTTTGAGGTTTCAGAAGCCCAAATCTGGGCAATGTGTCACTGTCTCTTCCTGCTGCCTGCGGATCCAGATGCAAAACTCTCAACTACCTCTACAGTATACTGTCTGCCTGCATGCTGCCATGCTTCCCACCATGCTGACAATGGACTAAACTCTGAACTGTAAGCCAGCCCCAATTAAATGTTTTTCTTTATAAGGGTTGCCATGGTCATGGTATCTTTTCACAGCAATAGAAACTCTAACTAAGATAGTATTGCTGGCTATTTTTAGCCAGGTTTATTATAAGAATTGGGAGCAAAAGACCAGAATGAAAGAACTTGAAGAGACTCGCAGTTTGACCAGAAAGGGGGCATGTTAAATAATTCAGAATAAAAAGGTACAGTGGTTAAAGAGATTGGTGCCACTATGAAGAAGAACTTTGCCCTAGGCAAACAGCAATGCTGCCTTGGGGACACTTTAGAACTAGGCAGATCCCTTCTGTACCAGTCACTTTTCTGCTGCTGTGATGGGCACCATGACCAGAAGCAACCAAGGAAGAAAGGGTTGCTTTAGGCTTACAGTTCCAGAGTGCTGGAGTCCATAATAGCCGTGGAGATGGCATAGCAGTTGAAGGATGAAGCTGGCTGACCGAGGTTTTCATTCACACACAGGAAGCAAAGAGAGCAAGCAGGAAATGGGGCCAGGCTAGAAGACCTCGAAGGCCACACCTAGTAACATACTTCCTTAGGCAAGACTGTATCTTCTAAAGATTCCA
This sequence comes from Dicrostonyx torquatus, assembly GCA_028555095.1. Classification (NCBI taxonomy): domain Eukaryota; kingdom Metazoa; phylum Chordata; class Mammalia; order Rodentia; family Cricetidae; genus Dicrostonyx; species Dicrostonyx torquatus. The sequence goes on from JAQHUG010000098.1 coordinate 3,521,768, forward strand.
AAATCTCCCCAAACTACCAAATGGGGACCGAGTGTTCAAATACATGATCCTATGGGGAACACTACTCATTCAAACTAGAACACCACCCTTCCCAAGCTCCAGGGCATACAATTATACATGTAAAAGACTTTTTCTTAAGAAGAGGGTACCCAGGCACCCCACTTGCACAATGCAACCAAGAAACTTGTTTCTCCAGGATTCATTTCTTCATCACGACCAGCCCTCCAGGCACGCAGGGGTCTATGCGGGGAGGAAACATTAATGCTCCTCCTGGCATCAGATTTGTCATCATCCAAGCAGTGTTGATTTTGCAGGTATGGAGGACGTAAGAGCTGTGGGGTCCCAGAAGCTTCCACTTAAATGTCAGAGGAAAACCTGGGGGTGCAGGTGGTGTATGACAGTATCAGATTCTCAGGTGATGTCAGAGGAAAGCCTGGGGATGCAGGCAATGTGGAACACGTTCCAAGGAAAGCCACGGGCAGCCATCAGAGTCAGCCCAACAGAGAGCCATGTGGGCTACAGCTGGGAGGCCGTAGGAGTGGAGATGCCCCAGCCCTTTGGAGCTCACACTGTCCCCATTGTCCTGGTTGCTATGGGATTTAACACTTGTCCTGATGGGTTGTGGTCTTACTTTGGTCCCATCAATTCCTTTCTGCATTCCCATTTCTTCTTTTTAGAATGAGAATGTGGCCTTGTAGGTGGCTCAGTGGATAAAGTGTTTGCCATGCAAGTGTGAGGGCTGGAGTTTGTGATGCAGGAGGCAGAGACGTAGCATCCCTGGGGCAAGTGGGCTAGCTAGACTAGTTAGAGTTAATGAGCTCTGGGTTCAGCAAGGGGCTGCACCTCAACAGACAGAATGGGAAATATGGAGGAAGACACTTGACATCAAGTTTGGATCCTCACAAGCACATGTATACATGCGCCTACACGTGTACATGAATTCATATACACATGCATGCACACAACACAATATATACCTAAAAGCAAAGCAAAAGATGGGGCTGTTTAACCCTTTGCCAAAGCATGTTGGAAGTGTGGGGCCTGAGTTTTTAGTTTTTCAGGGTCTCAGAGCTAAGAGTCTGCCTTGACTTTCAGAGACTTTGAAATTCAACTTTTATTATTATTATTATTATTATTATTGCTATTATTATCTTTACATTTCTTTTCTGAGACAGGTTTTTTTTTTCAGGCTGTCTAGGAATTGGTTCTGTGGACCTGGCTGTCCTCAAACTCAGAGATAGATCCATTTGCCTCTGCTTCCTGAGTGCTGAGATTAAAAGTGTGTGCCACAGCTGCCTGGAGTGAAATTAGACTTTTGAGCAATATTGGAACTATTGGGACTTTAGGGAGGGAATGAGTGTGTTTTGCATTATGAGGTGAGCATCAGGCTTTGAGAGTCAAGAGTGGAATGTTATGAGATTAGTATGGACCTCAAAAGGACTCTGAAAATGAATTAAAATAAGTCTTGCCCCTTTTAAAATTTTTGTCTTGGGTATTTGTCAGTGATGAGAGAATCTAACATAGCAGCACATAAAATTCATATCACAGAACCTAACAAAAATAACTATAGCTTGCCTGTTTCTTGTATCCATGAAATCCATGTGCATTTTTTGTTTGTCTGTTTGTTTGGTTTGTTTTTCCTTCTTTTTTTGTAGTGCTGGGGGTCTAATTCGTTTGAATGTCCTAGAGAAGCACCCCGCCACTGAGCTACACCCTGGCGTCTAGGTGAAATCCACATTTGGAAAAGGCACACAAAGTTCGGAGTCTGGACGTCACTCGAGCGCAGCTCCTGGTCAGTGAAAGGCCATTCACCGCTTACTCTGGCTTCTCGTTCCAGGCCCTGCTCCTGGTTCCTCTGTTTCCATCCGCCCTTGAGCAGTGCCTGGGCAGAAGAGGTTTGTATCACCAGAGCCCCCAGTTCTACAAATGTAGAGACCTGACAGCTGCTCAGACCTTTTACTACAGTGTCTTCCACTCTTCAACTACGTGCCACCCTTATTTCTAACAGAAAAATCTAATCGAATCGTGCCATGCTGGGGTCCTTGTGCTTTAAAATGCCAACAGGAGGTGAGCACAGTAGGGACTCTCGGCTAACTCCAACTTCTTCCTCCGGCCCTGCTGTTTGAGAAGGGAGCTGGAAAGCAATTTATCACAGTAATCACTGCCGATACTCCTGTGACTGATGGCCACGTTACCTGGAGTATGTCTTCCCGGCTCTCTCTTCACTGAAGAGTAATTGTGGAGGGTTGGTGGAGATGGGGAGGCTAAAGGCTGAGGCAGGGACAGTCGCAGCTCAGCTTCTCCCCAGCCCTCAGGCAGGAGAGGCAGAAGGGACAGAAACTAATGGCTGAGATGGCTCATAGAGAAAACGGCAAATCCATTCGTGTAGAAGGGCATTTCATCTCTGCCTTCCTAATGGCCTCCAACATGCTCGCTCTAGAAAAATTCATCTCTGTAGGATCTGGAAATACAGATCATCAAGCAGGAAGAGGCTGTTCATGTCCACTTCACCGACAGCCCGAAGGGAAGGACACAGAACTGCAGCATGGTGTGGACTGAGGAAAGCTGAAGGGAGACATCTCTCTATTTTCCAAGGAAACACTCCAGAAAGCTGCCTCGTATGTGTTGGGGGGGGGGTCCATTTATGCCTATGCCTGGAGAATGGGGCTCAAATGTTTTAACTGTACAATTTTTTAGAAAGCTCTGAATGACTAGGAACAGAGGTGGTGAGTTAGGTTGTCCAGTGCTGGTGTATTCTCAGGACACCCTGATCAGTCTTGACTGGGATGCCATGGGTTAAAAGTATCTCTTCAAAATTCATGTCCAGTGAGGAGTGGCAGTAAACTATACTCTCTTCCCCTGGGTTCTGGTGGGGGAGTTTGAGGAGGAAGGGAACCTGCTCTACCTAAGTTTCCATTGCTGTGATAAACACCACGACCGAAAGCAACTTTGGAAGCAAAGGGTTTATTTCAGCTTATAGGTTGTAGCCCTTCATGGAAGGAAGTCAGGGCAGGGACTCAAGGCAGGAGTCTGGAGGCAGGAACTAAAGCAGAGGTTATGAAAAAATGCTACTTACTGGATTGCTCAACCTGCTTTCTTATCCATCCAGGACCACCTGCCCAGGGTGGCACCACCCACAGTGGGATGGGTCCTCCCATGTTAATTAGCTATCAAAAAAAACGCCCAACAGACTTGCCTCTAGGTAATATGATAGGGGCATTTTCTCAATTAATGTTCCTCTGCCCAGATAACTCTGGCTTGTGTCAAGTTCTCTGTCTGTCTCTGTCTCTGTCTGTCTCTGTCTGTCTCTCTGTCTGTCTCTCTGTCTGTCTCTCTCTCTCTCTCTCTCTCTCTCTCTCTCTCTCTCTCTCTCTCACACACACACACACACACACACACACACACACACACACACACACACACACACCAATGTAACCAGGACAGAATCCCTTGGAAGGGAGGTAGCTGATGCCATGTTGAAAAAGAGACATTGCACAGATGACAATTGGACTCTGTCCCTTCATTCAGTCATAATGCATGAGGCAGTTGATGAGGAAGGTAGAAAGAGTAACCTTGCCCTGAGATCTTTGGTTCCCTAGAAGAAAAGGGGAGGAATGGCTGAGGAGACATCGAGGGGGAAGGAGAGGTCCAAAAACGGACACTAAAGCATCACGGTCACAGTCATGTAACTTATGTCAAGCTCTCTGCCCTGTCTCCTGCTCCACACCCCTAAGCTTCTCAGACTGCCTGTTCCAAATGCTTGGCTTAGGAATGTGGACACCAACTGCTTGGCTGTCATCCCTCCGCCCAAAGCTCTTCATGGTTGGTGTGGGACTTGAATCTGACCCCTTTGTCTGGCCCAGTTCTTTCTTCCTGCAACCTTCTACCTGATCATCACTGGAGGCTGGGAAAGCACTGGGTGCAGAGACTGAAAGCTCCTGGCTCCCTTCTGCCTTCACCTGCTCCTTGAACTTGGAAACCCCAGCAGGGGTCCCCTTCCTGTTTACACTACAGCAAGGTCTCTGTGGAAGTAGTCACAGGGCCAGAGTAGTGATACTGTTTACCATATGTTCAGGCAAAGGGATTCTATTGACAAGGTAAGAGAGGCCAGGGATCGGGTCTAGTCAGGTCCAGTGGTCTAGTCTCAAAGAGGACATGACTTGTCCAGAATTGCTAGGCCTGGGTATTGCCTGGATCTGCTCTGAGGGCTGGTGTCTTGGGCCCATTTTTCAGGGAGGGGACCGGCTGGAGGGGAGGCAACTTCACTAATTACGAATAAATGTCTTTTGTTCTTAATGAACAGAACTTGGTTCAGTCTCCTGCTTTCTAGGAATGGAACGGCCCAAGGTCCAGTGGGGGTGGGAACACCCACTCCTTGCTCCCCTGCCAATCATATCCTTTCAAAGAACTTGGAAGCCTGGGCTCTGGTTTTCCCTGGGGGAGTTTGTGGGGACAGAGGCCCTGGAAGCTTCAGGGATGACAAAAGGAGGTAAATGGAGGGGAGGAGATACGACATCTTGGTAAGAATGGTGAGCAAACATTACCAGATTCCTGCAGGAAGCGTGGTCTTGAGTCTGCCCCTTGCTTTTTTTCATCCGAGGGCACGATTGTCCCTTCATCGCCCCTTTATTTCCCTCCTTCCCAACGGCTCAGGAAGGGAATTCTGGAACTGGCTCACATTTTATTCTGGGCTAATTTGAGGGGTGGAAGGTGGCAGAGAGGCAGCGATGAGTGGTTAGTGCGCAGTCACTCCCTCTCTCTGGTTCCCACTCTGCCCTCCCCCACTGTGTTTTGAGGTTGCCAAGGAAACCACACAACGATCTGTGATCTGCATCATCTATTTTGTTATCCCCCCTCCCCAGCAAACTTTAGGAGGCCAAACCAGTGGGTGTGCTGACAGAGCCCAAGACGGTGGGCAAGGGGGGGGGGTGTCTGACGTCCTCCCACACGGCTGAATATGCGTGTGTGCACACACCACACACACAGAGGCCTGCACATGCAGAGCTCATGCCATTCCCTAAGTCCCCTCCCTTCAACACACACGTGGCTCCAGTCCCAGCCCTACCTACTGAGAGTAGAAAAACATGAAAAACAGATTGGAAAAACACCCACCCTGCTCACCCCAAGCAAAGGCATGCTCCCCAAGCTCCCTCCTCCTCTGCTCTCAACTTGCTGGGCTGATAGGGCACAGGTACCACCCCACAGACCACTGAGGGATGAATCCTGAGGAGCTGGAGAAAGCAAGCAGATGATACAGAAGGTTCCTGTGGGAGTCAATTGTGACCCTGAGAAAGACACCGAGATTCGCTTAGTGCCACAGCTTTTCCATGGCACGACAGATTCAAGCATTTTCTGGGTGCCATCAGACAAGGTCAAGTGGTCTGAACACTTTGAGCTCTCTTGGCTGAGGGGCTGAGGACTAAGGGCCACTTCCCACACATCAGCCACAAAGCCTGGTGGTGGTGGTGGTAGTGTGTGTGTGTGTGTGTGTGTGTGTGTGTGTGTGTGTCTGTGTGTGTACATATGAGCATGCATGTGGAGGCCCAAGGGGGATTTCTTGAATCATCTTCCACTACTCTTCCACCTTATTCACTGAGACAAGGTCTCTCAGTCACACCCAGAGTTCCAGGAAATCGCTGGTCTTCCTAGACAGCTTGTTCCGGGGATCCCCCATTTCTGCTCTCCAAAGCTAGAGCTACAGGTGGGCCACCATGCCAGCATTTATGTGGGTTCTTGGAATCCAAACTCTAACCACTGAGTCAACTTTCTGGGTCCTGATGGCTGTTTTTCCTGGGAGGCCTGAGGGTTTGATGCATAAACAACTAGGGAACAGTTGGAGGTGTCTGATGGGAAGTAAGAAGCTTGCACAGCCAGCCTGGGGTGGATCCTATCTAGAAGTCCAAGACTTGTTTAAAATTAAATAGTAGGACAGGCATGGTGACACACACCTTTAAACTCAACACTCAAAAGATAGGTGCAAGAGGATCTCTTCTAGTTCCAGGCTAACCTGGTCTACATAATGAACTCCAGGACAACCAGGGCTATATAGAGAGACCCTGTCTCAAATAACAAACAAACAAAAAAGTCTTAGGCCTCAGCTTCAAAAGCCAGGGAAAGGGATGTTGGTGAAGGGAAGGAGATCTTCTGTCATGTGACAGGGCTTCATCCCAGCCACAGCAGGTAATTGCTGCTCAGGTATACAACACTCCCCACAGGCTCGGTGTGTTTACCTCTACCAAGGCATTTGCTGGATTATCCTATCTTCATGTCTGCCTTCCTCACTGGACTGAGAGTTTATTTGGGGGGTCTTCTCTATTCCCTGACCCACAGTGGGTGACCCTAGTGAGAGCTCAGGACGTTTGTGAGTTGAGTTCCTGAATGAAGGAGTCCACGTGTCTACATGAGTCTCCTCCCATGGTAGATGCTCGGTTTATAACCTGTCAAAAGCCTAGGTGAGTGGGCTGCATGGGAGCCTCACCATGGAGACTGAAAACCAAGGAATGAAGCTGGCTTAACAGTATTAGAGAGAAAGGCAGTTAGCAAAGGCCCTGATCACTAAAGGGTTGTGAGGTCCATCCTCTAAAAGGCTCTGCAGAGAGGGGGCCGGCTGGGGTGTGCATCCAATAGCAACCACTTGGCTTCAGTTGCTGAAAACCCAGAATCACAACTGCTTGACAGTCATTAAGCCCCATTGTGAAGGCAATTACACAAAAGCCTGCTGCAGATACCTGGACCAGGAGTGGGCTGGAACTTTCTGGAGTGCTCCACCTCCCTTTTTGGTTGGAAGAAGCATCCAGAAAGATATAGGAGGGCAGCAAGAGCTACTTAAAATAGAAGGGAAGAAGCAGAACGGAGGGAGAGGAGCACCAGGAGGAGCGCGTGGGGCCAAGCCTCAGCATGGTGACAGAGCAGGGAAGGGAGAGCAGGGCTGAAGCCAAGCAGCCGAGGGCTGGGATGGAAACACTAGTGGAGCAATCTAAGGCACAGAATAAAGCTTGCTGTCACCACAGAAGGACAGCTAAGCAGAGAGTGAATGCTGGCTTCTATTAATCAAACACTTATTACACGCCTTCTGCCTGCCCCAGGCACTGTGCTAGCGCACTAGGAATCTGAAAGCACATGACTGTAAGACTCGCAAACCCTTGCCTTCCAGGGTATATAGCATAGTGACAGAGATCCATACAAAACCCACAGTCATAGATGCTGGTTTGGTAGATGTATATAATACAACAAGAACACTATACAGGGACTTCCCCAGCCTGGAGGAAGAGCCTGTTGAGCTCAGTGTTCAAGGATGTGTTAGTCAAGGAAAGAAAGGAAAAGGGACACACACACACAAAATGGTACGTACTAACAACTAGAGGTCTGGGTAGTGGGGAACAGTGCACAGAAGCAAACAGACAGGAGTTTAGGAACAGGGAACAGAGAACCACATGTGCTCAGCCAGGGAGTCTGGACTTCAATCCATAGGTCATGGAGAGTCATTGGTGGTTTTTCTTGGCGTGTGACATGCTAGGATTTGAGTATTGGGATTATCACATTGACCACTGCATGGGAGGTGAATTTATATGAAGGAAAATTGTAGTTGGGGAGACCAATTAGGAGCTGATTACCACTGTCAAAGTGAGGGATGTGTGTGCCATTATCTGAGACAGAGGACTCAAAAGGAGGAGTATGGTTAGCAGGATGGGGCGAGGGTAGGGGGAAGGGTGATGTGTTTGTACCTTACCTAAAGACGTAGGCACCTGAAACAGAGGGAGAGAGAATAGCTGGAGACCAGGCTAGGGCTCCACCAGAAAATGAACCATGGTTTTCGTAAATGAAAGTGGACAGGCACTCCTCAAAAGAAAACATCCAAGGCCAAACCGGAGTCAGAGGCACCCCAGGGCCAAAGGGGCTCTGGAGAGAAGAGCTGTAAGAGAGGTCTGCTAAGGAGCAAGAGGCCAGGATGAGAAGCAGGAGGCCACAGAGGCCAGCCTGCTGAACAGCAACATCATTGGTGGTAGAATGGTCCAGAAAACTAAAAAGTGGCCATTGAGATCGGCAAAAAACAAGCACTGGACTGAGCTCCCAAGGTCCAATTGAAGAGTGGAAGGAGTGAGAATATGAGCAAGGAAGTCAAGACCATGAGGGGCTCACCCACTGAGACAGTTTGCCTGAGCTAATAGGAGCTCACCAACTCCAACTGGACTGGAAATGAATGAGCATGGGATCAAACTAGTCCCTCTGAATGTGGCTGACAGTTGGGGCAGATCGAGGGGCCACTGATAGTGGCACTGGGATTTGTCTCTACTGCATGTACTGGCTTTTTGAGATCCTATTCTCTTTGGATGTATACCTTGCTCAACCTAGATGTAGTGGGGAAGGCTTTGGACTTTCCACAGGGCAGGGTGCCTAGTCCTTTCTTAAGATTGGAGGGGGTTGGGATGGGAGGGTCTGTGGAGGGAATGGGAGGGAGTGAGAGGAGGGGGACAGAGTGGAAATTTGGATTGGTATTTTTTAAAAAGTAATGAAATAAAATAATTTAAAAAGAGAGATTGGCAAAAAAAGGATGTAATGGATGATCTTTCTTTAAAAAATAAATAAAATAAATTTTGTGTGTTTTGGGCAAGATATTAGCTAGTGTTGTCTAGGTTGAGTGCACAGGAATTGCTTTATTCTTTTTACAGTATTTCTATAACTTTGAAATTCTATCAAAATAAACGTACCCTGGGGCTGCAGTACAGCTCTGTGGCAGAATCTTACCTCATATACGGAACACGCCAGAATCCAGCCCAGCTTTGCAAATAACTGAAAGAGAAGCAAAGTGACTCTTGAGAAAGCCTGACGCTGAATTCCTGTTGCTTCAGTCTGCTCCACCAAAGCTGTGCCACCACGGTGAGGGAGGTTTTATTTTAAAATAGTGTGAGCCTGGTCTACAAATGCAGCTCTGTGGGCAGTGCGCTTGCTGGGCGTGCCAGAAGCCGCAGTTCAATTCCCAGCACAACATAACAGGGTGCAGTAGGGCACCCTGTAATCTCAGCACTGGGGAAGTGGAGGCAAGGAGTCAAACTCAAGGTCACCCTCAGCTACACAGGAGTTCAAGGCCAGCCTGGGCCCATGAGACTCTCTTCCCAAAATAATGACAATACCAACTCTTTGTTAAGATTCACCTGTACATAGTCTTAGTCACTGTTCTATTGCTGTGAAGAGACACCACAAGTAAGGCAACTCTTAATAAGGAAAACATTTAACTGGGGCTTGTAGATGGATTTAACTTTGGGCCACCAGCTCTTTTAAAAAAGACACAGAGTCTTATTATTAATTATGAAAGCTTGGCCTATAGTTTAGGCTTGTCCCATTAGTTCTTATAACTTAATTAACCCACTTCTATTCGTCTACATGCTGCCACGTGACTCATGGCTTTTACCTCTCTTGCAGGTCTTGCTCCCTTTGTGTCTGGCTGGTGACTCACCTTTTTTCTTCCCAGAGCTCCCTATCCAGAAATCCTGGCTATGCTCCTGCCTACCTATCGGCCGTTTAGCTTTTTATTAAACTAATCACAATGGCATATCTTTACACAGTGTAACCAAGTATCTCACAACAGGGGCTTGCTTACAGTTTCAGAGGCTTAGTCCATTATCATCATAGCAGGAAGCACACAGGTAGACTTGGTGCTGGAGACATAGTTGAGTGCTACATCTTGACTCTCAAGCAAAGAAAGTGAGACTGGGCCTGGCATGAGCTTTTGAAACCTCAAAGCCCACCCCCAGCAACACACTTCCTCCAACAAGGCCAAGCCTACTCTAACAAGGTCACACTTCCTAATCCCTCTCAAGTCGTGCCACTCCATGATGACCAAGCATTCAAATGTGGGAGCCAATGGGGGCCATTCCTATTCAAACCACCACAGACAAGTTGGCTTAAACCTTTAGATCCTGCCACTCAGGAGGCAGAATCAGACAGATCTCCGTGAATTTGAATATAGTTTGGTTAACATCGTGGATTCTAAGCCAGCCTTGGCTACATAGTGAGACCTAGTCTCAAGAAAAGCATAACAAAACAAACCAGCAAAGAAAGAGTAATTTTACCATGTTAGTGATTGGGTGTGTTTCCTTCTAGATGCATCCTCTCTAGCAGCTGCTGTTGCAAAAGCAGAATCAAGTCAATACACAAACTGTTGTAAATGCAGCTAAAAGACACATCTCAGGCATTCTTGCCATAACAGAATATATACACTTTCTTCAATACTGCATAATACCCTCTTCAAACCCTTCTCAAATTCCTGACCTTGTGCATATGTGTATATATATATATATATATATGTACATATACATATATATTCACAAATGCATAAATACAACCTGCTGAGTCTGTTCAGTGTTGCTTGTATGTATAATTTCGGGACTGACCACTTGGTATTGGATAACTAATTGAGAGCTTATCCCTGAGGAATACTATTTCTCCCTCTCTCACAATTGTTCAGTTGTTAGATGCCTTCAGTTCCTTGTTCTTTGGGTCTTGTTTAGGCAGCCATGTTGTTGAGGTATCATGGGACAAGCTTTCCTGTTATGTCTAAGAGACACGATGCACAGCAGATTTCCTGGACCTCTGGCTCTCGCAAGCTTCCCACCCTTTCTTCCATGTTGTTCCCAAGGCTTGCATGTAGGAGTTATCTATAAATGCATCCACTGGAGCTGGGCACCCCATGATCAGTTGTTCTCTGCATTTGACCAGTTATGACTTCTATAACTTACTGCCTATTGCAAAGAGAAGCTTCTTATGTGAGTGCTGGGAGCTACATTTATCTGCGGGCATTAGGATAAGCATTTAGAACGCTGTTAGGAACTACACCGGTTTAGTAAAGTGGTGATACTGGGTTCTTCTCTAAAATCCATTACCTCCCCGGCCCCAGCAGTTGTCTAGGTTTCCCTCTTGTTGAGCAGTCCTTAGTCCAATTAGATATCTATTGGTTACACCAAGATATGAGAGCCACCCTTCAGGATATCCTGCCATGCTGGTCAGTGTGGTTCATAAGCTTCCTGACTGAGTGGGACTGCTGGATGCCTTCTGTCCTTGGCGCTTGTGTAACACCTTCCAAGATTATGAAAGTTAGTCCTCGGGTCAGAGCCAGCTTGGGTCTTCTAAGTCCTGCATCCCAAGTGCCTGGTGGGAGGCACCAAGGGCAGCAGCAATAGCCTGTATTGTCTTAGGACTCTTTTGAGTTTCCATGACCAGCACTTTAAAAGGGGGTTTCTCATGCCTGGAGCTGAGAATTTTATTAGGTAGTCTATGGCTCTTGGGCAAAGCATGGTCAACCTAAGTGACTTACCTATTTCATTTAAAATATATATTGCTTCATTAATTCATTTAAATGCTCTGTGTGTGTGTATATGTGCATGTGTGTGTGTGACATAGAGGTTTATATGTATTATAAATAATTCAGGGTAAATAAAAATATGATTTCTTAAGGATCTTTTATTTTATTTTTTTATTTATTATGTATACAATATTTTGTCTGCGTGTATGCCTGCAGGCCAGAAGAGGGCACCAGACCTCATTACAGATGGTTGTGAGCCACCATGTGGTTGCTGGGAATTGAACTCAGCACCTTTGGAAGAGCAGGTAATGCTCTTAACCGCTGAGCCATCTCTGCAATCCCAAAATATGACTTCTTGAGGCCTTTTCAAACAACCTTACTGTTATTTTTTCTTCCTCCCTCCTTCTCTTTCTGTGTTGACCTCTCTCCCACTTATTTCATTTTTGAGGCATGGTTTCTCTATGTTGACTAACCTGGCCTCAAACTCTTGGGCTCAAGTGACCCCCTTTGTCCCAGCTTTCCTGGAAAGCTGAGATTACTGGTACAAATCTTCATCATTACTAAAATCTGAAAACCTAACTGAGCATGGTGGCATATGCCTGGTATCCTAGAACTTGGGATGAGGAGGCAGGAATTCACATACTGAGTTAAAGCCAATCTCAGCTACATAAAACCTTTGTTTTTTAAAAAAAAAAAAAAGAATGAAAACAGAGCCTGTGAGATGGCTCGGCAGGTAGAGAGAAGTGCTTGCCTCCAAGCCTGCCAACCTGAGTTCTGTCAGATCTCCAGAACCCACAAAAGTAGGAGAGAAATGACTTCACAAAGTCGTCCTCTGACTTCCGCATTCACACCGTGGCATGTGTACTCATGTACCCCCTCCCCAATAAAAACAATAATAGAAATTTTAAATTAAATATAAACACTAACAAACTAACATACACATCTAAAATTCTGCTTCAAACTGTATGGCCTGCTCTGGATGGACCTCACTGAAAAACGCTAAGCAGGCAAGAAGTTGCCTAAAACTGCAAGCCGACCTCACTGCATCCTCTCTTCAGGCTCCAGGGTCAGAGTCTGTCTACCATGACATTCCCTAGCTTCCTAAACTGGTCTGTCTCCACCTGTGCCCCTTCCCAAGCCATAGTTGGCAGATGGAATTACGATTTACACACAGGTCTTTCGTATTCCATTTTGCTGCCCCACTATCAATCTACCTGGAAAGGGAGGACACAGTCATCCTTAGGACCCAGTACAAAAGTCGCCAGGCTGCCTTTCCTGTCTAATTCACCCGCTATAACGTTGGTCTAACCTCCACCCACTTTAGGCCTCCACTGTCTTCTCCCTTATGGTCCTTCCCCGAGGCCTTGTTCTATGTTGGTCTGCAGACCGACCACTGAGCCCAACACACTAAGGCTTTTGAGGATGGGAGTCTTGTCTTGTTCGTTGTAGATCCCAAAGCCTGGCACCCATTATGTCAGGTACACGAAACAAATGTTCTTCAGTTCGGGAGACTGAGACAGGAGGATCACTGTGAATTCAGATCAGCCTGGGCTACAGAGAGAGGCGCTGTACTGTAAGCCCTGAACAAATAAATGGCAAACAAATATTGCCTGGCCAATCACCTGGTGGTAGAGCACGGGGATTCGATGTCCTAGGACTGTTTTCTGGGGGTCTCCATTAACGAGGGTATTCAGGACTACTGGGGACTTCCAAGGTCACAACTGGCAGGAGCTTCCTAACAGCTGAGCAGCCTGGGTCTCCCTGGTTCTCCCCTGCCAGTTGTGTCTGCCAGATCCCCTCTCAGAGGAGTCAGCAGGGAGCACTCAAAGCGCTCCTTACTTAACGGTCAATGGCCCAGACCGCCTCACCGATCGCATGCAGGCTGCTTGGAGCCCAGCCCCAATTCCCATAAATGGAAAGCGATTTGCTCTCATTTCCAAGATGAATCATTTTTGTTTTAATAGCCTGTCCTTTGCTGGCACTGCCACAGCTGTCTGCTCTGCCTTTTGGCCGTCTGTTGGCAGGATGCCCTTCCAGGCCCTGCTAATTACCAAAAAGGGGGCTATGAGGAGGAGGGAACCCCTCTAGGAGCAGGGCAATGGTCAGCAGTGGAACAAAGTCAGTGAAAATGACATGATTGCCCCTCCTGGGCCCAGGCAGAAGTCCCAGGCAGGTGGAGAGCTGCTTCTAGCATACTGCCCACTTGGGGAGCTTTTGGGGTTACAAGACAGAGCTAATGGGATGGAAAATCCCACCAACCTGTGCTAGCTAGTTTTATGTCAGCTCAGCATGGACATTTTATTGACTAAGGATTGATATGTGAGAGCTGTGGTCAGGGCTATCCATGGGCTGGGTACCGTGGTCCTGGGTACCACGAGAAAGCAGGCTGAGCAAATCATGAGGAACAAGCCCAAAAACAATCCCCCTCCAAACCTCTGCATCAGCTCCTGCCTGGATAAGAGATTACAAGCTGTGAACTGAAATAAACCCTTTCCTCCTCAAGGTGCTTTTGGTCACAGCGTTTTATCACAGTAATAGAAAGCTAAGGACACTACCTGAGCCTTTAGGGAAAACTCCTCAGTCCGGAGTTGGACAGTCTGGTGGTGTAGAGACCAGCGGATTGAGGCGGGGCTGAGAACAGGATTTTTCATGCTGAAAATGAGCAGAGAAACTTCAGGCCCCAGATTTAGGTTTCACATTTGCTATAAAATACACACCACTGAGCAAAATCCAGTTGGTGCCTATATTCCTTCTGAGGTGACTATTCTGGGACACCAAGAAGAAAACAGCCATGTAGAATCCGTCTGCATGAGAGGGCTGGTTCTACAGTTGGGGGTGAGGGGTGAGCATCCTGCCGTTAGCTAAGAGTTGCTTCTGGCCCCTGTTTCTAGCCTCTGCCCATGATGCTTCTGGGACCCAAAGGCTATGCTGTTAATGCCAGGGCCTGGCTCTCTCCAGGGCCAGGATCACAAGAGTCCAGGAGTGTGCTTATTCTTCCACAATGGGGGATTTATCGCTCATACCGTGACCTGACTGGAAAGGCTGTCAGAAGACCGACCTTGGAGGACACACACCTCACTGACTGCTTGGCTGGCGAGTAAAGACACGCTGTGTGTGTTTGGAGAAGAGAGGGGTCTGGTGCACAGGAATGGCACCCTGACCTCGGGAGACCATCTCTTGTCCAAGGGACCTTGAACTTCAGAAGTTTAACTTGTTTCACAAGCCATAGCCTGGCAGAGAGGAGGAGGGGACCATGGCCTGTCCTCCCCAGGGAACAGCTGAGCCCGGAAGGGGTTTTCTGTACCCCACCAGGCCCTTGCTAAAGACTCTGTGGGGTTGAAGGGAAACATCTGTTTTGGATAATCTACAGCCTCCGTGGAAGATGGCAGATTGTCCCTGCTCCTTCCTCCTCTCTCACTTCCTCTCTCTGCCTCATGCCGCCTCCCCACCACACCTGCTTTGTCCTGTGACTACAGACTCTCAGCAGCCCAGCCACCCAGGACCTTTCAGGAACCTCTTCTTAGTCTCCTTCACTCTGACACACTGGTGCTTCCTTGGCAGCATGGTGAACCTGAGGGGAACCAGGACACCCAGGGAGAGTGAGTAAAGTCAGGGTCTCTCCTCTCCATTCAATCCCACATGATGACCCCAAGCAAAGTACAACAGCAGTATGATACAGGTTTCCTCAGTAAGGATGGACCTGAGACTCATCCAATAGGTATTTTCTGGGTACCTACTGTGTGTCAAGCTCTGTTCCAGGAACAGACTTACACAAAACAGGAAAACCCCAGCTCTCCTGGAGCTTCCGTTCTACAGCTCCTCCCCCAACAGGATCAGCTGAAGCCTGAGAAATGGTTCCTGAGCCAGAGAAAACCGTTAAGGAGGCTGGCAGATTCAAGGTGAGCCCTGGAATGCCTCTCTCCCATCTACATCCTGGGAAGGAGAGAATGGGCAGTGGAGGGACAACGGCCTGTTAGGGGGTCTGTCAAGCACAAAGGTAGGAGCAGAGGACGTGGTGGAGTGGCTGCCTCCCAGCCGCAAGGTCCTGGGTTCTGTCCTCATGACACCACAATAAATAAGTAAAATGAAATTTGAAAATTAAAAAATAAACAAAAAAATACAAAGAAAACAAAAAGAGTAAAGGTCACTGGGATGACTGGAAGGAGGACCAGAGAAAATGTCATCCTATCATTGATTTCCCCCTCCTTGTTCTCTTCATCCTCGTACTCTTCTGCCTCCTCCTCCAGACCTGTCTCCCTCAAGCCCCCCACTGGATGTTTGCTCCAGTACAATTTGGTGTCGTGATCATGCTGGGACAGCTTCCAGACAGCTCCTGGGGAAAAAACTAATAGGGGAATATCAGCCGTTCTTACAGAAGGCCCAGAGGGAGCAGAGGTAAAGGAGAAGTTGTGGGAGGCAAGGGGTTAACTCCACCAGGTTAAAGGACGTGAAATGATGTATGTGCCATTCTAGAAACCTTGATGCATGTCATTTTCAAGAAATATCAATCTTCTTCCCTTCCTTGTATCAGCTGGACAATTCAAATGCTTTATTAATCATTTATAACACCACCATAGTAATAAGATTCATAAAAATTCAAATTGGAGGAGCTTGGCTCTGCTTTCTGGCTTCAGCTCAGAAAGCCACATATCTTGCCCTCTGCTGCTGGGAAAGGGGAGGCACCGTCCCTTGGAATTCTCTCACCCCATTAAATTCTGAGTGTCCCCTGTTCCAGCTCCAGATGACTCTGGGAAAGGCGAGCATCTCAGGTCTTGTCTGCCAGGATGGAGCTGAGATAAGGGATGAGGAAGGTGGCCATGTCTAGCTCCCTCATCCTGGCCTTCCTCTGGCTGCGATTCCAAAGGGCTCATCTCACAGGTCTCCGACATAACACCAGAGACCTCACGGCACCTGTCTTAGATCCTGGCACCTGAATACAGGCCCTGGTTTTGGCTGACTCCTCCATCCCTCTTATCTGTTCTTCGTTTGTCATAATGGATCTCTCCCCTATGAAATCAGGCACTCACAGATACACACTGATCTGGATGGAATCTTTGTGTCCACCAAAAGAAAAGCGGGGAGGGGCAGAAAGGAGAAGGAAAGGGTTGTTTTTTCTTTAAGTAGAGTCATGCCAATCGAACAATGGAACTGCGTTCTGAGAAATGCAGATCTACTTGCTGTAGGAACATCATAGAGTATTTATATAAACCGAAGTATAGGCCAGTCACTCCACATGGTCTCTCTTAGTAGCAATTTTTGAGACAGAGCCTAATTATACAGCCCCAGCTAATCTTTCTTTTTAATCTTTTTCCTTTGTTGTGTGTGTGTATGTGCATGTGAATATGTATATGTGTGTATGTGTGTGCTTGCACACATGTGTGTGGTATAAAGACTAAAAGAAGGCATCTGATCTCCTGGAGTCGCAAGAGGTTGTGAGCCACCTGATGTGATAGCTGAGACCCAGGTTGGGAATGTAGCTCAGTGGAAGAGCACTTGCCTAATATATGAGAGGCCCTAGGCTCAATCCCCAGTACTGCGGGGGCGCAGGGGTAGGGGGAGTTCTAAAATCAAACCCAAGCCCTCTGCAAGAATAGCACATGCTCTTAACTGCTGAGCAACATCTTCAGTCCCCAGACTAACCTTGAATTTAGTAGGCTGACTCTGTGGTGGACAGACGAGCTCAGAACTTCTCTAAGCACAACCAGATACACCTTTTCAAGGCTCACTGGATTCCTGGCAGTGTCCATCCCTTCCCCACTGTCCGTCTCCATTTTCTCAGCACCAATTTCTCTCCCTCTCTGAATCCCAACCCCTGCAAAACCTCCTATAAAGGCTAACTAACGGTCATTCTCAGGAGCAAGAGTCCAGAGAGTGGCCAGTCTTACCAACCCTCTTGCGCTGCTCGACTGGGCCTCTTCCATCTCCTTTTGCTTGTCAGAGCTCCATCCTTTTCAATGACAGGCCTCCCCACCTGTGACCCAGCTACCCAGTCAGCCTACTGGCACTGTCACTGCCAGTGCCTTACTTTGGGATCTCACTCCTGCTTTTGACAAGAAATGACCTGTCCTCCTCAGGCTCACCCACCATTCCAGAGGACCCTCCCTGAGCCTTCCCTGCCTGCCCGTCAACACCACTCCTGCTTCAGTCTGATGTTTTATCTCCCTTTGGAGTGTTTGGAAACTTGCCTGGGTTAGAGCAGCGGCTCTCACGCACATAGCCCTTGTCTGACCCGTCTCACTACACAGACAAGCTGAATTATTCATGAGTAGGAGCGAGAGCTTCTAAAACCACCAGCCAGGGTCTGGTGAGGCTGTTTCCGTACTTCTTATTGCTGTATTGAGCTACTTTTCTGAGTTGCTAAAATTCCATCAAATAGGAGTGGGGGCCAAGCTGATGGTCAGAGATAAAAGCTCTGAACATTTGAAGCCTGACTTAGCCATTTCCGGGTTTGTGATTTGTGTGTCTAGTCCAAATGGTCTATTTCCCAGGGGTTCCCAACTCCGATGCATGGGAAAGGGGATTGTTGTCTCCTCTGGGGCCACAGACTTTTTTTGCTCCTGAAGATTAGAAAGGTCTTCATAAAGTGCTCTGGAGGAGCCGGAGAAAGAGGCTGATGGTTTTGTCCAGCATTCTCACCAATAAGCTGGCGAAGGACCATGGTAGGCACACCCAGTTCTGAAGGTGGGATACATACAGGTGAAGATGGGACAGGTAAGCAGCCCTTAGAGGGCTTCATGCTAGAGACACCACGCTGCACTTAGGAAATTTCTATTCTGGTAGGGTAGACAGGTCCAAGAAAGACACAGCCAGAAAACACTAACCATGGGTCCCGAAACAAGTACAATGTGGTAACACACCCTTGTGGAGAATGCTTAGGCAGAAATGGAGGGAAAAACAGACATGAGTGCCTGTCAGACCACTGCTCTTGGCCACTGACTCTCAGCCCTGTCTGGCTTAATAGCTCAGAACCCACAAATAATTGGGTTCTGGGCCAGACCTCTTCCCCAAGGGAAGAGAGGAAAAGTCCATGACCACAGATCAGGCCTCCGGTCACTGCTTTATGAAGTTGCTGCATGTTGAGAACCAAGAGGCTCCAAAGAGGTCAGAGTCCTGTCCTAGATCATCCGGGCCAAACAAGTCCTCTTCTGGAAGGGACATACATACGAGATGACATGGCCTTAGTGACCTGAGATGCGAGGTGTGTGTCTGCCCACTCCCTATAGGCTAATGGTTTCCCCACCCAAGTGTGTTTACAGAAACCTGATGACCCTGTTCTGCCAGTCCCAGATGGGCTAGGAGCAGTGGACAGGAGAGGGATGGGAAGAAGAGGGTGGTGGTACCAACCTGATGATTTCTGTCTTAGACACAGAATTTCTGGATGTGGATAGGGAACCAGAGAAGCTTTCTGTGCTATATCATAACTGTATTCACAACACATAGAAAAAGCAGCAGTTATGCATATGTATTTATTTCTATGTGTGAGTGCTTTGCCGGCACGTATGTATGTGCACCGTGTACCCACAGAGGCCACACAAGGCCGACGGATCCCCTGCAACCAGAGTTGTGGGGGTTGTGAGCAGTCATGTGGGTGCTGGGAATTGAACCCTGGTCCTTTATAAGAACAAGTGCTCTTAACCTCCAAGCCATCTCTCTGGTCCCCAAGAGCAGCCTTTTAAAAATGTATGTTATGTGTGCTGGTGAGAGACTTAGTGGGTAAAGGCGTATGGTAAGAGAGGGTCAACTCCTGTTGCCCCTCTGGCCTCTACCTGTGTATCATGTTGCAAGCATGCACACACACACACACACACACACACACACAAGAGAGAGAGAGAGAGAATCAAATATGACTTCTAAATGTTTAAATAAAATGTTTTAAAGGTTAAAAAAAAATTTCAAAGCTTCCCAGTGCTAAAGTAAACTTAGGCCCCTAGGACAAGCCTGGGCAACTTAACAAGACAAGCTCAAAACTATAATATCAAGATTCCTGGCATGCTGGCACACCCTTGTTGTAATCCCAGAACCCAGTGGACTAGGCAAGAGAACCATTGCAAGTTTGAGGCCGATCTGGTCTACAGAGAGTTCCAGGCCAGCCATGGCTTCTCCTTTTCTTTCCATTCAGAGACAGAGGTGCCACTAGGTTGCCCAGGCTAACCTTGACTCCTGCAGCTTAATCTACCTCTGCCCCCTGCCTGAGCAGTTGAGACTGAAAGTGTGTACTAACACAGCTGGGAGCTTAGCCTCTTTCTTGTTCACCTAATCTAGACACATCAGCTAACTCCTACAGAGGAAAATGGTCAGTGGGTTGAGGCCGTAGCTCAGTGGCAAAGCATTTGCTTAGCATATGCGGGACCCCGAAAAAAAAAAAAAAGAACAATTTCAAAGGAAAATCTTAGCCTGACTTTAGTCCCAAATCTTTCAAAATCTTTTATTGTGTTTGGGAATGAACACAATAAAAACGAAAACAAAACAAAGCCAGCAGAGTGGGCAGGTTGGATTCATCACTTCTCTCCCAGAACCCCATTCCGCTCTGCCTGAGGGGTGAGTGGGGTCAAGGACAGAAATGGAGGTACTGGGATTATAAAAATGCAACAGTGAACATTGAGGAAGCTTGAAGAAAGCTGCAAGGAGCTGCACCAGATGTGTGGCTCCCTACACTTGCAGGTCTTCGGATGTTTTATCAGAATTAAGAAAGAACACCCTCCCTTGGCCTGGCTAGATAGAGGAAGGGAAAGTAGCAAGGCAGAGCCTGCCGCATCCTAGGGTCTTGGGAACCCAGACTGGTTTGTAACTCCAATTCATGGTCGGCCTCCCAAATCCTGAGATTACAGGTTTGTGTCGCCACACCTCAACCTCAACCCTCCCGAGCACACATGGTTTTATTATTGGGCGTTTCAGTTTGGTTTAGTTCTTTGCATCAAGGTCTCACTCTGTAGCCCGTGTCGTCCACAAACTCACGACCGTCTTGCCTCCACCTCCCAAACTCTGAATTACAGTCTTGCACCTGTTCTCTCAGTTTGGGAATCCCTCCTTGAGAGCATCTCACGCTCACTCGGGCAGCTCCAGACTCCGGTGGGTTACTGATGTCTTTCTTGAGGCTGGGGTACGGTCCCAGGACCTCTCAAGTCACCAAACAAAACTGTCAGGAATGGTGCAGCCATACAAGGAGATATGAAGACAGTTCAAAGGCCTCTACGCCTTTCTTAGCCTAAAGGCAATCCTTCCTGAGCCACTGCTCATCCAGGCACTCCGTGCACCCTGGGCAGCTGACAACAGCTCCAGGGCCTCCGGGTGGGCGCTCACCGCTAGGACACCTGCCACTCCTCTCAGCCTTCGGCCCCGCCCAACTCCCTCACGTCAGGACCGCCTGATAGGCTCCCCCTCCAGCCCAGCCTCTCTGGTTCTCTGCATGGATGGCTGAGCAGACAATCAATATTTATCTGACTCTGCCAGGCTTGGCTCCCAGGAGGCCCAGCACGTCCCTGGCGTGGGCGGGCTTTAATGCAGACACAAAGCTGGAGAAGAGACCAGCCAGGCCTCCGTTCCTTGCTTTCCGGACTAGGCTGAGGTCCACAAAAGCCAGGTGGCCACAGTCTGACATTCTAGTGACTTGTCCCTCACAACCGTCAGGGCTTATTTGTGCCCTTCTCTCATTGTGGCACCTGCTCGTATCCCTGCCCAGAGCTTATGGCTCCCATTCATTCTGATGTTGACCAGAGAAAATGCCTGAGTAAAGCTAGGGGAGAATAGCAAGCAGCTGATTCGACACCAGGTGCACAGTAGGTAGGGTCCAGCTGCCTGACTAGAGGGGGTTTGGGGGAAAGTCCATCTGCTACCCGAGTTCTGTCCCTTTACCAGCTCCCCTCCAGTTTACCTCATCATGCGTCACCCTCTTGAACCTATCCTCTGTTTTGCATGTCCTACGGGGTCACCCACACCTCTGCATGGCTACCTGGTTCTCCAGGCTAGTTCCTTCATCCTCCGTAAGTCTCCCCTGGCTTGGCCTCCTCAGCCCCGACACCTTGCCTGTTTCCTCAGTTCCCACACAAGCAGCTGGCACAATGGTGATTTCCGCTTGTGAAGAATCGAGCCTCATGTGCTGTGAATCATCTCCCCTGCATCTGGAGAGCTAATCCGCCCTGGGCATCTGACAGAGCCATTTCACAAGTGGCTCCGTAAACGTTTGTAGGTTGACTGAATGACCTCTGCCCTCCACGTTAGCCAGAGAATTTCTCAAGGATAAGAGAGAACCACCTAGATCTCATCTTTTCTTGAACTCTCCCAGTAGAATCAATAAAAGGATACCCATACCTAATGGAGACCAACTCAGGAACATCTTTGTAGCTGCCCACTGAACTTCCTTCCCTGCCCACTGCTCAGCTGCCCTACTGCTGAGCCCCTTAAACCACTGCAGCAGCACCTGTCCTGTTCAGGTCAGGCTCCTTTGAAACCCCAGGTGGGTCTTAGTGTGGTTTGAGAATTTGTCTACTGATCCATTTATCAGTCTCTACAACGTTTGGAGAATGTGACTGGGCGGGTGGAGCCCTTGCCTAACCCTGTGAGGCCCCATTTGATACCTAGTACTGAGAAAACATATTAAGATCCTAGGATGAAAAAGCAAGCTTCGCCCAGCTGTCAAGCTTCCACACGAACACGGGACTTTTTCCATGTACTTGATCTTCATGGGTGGGCATCCCATCAGCAGGGGAGGAAGTTGAGACTAACAGGCATACAGTAATAGATGTGAAGACCCTGTTCGGACCATGTTCTTCCAACTCGGGTCTCCCACACTGCTGCTCAGTCCTTGTTTGCTCTGATGTGGCCATGACAAACCACACCCTCCAGCAGCAGTGTCCTTGGGGACAATGGGAAGCTGCTTGAAGAAAAGGGGCTGAGAGCCTAGATGTCTACTCAGAGATGGACACGTGTTGAGGTTTCCTGTGGGGGGTGGGGGTGCAAGCCAGAGGGCAGCTTGGCACCAAGTCAGGGCTCCCTGCTGAGTTCCGCATCTCTCCATCCTTGCAGCTCAGACAACAGTGGATCTTAACAGCAGGAGTGTGCTCACAAGACTCCTGAGACCCAGGAAGCCGTGGAGAAGCCTTTCTCAGCCAGCCCCTTCCAGAGCCCACAGTAATCTATGAGACCCTGCGTCAGCTCTTTTTCAGCAAAAGACCCACGAGGAAGGGGAATCCCTGATGGCAGATGGCGGAGGGACTCGAAAGGTGCTGTGCTCTGTCCCTTCTTCCATTTTGTTTTTATTTTGAGACAGAGTCTTGCTGAGGTCCCAGGCTGGCCTTGAACTTACCCTGCTTCTGCCTCTCAAGTACTACAAGTCAGTGTCCAAAAGCCTAGTGGCCCTTTTGAGAAGCAGGAGATACACCATGAAAGATAGTGACTGTATGGGAGTACTGTTGTGGTTCTGGCGCTTTAAGAGAAAAGCCACGCCCAGTCCCTCCCCCATCTGCTGAGGCAGGCTGATCTTCAGCTTCCTGCTTCTGTCTCTCTCTCCCCCTTCCCTCCTCCCCCCACTTCTGTCTCTCCTCTGTCTCCTCTTTCTCCCTCTCTCTGTCTCTCTTTTTCTCCCCTTCCCCATTTCCCCTCCATAACCCTAATAAACGTTTAACTTTACATGGCGTGCCTACTCATGTCTCTGGCTCCCGCCCGCCCGCCACGTGTCTCCCTGCCTGGGACCAGCCACCGCTCCGGGACTGGCAGCCATCTCTGCCTGGGACTGGCTGCTCTCAGGGCCTGCTACCACTGCTTGGGGACCTACAGCGTCTCTGCTGCCTACTGCTGCCGGGGCTCCGACAGCATTTTTAATTTTTTATAACAAGTACCCTTCCCTCTCGCTTCACACAGATGCCAGGGTGGTATACATACTGCTCTGTGCGTCACTTAGTTTCACTACACAATATGTCCTAGGGGTTAGTCTGTCTTCGAGTCCTCTCATTTCTCTTGATAACCGGCAGTTATACCATCGTCTATCAATCCATGGAACCAGTTCCCTTCAAGACTGCTTGGGGTTTTGTTGTTGTTTGTTTTTGAAAGTCTTCCTTTGTAACCCAGGCTGGCCTCAAAGGCATGGACCTCCTGCCCAACAGTGCTGTGATTACAGGCACATGCCACTGGGCCAGCCCTCAATCTCTTTTTGGAGGTGAAAGGGCACTGGAGACAGGATCCAGGCCCTCGTTGATGCATGCTGATCATGCACTATGCCACCCAGTTCCCTGCCTCCCTCTGTATTGCATGTGATGTATTTTGCAGATGTGGAAGGAAGGTCACCTTCAGGTAGAACCCTAGATGGGAAATTGCTGCTGGAACTTAACTCCCAGTGGGAAGCAGCACAGGCAGACTAAGGCTTTCCCCTTGGCCCTGTCACTGCCCTCTGCGACCCCTCATTGGCTTCTTGGTTGGTGAAAGGGTATGTCCCACAGGGGTTGATTAGAGAAGTTTTACCTTTGCAGGGAAGGCTACCAACAAAGGGGCAGGATTCCCAAGCAGGAGCTTTCTCCCCAACCCCCACCCCTCTCTCCCTCCTTCTTTCCCTCCCTCCTTTCTTCTCCACTACTGCTAGATTGGACTTTGAAACAGTCTCACTCTGCCGGCCAGGCTAGCCTTCTCGAGGCTCTCCTTCTGTCTAAGGTTTGTAAGAGCCAGGATCACAGGTATGAGCCAAACTGTCACCCCAAGCTTTCTACTGACTTCCCAATGCCCCTTACTGCCAACTGCACAGCCACCCAGTTCTCTGACTGTCAACCGCCTCTTGCAGGTCTGTCTCGCCTCTGTTCTGTGGTAAAGCAGTGGGACCTGATGTGCTGCAGTGGCTCAGCAAAGGTCTAAAATGAACGGCACCCTCCTCAGCCTCCCAGACTCTTGGTTCTTCAGAAAGAGAAACAAAAGTGCTCTCCAAGCAGCAGGTTGATGGGGTCCAGCCCCACCCCCCAGCATGAGGCTTGGTAATCAGAAAGGGGTGTGACTATGTATTTTAAATCCCCAGCCCCTGCATACCCTATCTTCCCACAGCTACCCACACTCTGGAGGAGCCTGGTATAAAACATTCAGCTATTCCGCCTTCGGGAAGGGAGGGGTGGAGAATATTCCCTGGCCCCTTTCCATTCCCCTCCCGCGTGTGTCCCCAGTTTGGACACACCACCGGGGGAATCATCACTAGGGACTGTTGCTGGAGAGTGGAGGGTGGTGGGAGGAATCATTCCGACTTCTCCCTGGGAGCATAAATGTTTTTTTAATTGCTGTCAAAGGCGGCTCCTTGGGAATGTATTATTGATAGCAATTGAAATGAAGGGGGAAAAAGGCAGAACTCTTCCCTTTGCTGGCTCAACTGCTCTCCCTCTGTGGCTGCCTGCCCACCCACCTTTCCCTCCCCACCAGACCCCAGGCCGCTGGCAGCCTTTCTCTCCCATGCTCCATTTGCCAGCAAGGCCTTCTCACCTACCTACTTGCCTTTCCCCATTTTCTGAGCCTGGCCCTCCTCCTCCTTCTCCTCCTCAGTCCCTAGTGTGGTCCCTACCCCCCCACCCCCAGGAAAGAGCTATGTCACACTCATTTCCA
>JAQHUG010000098.1:3548790-3559831 GCA_028555095.1 Dicrostonyx torquatus
AAAAAACAAAAAACAAAACAAAAATCTCTTCAGCATCTTCTCTGCCTTCCTTTATTGCTCTCCTTCCAATCATCACTGTCTCTTTCCTTTCTCCCCGCCCAGTCTCCTCCCTGACTCCCTCCCTCTGCTTAGATTCTCCCCCCCACTCCACACCCCCCCCCCGCCACCGCCCATCCACACCACCTTCCCTCCTGCCACTATATTTAGCACAAAGCTGGGGGTTTAGAGCGGCGCCCAATGCTGCTGAGGCTGGCGTCTAGTCTTAAGGGTCTGAGGCATTTTCATGAGAGGCTCCAAGGGGCTGACTATAAGACTGGGCATTTTTCCTCCACCAGCACCAGGTCCTGGGCTGAAACTGAGCAAAGAAGGGACCTCCCAAATACTGTAGAGAATTCTCCCTAGCGAGATCTTTAGAAGACATTGCAGGTCAGTTCTGGGAATGGATCTGAAACCCTGTGACCTACAATCAGGAGGGCGCAGCAGGTTAGGACCAGCTAGGTGAGAATGTCAGAATCACAGAGATGAAGCAGATGTTCTTTTTTTAATTATTATTTTTTATATTTATTTATTTTTGGTTTTTCAAGACAGGGTTTCTCTGTTCCTTTGGAGCCTGTCCTGGAACTCACTCTTATAGACCAGGCTGGCCTTGAACTCAGAGAGATCTGCCTGTCTCTGCCTCCCGAGTGCTGGGATTAAAGGCGTGCACCACCACCGCCTGGTGAAGCAGATGTTCTTAATAGAACCTGGAGACACTTCCCCCAAAAGCAATCTCACCACCCCACTGTAGTCAATGGATTGTAATCCCCACTACCACAACCACATGCATGTGAACACACATGTGTGGGTATGCATACGTGTGTGCATGCGTGTATGTTTGTGTATATGTGTGTGTGTACGTGTGTGTTTTCATGGCACTGACCTATAACCCAGTCCCTTGGTGCATGTGTATGTTTTTGTACACATGTGCACATAGAGGTAGAGCCTCTCACTGAGCCTGATGCTCCCTGGTTGACTGGGCTAGCCTAGGGGATCCTCCTGTCTCTGCCTCCCCAACACTGATGTCACAGGTAAGTGCCTCCCCATCTGGCTTTCTACAAGAGCACTGAGGACCAGCACCCAGTCCTGGTACCTTTGTGGCCATCAGTTTACCAACTGAACCATCACCCGGGCCCTACAGCCACTTCTTGATGTTAAATCAGTACTTCCAGAAGAAGAACATCAACAAAAATCATATCCAAAGCTAGGCGAGGTAGGCACATGCCTATAGTCTGAGCACTTAGGAAGCTGAGACAAGAGGATTGCAAGTCTGAGACCATCCTAAACTACTTAGCAAAATCCAATCTCAGAGGAGAGAAGAAGTCACATCTACTTATGACATAACAAAAAGACTATTGAACCAAGCTGGCCAGCACAGCAAGATCAAACCTTAAAAAAGAAAGAAAAATCATTCAAGGCCAGCAAAATGACTCAGTGGGTAAAGGGGCTTTTTTTTGTCAAACCTGACGGCCTGAGTTCAACCTCTAGGCCTTTACTCACATGGTGGGAGAAGAAAACTGACTCCTACACGCTGTCCTCTCACCTAAAACATGCACACACTGACACACAGGCACACACACACACATGCACATACCCCCACATGTGCATGCCCCCATTCACAGACACATACATGTACACACACAGACACACAAATAAATGTAATTTAAAAAATTTTAAATCCTATTCAGTATTTGAGGGACAGCTTTTAGGTAAACTAAGTAGTCTGAATGTAAATTTTGCTTTTTATTTTTTATTTAGTTTTTTTGAGACAGGTTCTTGTTATGTAGTAGCCCTGGATATTCTAGAATTTACTGTGTAGACCAGGTTAGCCTTGAACTCCCAGTAATCCTCCCCCTGCCTCTGCCTTCCAAGTGCTGAAGTTACAGGAATGCTCTGCCAACCCAACACACCATTGCATTTGTTCTCATGGTTACCACCATCTGCAGTGTGGTCCCTAACCTGTCTGGGCCTAGAGCATCTACACACCACTCATACCTACCCATTCATTTACTCTTGGGGGCTTGAGGGTCACAATAATCCCAAGTCTATAGGTATTTTCCCCTTGAATGGGGAAATGGTTTGCCAAGGTCATAGCCAGCTGCTTCATTCATTTTCTCATTCACTCCTGTATCAGCTGTTCAGTTAGCACCGGTGAATATGTTTCATTACCATTGTTTAATAAAGAAGCTGCTTTAGGTCTATGGCAGGGCAGAATATAGCCAGGCGGGAAATCTGAACATATATGTATATGTGTGTGTGTGTGTGTGTGTGTGTGTGAGAGAGAGAGAGAGAGAGAGAGAGAGAGAGAGAGAGAGAGAGTATAGGCAGAGTCAAAGAGACACCATATAGCTGCTGAAGGAGACAGACGCTGGAACTTTACCCAGTAAGCTACAGTCACATGGCGATATACAAAATAATAGGAATGGGCTAATTTAAGATGTAAGAGTTAGCTAGAAATATGCATAAGCTATTGGCTGAACAGTGTTGTAATTAATATAGTTTCTGTGTCATTATTGGGTCTGGGCAGCCAGGAAACAAACAAGCAGCCTCCACCAACAAGTACCTACTATAGGCCAATGCTAAATTCTACAGCAGACACTCTGAACAGAGGGAGAACTAAAATCCAGCATTGTAACACCCAGTCCCATTGTGTTCAACATGGCAAGACACTACGAGTCTTAAGGTCAAAACTATTACCAATTCAACTGGTATAACTGGGGTGGGGGTGGGCCCTGGGCAGGCAATGAAGACACAGATGAGTTTGGATCATGCCCAACTCTTTGGCCTTACCCTACCTTTCTCAATTGCTTGAGAGCATCCATAGTGCAGTGTTTCTATGGAAGCTGAGCAAAAAGCAGGCAGAGTAAATAGATCTTGAACAAACACTGTTCTTAGCTCTTGAGTCCTTCTAGATACTTAGCCATAAAAGCTAGAACAACCACTCCATGGGAAGGTAACTGTCCCTTCCTACACGGGCAGTTTGAGCTTCTTCAGGGCCTGAGTCAGAGGAAGCCTGGCTCAGTGGAGGCTAGACTTTAGAGATGCTGGTAAACTGGACAGCCAGACTTCATCTACCATCTTGGACTACTCAGCCTCTCTGTGTACTATACTGACTTCTTCCTCTCGGTAGGAACATCACTTAAAACATGAAATACTGCAGAAGGCTAAAACGGGAAGAACGGAATACCCTCAATTATTATAAAGAGGACCCCCGAGTAGGAAAGATGCTGCCTGAGTCGATGTGCAACTTTTCTAAATCTTATTCCTGCAAACATCCTTCCACTCACTCATCCTCCCTCTACCCATCCATCTATCCTTCCATCTACTTACCCATCAATCCTCCACTCACCTGCTCCTCTATCCCACCCTCTACTGGCCCACATAACTCACCCACCCATCTATTCATCATCCATCCTTCCATCCACCCATCTATCTCCACGGTTTAATTTACTGGGCATCCCAGAGATAACTGCAGGCATGCCAGCCTTATCCTCTTTCTCTTGTTTCCTTGTCTTCACAGGGTCCACAAGTGAGAAGAAGGAAGTTTTGTCCCAGAGACTCCTCCTGTGCATCCCCCTCTAGTAAGAACTATGAAAACTTCTCAGGCGGATAAAACAGCTCCCCCCACAACCCCATCTGCGGTGGACCACTGCGGCTCCCCAGGTCGCTCATGAAGTTTAACCTGAAGCTCTAAGCATTCACCATGCTGCACTGCCCCCTACCTGGAGCCTTCTGCTTCCCTCCTTTATGGTTCTAACTTTCATTTGCTTCCTTTGCCATGGTCTCCTTGAAAGAGTGTGGGCTTAGAACCATGAAACCGTGACCTAAGCCGGGAATGATGTCTTGCTCCTGTTATACCAGCACTTGGAAAGCTGAGGCAGGAGTACAACCTGCTCAAGGCTAGTCTGTGCTATAGTCTCCAAAAAGAAAGAGGGGGAGGGAGGATAAAAGGGGGGAAACCCCATCTGGAGTTCTAGTTCTATTACTCATGGTTGAATGACCACAGTCTCAAATAATTGGGCCTCAGTTTCCCCATCTGCAAAATGAGTATAATAATAATAATACATTGCTGAGAGGATCAAATGGGATAATGGATGGGAAGCAGTTTTGTAAACTGTAAGCTGCCCCATTAATACTCCCTCGTTTCTCTGACACCAAAGACAGAAGAGCTGCAGAGAGCAGTCAGAGCTGGAATGAAGGCTTTAAATCTGAACCCTGCCCTCTGGTCTTCCAGGCAACCGTGGGAAAGAAGCCCTGGAGTCCCGGAGCCTCAGCTTCCCCATCAGGAAAGGAGGAGTCACCCAGTCTGCCATGCCAGCCTAGGACGAGAGGCACTCAAACAGTGATGGCTCATCCCTACCCCAAAGCCATGTTTTAGCTTACCACAGCCATTTACTATTTATTGAGCACACTCAATGTGGTGGCAAGAACCTGGTACCCAGCAGAAGGCAGCCTAGTCCATCCCAGCTAAAAGAGTACAGAAGTTCCCACCCCAATCCCTACGACCAGATTTCACATCCGTACTGCCCCTAAGTAACCAACCCAAGTAGAGCAGTAACCAGTATCACCCCTGGAATAGCCCACACACCCCTGGCAGGGCCCTAAGTGGCAGTGTAAGGAAGTACATTCTGGGCAAAGGCTGTCTTGTTCCTGTTGCTGCCTTTCTGCTTCTACCCTCTCCTGGTCAAGACTCCTGCTGCCACTGTGGTCCCCCTCACTGGTTCTCACAGCTTTGGACTCCCTTCTCTCCCAATCACTCCCTGCTGTCAGACAATCTCCCTGCAGCAAGGCTTTAGTGGCTCAGCTTCCTGCTAGACACTTCCAATGATTCTCGGTCACCTGTAGGAAAAAGTGCACTCTAAACAGCAACTTCAGAACCAAACTGGCCAGGAGCAAGTCCCAGATTTGCCCTCCATGGGCAGGCTATGTTGGCCTTGCTGAGTACCTGTGTCTCCATGGCAATGAGGCCTAGAGTACTGATGGATGCAAATCAATTTAAGTAAGGCGCCCTGCCTGTCTCGGAGATTCTCTTCAGTATTTGTCACCTCTTCCTCTCTCATCACACCCCTCTACAGTCCCCTCTCCCAGGGGGCACAAGGTGGAGGCTAATTGCACATCCACCAAGGGAATTCTGGGAGACAGATGCTGGTCACTTCATGTGTCACATAGACACAGTACCAAGGGAGCCAAGGAAAAGATAAAAGGAAGGGCTTTGAGGCTGAGGATTGCCACATCAGACTTAAAGTTTCAGAGGAAAAAAAAGGTGATGTTGGCTTCAGAACTGAGTATGGGAACCCTGAGAAGGTGGAGACCTCATCCTGCAGTGAGCATACTGGTTCCTGAAGCGTAAGACATAAGACATAGAAGACAAGGAACAGAGCCTTAGGGAGGCTTCTGCTCAGTCTCTGGAGAACCCACACTCTTTCAAAGACAGTAGACAACTAGGGAATCACTTTTCCCACAAAGTCCAGGGGACTCTCGGCAGCACAGGGAATAGGGCCAGTGGGGGTGGCCAGAGAACCAGCCGATACAAGGACGCCGCCGACAACAACACGATGACTTCATTTACCGAGTTATCAAAACCCACAATGTCTGCAAACCGCAGCAGCTGCCAAGAAAAAATGAGTCACCGGGAGGCACAGGAAGGAGGGACTGGCTGAGGTGGTGGGTGGGATGGGGTGGGCAGCATGGCAGATGAGAAAAGCAAGTATTTGACAACACACTGGTTCAAATCCTGACAAAGCTTTGGGGCCTAAGCTCTCAGTCTTGGCAAATGAGAATAACCCCTATTTCATGGGGTTGTGTGTTCTCTCTCTTCTCTCTCTCTATCTCTCTCTCTGTCTCTCTATCTCTCTCTCTCTCTTTCATATACTTTGAGATAGGATCTTACCATGTAGTCAAGATAGACCTCCAATTCACAATCCTCCAGCCTCAGCCTCCTAGGTATTGGGAAGGAAGACTTACTCTCTCCATGGCCAGCCAGAGATCAACTGGATCCACTTTTGTTTCTTGGTCTTGAGCTGCTGCATGAGTGACACACACCTTTAGTCCCAGCAGCACTCAGGACTAGTCTGGTCTACATACCCTGTCTCAAAAAGAGAGAGCACTGAAATGACATCAGAACACTGAACTACACAGAACTACAGAACTAATCCCAGGACATTTGAGGAACTTGTGCCTTCGAGAAAAATTAATAACTGTTTAACTAATAAAATCTCCTTTCTTCTGGGTGTCCAAAAGAGGCAGAACCTACTTGGAAAATTCTAGTTTTCAAACTCCAGGAGGTTCTCCAATAACTTGGATTACAGAGTTTGTGGGCATGGTGTCACACTTCTGCAATCCCAGAATCCTGAAGGTTGAGGCAGGAGGGTGGTGAGTTCAAAACCTGCCTGGGCTACATAATAAGACCCTGATACAAACAGCTGTAATGGAAACCATGGTGATTTGGGGGTCCAGGCAGAAGGAGGTTTGCCTTGGGTGTTATAGAAGAAGGTGAGAGAAATCTCCCTGGCCACAGACTGAGTGGGAAGAACAGGAATCCAGGAGATGGAACTTGGAAATGTGACTGTGGAAGGCTGTGCCAATCCATCGCAGGTGCTGGAGATTGCAGACTTCTCCACAGCCAACAGTTGAGCTTCTCCGCCAAGAGGCTAGACCTGGTAATAAAGTACGTGGGATCTTTAGCCAGGAAACTTGAGTTAAGTGTAAGAGAAGACAGGAGGTGGTAGAAAGGGAGGGAGTCAGGTGCCTGGAAGTCATGAACGCCAGGACTACAGTTTTCAGAAGAGTAAAAACAAAACATCAGACTGGGAACTGAGTAGTAGCACATACAAGCTGAATGAACTCGGCTAAACTGCTGGACGTTCTGGCCTTCAGTCTCCTCATCTATAAAACAAGGATAACGGTACCCTCAATGTGGGCTTTGGCCGGTGCCGTTCCCAACCACCAAACCGTGAACAAACCAAGGAGGCAGACACTATCTGGTAGGAGCAAGCCACCAGAGCAACCAATCTCCTTGCCTCTGTGGCTTTGATGCATCTCTCTCACTGCCACATGCACCCCTAAGAGATAAAGATGGCTCTAAAGTAGACCTGTAGGCCGTTGATGGAATCTAGAATAGAGGAACGCCTACAGAAGAACGCTTCCTGTTGTTCAAGAAGTGCCCTCTTGTTTCTGCCAGGTTCTTGGAAGAATCTGCATGAAAAGGACAAGATGGAGTCAGTTGTGTCCAGTGTTTGACATTGTGACATAGTGTTATCTATGAAGCTTACGCTGCAGAACCACACACTAGAGAGAGAGAGAGAGAGAGAGAGAGAGAGAGAGAGAGAGAGAGAGATATTTCATAATGTTTTACGTAAGTTTGGGATCCTGTATTGGGATGCATTCATGGCTATCCTTTGTGGTGCTCTGTATGTAGCCTGTGAATGAAGGTTGGACATACCTGGTAGACCCTCTAAAGAATTTGCCTCCCTCAGGCTGGGCCTGATGGCATGTCTGGAATTTCAGTGCTTTGGAGGAGGCAGCAGGAAAATCTGGAGGTTAAGTTTCATCCTCAACTACATAGTTTGAGGTCAGTTTTGGCTACATGATATCATGTCTTAAAACAAAGCAAAGTGGGAACTGTCCCCTCTCTGCAAGGAGTCTTCGATTTTTGAGGCACATGTAGTTAATTCCATTTGGAGTCAGGAGTAGGGACCGAATGATTTTCCAGAAGGTCAGGATACCCCCATCTCCCAAAGGTTAGCAGATACCCAGAAGAGTTGAGACCAGAGGTGAGCAGGCAGCAGGCAGGAAGTGAGGAGCTTGAGTTTTTTGTTTTAAGCATTTTTGTTCTTGTGAGAAACTATGGTTTGAATGTCTGTTTTTCTCCAATCTCTAATGCAGTAGGTCCTAGGTAGGTAACTGGTGCCCTGGATAACGACAAAGCCTGGGCTGAGGGTGAACTTAGTGGGAGAGTACTTGCCTGGCGTGTGTCTGACCCTAGATTCAGTCCCTACCACTGAGGGCACTGGGATGATAACACAAGAAGGAACCATCTGGTGGCACCCACCTGTAATACCAGTACTCAGCAGGCTGAGTCAGAAGGATCGAGAGAACTGGAGGACAGGCTGGGCTGCAGAGCAAAACCAAGATTATAAATAAACACCACATTGGGGGGGGGGGTCACAGTCATCCTTAACTCCAGTTTGAGGGGATCCCACAACCTCTTCTGACCTTCTGGGACTCAGGCCTGCATATTGTGCACAGACATACATGTGGGTAAAACACTCACACACATAAAATAAAATAAATAAGTCCCAAACAAACAAATAAACAAAACACACAAAGCAAAGCAGGAGTGTGTCTAGAAGCCTATGGGCCAGCTAGCCAGCATATGCAACAACAGGAGAACAAAGAGGTCCTGTCTCAATTAGGATGGAAGGTAGTGTGGGGGCAGGGGACTGCACAAGAATGCCCATACTCACACATGAACACATGCACATACACATATGCATACATGTCATACACACAAAGAAAGAAAGGAGGGAAGGAGAGAGGCAGGGAGAAAGGAAGGAAAGAAGGGAGGGAGGGAGGAGGAAAGAAGGAAGAAGGAAGGAAATAAAGAAACCCTTTGCAAACTACAAGAAACGTCTTTTACAGCCTCTGGGACAGCGTGTATGACAGAGGACAGGTAGCAAATGCTTCCTATCTAGCATGGAAGCAGGAAGACTACCTCCATTGGGCCTCCTTTGATCTTCATTTGAGACCTAATGAGCACTTAGGGCATTGCTGACACTCTAATTAGGATTAAAAATTAAATGCAAGCTCGTCACATGCTTCCTTCCCTACACATCACTTCCTTAGTTTTACTGATCATGGCCATTAAACAAAAACTATTTTTAAATGGCACTAATTTGCTGTGGCCTAAAACAAATGAGAGACAAATATTTTGTTAGAAAAACAAATCATGAACCAAACTAGAGTTTAGAGGGGGAAAAGAACCAACAAAACAAAAACCTAGCTAATGAGTTCAAAATGAAATTAAAACTGAATCACTGTAGCTTCCAAAACAATTGAACCAGAATGAAATTCGAACAACAATATACGTTCCCAAGGAAATCAAACTAATTCTGCATAGCATCCAAGGCCTTGGCTCAGAAAGATACCTCTGCCTCTTCCCTCTTAGGTCTTTCAAGCTGGGCATGGTGACACAAACCTGTAAACCCAGCTTGGGAGGTGAAGACAGAGGAATTGCAAGTTAGAAGCCAAACTAAGCTGTATAGTAAGACCCTGTCTCAAACTTGCAAAATAGATAAACCAATCAACAAAAGACAACAAATGTCTTAGATGTGTTACCCCTGGCTTCTGAGAAAAGAAAAGACAATCCCTTCCCTCCCAGAACACACTGCCCAGCTCAGGATTCTCCTATGAAGCCTACACCCCCTGACCAGCTCCCCTGCTTCCAGCACTCATCCATCAGGACAATGACCCCAGAAAATGGGACTTGGCACGCCCACTTCAACACTGCCACAGTCAGAGCATGAAACCAGCAATGTAACAAAAAAGAGAAAAGACAGCAAACACAACCGAGCCACAGAAGGCTTTCTGATGAAGTGTCCAGGCCAGAGTTTCTCAACCCCGTGGGTCAAGACCCCTTGAGGGGTCACCTAAGACCATCGGAAAACACAGGGAATTATTTTACTGTTCACAACAGTAGTAAAATCAGTTATGAAGTAGCAAAGAAAATAATTTCATGGTTGGCGGTCACCATGACATGAGGAACTGTATTAAAGCGCCGCAGCGTTAGGAAGGTGTAGAACCACTGCTCTAGGTAAGGCAGCAGAGGAAATGTCCTCTGATTGAATTCCACATCCCACCCTGTGGATGCACACTCGCTCTCCAATGATCTCAGCAAAGACTGCCCCCTCCAGTTCTCTCCACAGGAATCCCAGGAAGTGGGAAGATGAGATTGTTGCTTGTGGTGGAGTATAGATGGCCACCCACACACACTAAAGGGCAAGCTGGAAGCCAGGCCCCCTATGGAGGACCCTGCAAGATGCCAGCGGTGAAGTAGCCTATCTGGAAGCTGTGTTTGCCAGGCTGCTGATGCTGTCTTCGTTCATTTCTCATATGAACACAGCCAGAACTGCCCATCCTTATTGGCTTTGTCTATAAGCTGAAGCCACTATTGTCTTCCACGAGTACTGCCTTCCCTACTTGGGTCCCGAAGTCATCTTCACGTGGACTTTTTTGTCTGTGGATGAAGAAGGCTTGGAGGGTGCACTCTGGCTGAGTTCCCGTCTAGTTGTGTAGCCTTCTCCTGACTCTTGCCGTCTTGGCTCAGGCCAAGCTCAGGGACTTATGCATGGTAGGTGTGCCTAGTATTTTCTGGATTTCTAGCTGGTGCTCAGTGATGTCCTCTCGCCTTTGAGGCCCAGCCGAGGTTAAGCTAGCATCTCAAGCAGTCTTCCAATCCTGGTCTCTTCCTCACCAACTCCCTTTACTCTGACAATGTATGGAAAGAACAGACACAGAAAATGAGGTTAGTGAACACTGTCCTGCCTTCAGCTTGCACCAGGTTCATTCTGCAGGAGGGTAGGCTGGGTATCCTGGTGAATACCTGGAATCCCTCACTCAAGAAGCAGAAACAGGAAGATTGCTGCTAGTCATTCCTGGCCAGCCAGGGCCTCACAGTGAGAGCAAAAATAAAAGCAAGAAGAATTTCCAAGTTCAGCAGAAGTACCACGGGGGTCTGAGGAAGCTTCTTGGGAAATTCCAGTCTACTTTCTGTTTCTCCTGCAGAAGCTTTCTCAGAGTTTTTCAACTAGGGCCAAGTTTTAGACTCAACCAAAAGTTTCATCCTGACTTTACCTGTCTATTGCGTCCCTACAACTAGACCAGAAGCCTCTGGAAAGCAGGAACTCTATGGTATAACTTAGCTAGCTGAAAGATTCTGATTGACTTCATTTCACAATTCCAGAATCAGGCAACATTGAATTCTGTAAAGTAAAATAAATATTGTGAC
>JAQHUG010000098.1:3562678-3597535 GCA_028555095.1 Dicrostonyx torquatus
AAAGGCTAGTGATAATAAGCCAGGCAGAGTTTAAATGAATACCATCCTCACGTGGTTATTTCGGGTGCAGGCGGCCAGTAGCTGAGCCGGCCAGCAGCTGGGTGCTGGGAACATACAAACCCACACACCTCTCTCCTCTAATTACAACAAAATATCCCTCCAGTCTGTCCTGAGGAGGCCAGGTTTACAGGTGAGAAAGGCTGACAAAAGTCAAGACAAAGAATAAGGGATTTCCCAAAGTTACCTTGCTTGCCAGTCAGAGAACAAAGACAGAACAACAGAAAAATAAATCATTAGTTAGCCTGTTTGCATAAGGATTTGTGCTGATTGGTCTTACATCATCTTGATACACGCTAGAGTCATCTGAAAGGAGGGAGCCTTAATCAAGAAAATCCCTCCATAAGACCTGGCTGTAGGGCATTTTATTAACTAGTAATTAATGGGAGAGGGTCAACCCAGCCCATTGTGGGTGGGGCTACCCCCTGACTGTTAGTCCTGGGTTCTCTAAGAAAGCAGAGGGAGAAAAATTGACCAAGCCAATAAGCAGCACTCCTCCATGGCCTCTGCATCAGCTCCTACCTCCAGGTTCCTGCCCTGTTTGAGCTCCTGTCCTGACTTCCTTAAGTGATGGAAGCATAAGTCAAAGAAACCCTTTTCTCCCCAGCATGCTCTTGGTCATGGCATTTCATCATAGCAATAGTAACTCTAGCTAGGACAAGATTAAAGCACTTAAAAATAACTCCATTATCATAGCACTGGTTTTGCTTCTCTATTTATTTTTTAGGGAAGGTCTTATATAGCCAGGCTAGCCTTGAATTTAGTGTATAGCAAAGGATGATCTTGAACTCCTGATTCTCCTGCCTCCACCCCTGATGCCTGGTATGTGGCATGTATACCACACCCAGTCTCTCCCTTGATTTTTTTTTTAGATTGTCTGTCAATGATTGATTGTCCATGGCAACATGGAACTTGAGGATGGGTGACTCCATTTTGATTGTCACCCTGGTCTGTTGTGGCCCAATGCAGGAACTTAATCTAAAGCGGTTTTTATTTAACAGCTGTAACTTTGCTCTATGGAAATGCCCAGCAGCTCACACTGTGCCTTGCAGGACCAATTGTAGGTG
Organism: Dicrostonyx torquatus; assembly: GCA_028555095.1. NCBI lineage: Eukaryota > Metazoa > Chordata > Mammalia > Rodentia > Cricetidae > Dicrostonyx > Dicrostonyx torquatus. Next base: position 3,563,803 of record JAQHUG010000098.1, read on the forward strand.
AATGGGGGGGAGACATTTGCCCTGCAGACAGCTAACCCAGTCTATAGGTCGGAGACACACGGATGCTGCTCGGGGTCTATTGTACACTAGACATAAACCATCTTCTCAATCTTTACTCTCTATTCGTTCTACTTTAGAACCTGTGTTCCTTGCCACTTTGACCACCCTGCCTCATTCTAGTCCCATCCCAAACAGCCTAAAGCTTACTCATCAAGGTTTCCTGTATGCTTCCAAATACTAGTCTTTGTTTAGTATTCCCATTAAAGGCAAATTATTCCTTGGAATTTCCATGCAAGTGTTTTCATGGACTACCCAACACACAGTACACACTCAGTCAATCTATCTTAAAGAGCAACCATAGCATTCTCTACTGCAACAACTGTTCATGCTGTGAACACATCCTCCCTGGCCCTGTTGTCTCAGGAGATGCTGAAGCAGAAAGCATTCAGTGTGTGTGTGCTGCCCTGGGCTGCAGGTAGTAATAATACTGAAGGAGCACAGGTGATGGAACAGCATACGGAAAGAAGGTGCTACCTCACAGGCTTTCCCATTGTGTTTCTGTATTCGGACAAATGACTAACACCTCGGTTTCACTTAGCTACACTTGGACAGCAAATCGTGGAGCTTAGCTGGAGGAAAGGAAGGGCGTGATAGGACAGGAGGTACCACCGACTCAGTAGGCTCAGATCTCTTTCTCTGTGTGTTATTGGGTTTTGCTTTGTCTATTTTTGAAATAAGACTTCCATGGTTCTGGCTGACTTTGAATTTCTCATGAAGTCTAGGCTAACCTTGAAGTCAGGATCCTCCTGCCTCTGCCTCCCACTCCCAGGTGCTGGGATCAAAGGCATGCACCACTACCACCCAGCTCTGCCTCTGAGGTCGGCACTCACTCCAGCTTTCTTCTCTCCCTCTCTTTGCACATGACCTTTTCTCTTCCTCTCGGTGGACTTCTTCCACAGGTCAGGGAACAAGGCTCCTGATGCTTCCTATGTTCACTGATGAATCGAGCCTTGTTCTCGTTCTTTTGACCTTACATTCATATCTCAGGGAAGAGAGCCAACAAAACGGCTCAGGGGGTAAGGGCTCTTGTTGCCAAGCCTGACACCTGAATTCATTCCTGAGTCCCACGTGATGGAGGAAGAAAACAGATTCTTATAAGTTGTCCTCTGACCTCCCCACACACACATGGTAACACACATGGGCCCATACACATACACACAAATAAATGTATTTTAAAAAATTTTTAAAAATCTCAGGAAGGAATGTAATTAGCTAAGCATGGATTGTGAGGGGCGGGGACACTAATGAAATGACAGTTCTCACATTGACATTGAGAAGAAAGAGCACCTTGAAGCAGACTTGATGTTTGGAGATGACTCCATGGTTAAGAGCGCTTACTGTGTAACCATGAGGGCCTGAGTTCCCATCCCAGCACCCATGTAACAATTCAGATGTGGTCTTGCATTGCCCGGCAACCCCAGTGCTGGGGTTATGGAGATGGGCTCAGTGAGGCTTGTCAGGTGCCAGCCTAGCCAAAAGCTGTGAGTGCTAGGTTTAGGGAGCGACCTGGCAGAGAATGAGTGGAAATACCAGACACCCCCCTTAGGCCTCTGTGTGTGTACATAGGTATGCACCCCTGCATACCTATGCACACGCAATTCTCTCACACATGCACACGGTGACACAAAGAAATAAACACTGAATTGGAGATAGATTTTGTTTTTAAGAAGAAGAACCCTGGCTCTGGATGTAGGGAGGATAGTTACCATAGATATAGAAATAGGAGTGATACAGTCTGCATTCAAGAGCTGCAGAGGAATGATGGGAGTTCGGGGGGAACCCAAGCCTGAGCTCTCCGGAGGCAGAGTAACAGTCTGTGAGGTACCTGGGGTGAGATCACATTCTCTTCAGCTGAGGATGAGAGCAACCTGACTGTGCAAGGAGGGCAGCGCTCCGCCCCTTGCCCCAGAGAGGCAACTCTACTTTCCCACATCTCGTGGTTATTTTTATGGTTAGATTTATTTTTACCCACTCTAGACCTCAAACCTGCAGCTGGAAGAAACAAGACACCAAAGCTTCTAAGTTTCTAGAAAACACAGGCTGCAGTGGCTGGGTCAGCTACAAAAGCCAGGCTGTGGCTTCCTCTAGAATCAACTGGAAAAGAAGTGGAAAGGGGAGAAAGGGCGTGTGGGGGCCCTTTTCTCTCAGCCCACAAGCCCAGCCGAGAGAGAGCCCTGTTTCAAGAGAAGGACCTATAGCCCTATAGACATCAGCGTCCTGGCCGTCCAGCCTGCGGTGGGGACAGCAAACCCTCTTTTCCTGGCAACGACCCTTCCACCGTGCCCACAGCCTGTCTCCCTATAGCCCAGAGAGCTCCAGGAGAGGATCTCGCTTTCATGCACTGGCCAGCTATGACCAGGCATCATCCATAGTGCCCACAGCCGGACAGCCAAAGTACACTTCTCCTTTACTGGACCACACCTAGGCTAAATGGTTATTTCCCCAAGACGAGTTTACCAAACAGTTAGGCAATGCCTCCTCCACGACTGTCACTGCTGAAAGATGAAAACATACTTTCACACATTTAAAGAGCCATTTCAGAGACTGGCCTCCTCATGATAAAGACACAAATGACACTCACTTGGCCACGGGAATGTCAAACTGTTGCCACCCAGCGGAGTGCCTGACAAGCCATAAACTCTGAGGCTCTGTCTAGCTGATGCCTCTCCCTTCCTTTCCCATGTCCTCCCCAATAACAAATGTGGGCTCCTGAAGTTGACATTTGGGTAGGACTTATCACATCTAGTAAGGTACCCTCTGTCTTTCAGTGAAATGCCTAGGGATAGAGATAGAGAGATCAGAGGAGTTGGAGGTGTGGGGGCACATGAGAACGATGTCACCTTTCATATCTTCTAAGTGCCCCAAGAGTGTAAACTGAAATCCTGAAAAAAACTGTCTAGAACATAATCCTTGGTTTCTTCATCAGAGGATGATTCTAAATTCTCCCCTTACCTTGCAACTGGGTGGGCCTTGGGAAGAAAGGCATCAACACCGGTAGGAGCTGATTTGTTCCCGCATTAGACCGGTGGTAGATAATCTCTTCTATAAAGAGGAAACTCCTGGGTTCTGAGCCCAGCTGCTCTAAATAATTCCTTTATTTTCACTTGGTTAACTTCTCCCTAGCTCAGAAATAGGATGCAGATGAGTTATTGAGAAATAGCAAAATGTGTTAGGAGTGGTCATGTATGCATTGGATCCCGGCAATTAGGCCGTAGAGATAGGAAGATCAAGACCAGACCAGCCTCTGCTACGTTGCTTGAGGTCAGCCTGGAATACATGTCCCAAAACACAAAGCAAACAAAAAGAAATGGATGGGTCTAGTGAAAAAGACAGGACTCAGTGATAAGAAGTTGGGAAGGGCTCTTGGTCCGCTTTGCGGCTCACAAGCCTCTGCATCTTGGGGCAGAAAGAGACCAAGAAGCACAGATAGGGTGTGAGGTATGGAGTTAGTTTGGGGGTTTATGTGTTTGTTTGTTGGCTGGAGATGGGCTCTTGTTTATTGTGTCCTTATAGCTGGCCTGGCTCTCATTGTGTAGCCCAGGCTAGCTTCAAATTCCTAACAGTCCTACTGCCTCAGCCTTCTGGTTGCTAGGATTACAGGTGTACTCCACCGTGCCTGGCTAGGTAAGTGAGCAGTTTTGAACCTCTATTAATAGGTTGGGAAACGGTAATAATCCCTTTCTTCACAACATACAGTACACCATAACCTGTGAGGTGAGGTTAGCCTGCCTTTCCTAAGTGGATAAACATGAGCGTGTATGCCGGTTGAGGTGGGTGTGGGAACGTATCAGTCAATGAAGATATGTTGTGTGAACCAGCTGAGGGTGCGTGTTTGTACTTGAAAGCCATAAGGTTCCATGCAAAAGCTACGGGTGGCACTGTTGCACAATGCTGGTGGGTGTGTGGCACGGGGGAGTGATTAACAGTTTATAGGCTGTGTCTGAGTGTATATGCGTACAATCTAGAATGGAAATGTGTGACATAGTATAGTGACGGGTAGAAAAGCTCAGAGCCTCTAGGACGGGTCTGACTTGCCCTTGAGTCCTGGCTGTCAGTAACCAGATGTGTTAACAACCTTGAGCAAATCGCTCAATCTTTAATTTCCTCAACCATGAAATGAGGACAGGAATGAGTACCTTTTGAGACTGCCACGAGGGCTAGAAACGATACTGTAGATGCAAAGGTTTGGGTGTACAGCCTACATACACACAGGCAAGCAGGTCTGTGCCCTGTGGACATGCCTTCGGTTGGGTACACAAGCAAAAGAGAGCAAGATGTGACCTGTGTCACCCTGAACAACTGCTTCGCCTTTGCCAGTGAACTCCCAGTTCAGAGGGCGTCAGTAGATCAGGTGCCCACAACCTCCTGAGTCTAAATCAGTATGAGATTGAGAGGCCTGGAGGAGCTGCAGGAAACAGAAAGCCTTGCAGACACAGCCTTTATTTTCCCTCCACACAGCAACGGTTGAAGACCGCTGCCCACATCCACTCCCACCTCCACCCAGACCCACCCCTGCTCTGCTCTCCTTTCAACAAGTAAGAACCAGCGCTGGGGGAAAGCTAAGAGGACAGAGGATTCCCCATAGCCTGCCCCATTCCGCCTTAAAACCGAACAAGAAGCATCATCCCGCCGCGCCTTGCACTCGGGCCACCTTAAGAGCTGAGCAATGCTTTGGCCTCCCGCCAAGTCCCACCCCCGCCGGCTCGCACTCCGCCCCTTTCTCCTCCCGCTTTGCTGGGGGGAGCTGGGGAGCCCCAGTCTGGCCGGAGTTGGCTGGAGCTGTTGCCATGACAAGCATTTTCTTAAGACAGCTCTGCTGTTGAGACCGTCCTAGGCTGGGGGTGGGGTGGGGGCACGAACTTCCTGGGGGACCATCCCTCTGAAGGCGGCGAGTCAGATACCCGCCCAGCTCCCTGCACCCATTTTCTTCCAGGAAGGTTCTTCGCGTGGAAGAGCTTGGGAAGAAGACCCAGCCCACTCCCCCAGCGGTAGCTCAAAGGCCAGAGCGCAAAGCCAGCATCACTAGGTGGTTTGCCACACGGGGGAGAGCGGAGGGTGGTCACCCCACCCTACTCGGTCCATGGAAACGCGGAGGGAGAGTCCCGCTTGGAGACACCTGAATCTTTGCTAGAAAGAGAGGTAGGTTTGCAGAGAATGAATTGACTCTGGGATTTGCAAACTTTGTTTCTTTCCTCTCAATGGCTTCTCAAAGTAACCGAATTTCCTCGTGCTGGCAAATTGTGGGAGGGTGGTGGTGGTGGAATAAGAGAGAGAGGTGGGAGGAAGAAAATGGGAATGATTTCTTCAACACTGTATGTCTCGCTGGGTTCTAAAAAGAATCATATAATCAAACAAGTGATTCCTTTGCGTTTTCCTCTGGATCCCGGGACGGGTGGGGAAATGGAGGGACTGCCTTTTTTCTCACCTAAATTAAGCTCTTGGAACAAGTATTTATTCCAACCGACCCCCATCTGCTCCGGCTCCCCCCTCACCCCCTGGCTTGGGAACCAGCCGCAGAATGGAAAACTGTTGCGGAAAAAAAATATTTTCCGCGTCTGTTCCCTTTCTCGAAAGCCCCAAAGAGAGATGGGAAAAATAGAACCAAATAAATCTTCCGCGGGAAGGAAGGCCTTAGAGCCAGGGAGGGGGCACACTGGGGCACAAGGTGGAGGCAGGCTAGGAGAAGTTGGAGGGTGAGAACCAGGAGTGCACAATTGAAATTTCTTTGGCTTTGCATAGAAACCTCAGCAGTTTCTCTCTGCGGCTTACAAAACATCCTCAGACTTTGACGTCTATAATTAGCTGTGGAAAAAGCTGGGAGTTCCCTCTCGCTGCTGTTGTTTGAGTGTGAGCGTCCAGAACCAACTGTATGAGTGTCTCTGAGGGCACCGCCCCACACATCTCTGCTTCTATAGGAAAGGAAAGAAGGCACATGGAAAAGTTTTCAGTTGCATGGGGCTGGCTGACCTGAGCCTCTGGCATCTCGAGAGGGTCTCTGAACAGATTGCTTAAGTGATAGACACTAAGGCTGGGATTGCCCCCCATTTTTCTCTCTCCCTGTTTTGGTAGTGGGGGCTGGCTGGCATCTTTCCCTGAGATGAGTCCAGCCTTAGACTCTGGTCCACCTCTAACAGAGTGCCTCCTTGCTTCCTTCCAGCTACGTGGGGGAGATGGGAGGAGAGGCCCAGCAAATCCTAGGAGCAGAGAGAGCTTGTCCTGGCCAGAGGCATCTCCTTCCTGAGTACTCCTTCAGGGCTCACAATCCCCTCCAAATCTGGCCCATGCTGGCCCAGTGGGGTGGTGAGGTGTCAAGTGAAGAAACCAGGGGCGGCTGTGATGCTGAGGGAGGGAAAGAAAATTCGCATTCTGCAGGTTATCTTCTCCTCTAGTTGGGGTGTCTTGCAAGGAGTCTTCAGATTCGCCTCTTCCATGCTTTGACACCCCTCCCCACCCACATGAGCTCCCCCTGTACCTGGCTCTTCCCACTTATGAGACCCTTGCTCTGGGTCCTTCTTATCTGGAAGGGAGGAGATCAGGGTAATTCCAGGCTGGAGCCAGCAGGAAAGAGGTCTAGGGGAGAGGAGAATGTCAAAAGAGGATCCTATGATGTGGGCAGGCTAGCTAAGTTATCTTCTGAGAAAAGCCTTCCTGAGACCCCGGGAAAGAAATAGTTTAAAAGGTAAGCCAGGAAAGCCGCCAGAGCAAGCTTCCATTTGGAGGTGTTTGGTGATGGATCAGACTGTACCCCTTGGCCACTCTACCCTACCTGTGGTCTGTTCCCGAGAAGCCTTGATGCCCTTCTGTAGGAAGAGGAGGAGGGACTCCTGGGGGCAGACACTGGTAGATAATGACGGCTGCCCCGTGAAGTGCCTGCTTAGCACGCACCAGGGTGCCTGCTCTAATGGTCTTGAGTCCCCGATCTTGGGCAGCTAGGGAGACTGCTTTCCAGCCAGCTGTGCCCCTGCCTCTCCCAGCTGTTAGACTGGCAGGGCTGGGAATCCTGCAGCAGAATCTGGACCCCCTCCCTCCCGTCTAGCAGCCTCCGTGACCTGCCCTATTGTCAGCCTCCCGGCAGCCCGGCTCCACCCTCCCGGCTGGCTCTGCCTTAGTCTGAGTACTCAGGAGGAGAAAGGGCTTTGAGGGAGTAGAGGCTTCTAGCGTTCCAGTCCCTGCCAGTGCCTCGATCCTTTCCCCTTCTATTTTCCATCTCTGTGTCCCTGGATCCTTGGATCCAAGGTCAAGTTGAAGGGGCTTAGCTTGCCTCATTCCTCAGATTCCCAGCTTCTAGCATAGTGCCGGGACAAATGGAGGCATTCTGTCAACATTTAAAAGAAGAGAGGGGCAATTTAATTTTTAACAACATTTATGGGGGAACCACAAATAGAGGTCAGAGGACAATGTGTTCTCTTTCCACCATGTGGGCCCATGGGGACCAAACTCAGGTTGTCAGAGGCTTCAAGGCAGGAGTCCTTACCCACACAGATCCATCTTGCTGTCCCAGAGGGTGGAGTAATTGCACCTGGGAATCAATTGCATGGGGAGGTGCAGGAAGGGGCCCCTAGTTCGCCCTCTGTTCTATAGCTTCTCCTTGATCTGGGAACCCTTGCTCACCACAGAAGGGTGGGAGGGAGTGGCTGAGTCAGATTTGTCACATTGCTATGGTCTTTGATGTCAGAAGAGAATCAAAATGAGGGTACTGTATGAGGGGGGACAGTCATAGTCTGCCCAAGGCATGGTGCTGGACGTGAGATATGTGAGGGATGAAGGTCACCGGGCAGGAATATCCGGGAGCCTTGCACCTGCTCTCACTTTCTGTAAGATCTAGAGAAGAAGGGGGACAGGGACTTCACTGCCAGCATTGCCCCAGCCACAACCTAACCTGAGACAATTAAGCTGACTTCTCTCAATACCCATGGCCCTTTGCTCTCTATCCAGTGCTCTGGGCCTCTGGGCCAACCCCGGCATTAAGATCCACCTAACTTCTGAAGGAGATGAGGAATATGTTTACTTGGGATGCCTAGGAGCCTAAGAAGCCTATTTGATGTTCCCTTACAGGTAAACACCCCACCCTGAGCCTGCCCTTTCTTGGAGAGTTATCTGCCAGACCATCTGTGTTCCTTTCCTACATGGGACTCCTGAGATAGGCTGCCCACCCAGCCCACTGCCTGCTTCTAGGAGAGCTTTAATTCCTTCTGTCTCTATTGCCAAGAGAGAGGAAAGGGTGGGGAAGATAGGGTGGGGTGGGCACCCTCTAGATGCAATCTAACTGGGCTGAAGCACTTCTCTGTTTTTCTCTCTGGAAAATAGATAATATACTCATTGTTTTAAATTGACACAGAGTGTGTATTTATAGATGCCATGTTTTGATATATGTACATACTATATAATGTTCAATTGAAATCTCAGACACTTGTCATTTCCTTGTGGTTAAAAGAATTCAAAGGTGCTTTCTTGTAGATTGTTTGGAGTGGGGCAGTACACTATCATTTTCTCCAGTCATATCATAGAGCAACAGAACTTATTCCTTCCTCCTCTCCAGCTCCGGCTAGGTAGTGCCCATCATCCTGTCTCCATCCCTCCTCCCCAGCCTGACAACCACCACTCCTCTCTTAGCTCTGTCAAATCTGCTTTTCCAGATTCCACATGAGGTCATCTGCTCTTTGTCTTGCCGTGCCTGGCTAGTTTCGCTTAGCACAGTGTCCTCCATCTCCTATGTTGTTGCAAATGACAGGTTACCCTTCTTCACATGACTGATGTCACATGGTCTTTATCAGTCCATCAGCTGACGGAGACTTTGGTCGTTTTGATTTCTTTGCCATTTTGAATAGTGTTGCTGCCATAGACAGCAGGCAGATGTCTCTTTAATTTTGTTTCCTCTCCCTATATACCCAGTCGTGGCATTGTTGGGTCATATGGCAGTTCTGTTTGTCTGTGTGGCACTGGGAATCAAACCTAGAACCTCTTGCATGCCAGGCAAGTGCTCAGCCACTGGACACTCCGGCTCTATCTATTACTGTTTTGATGAACCTGAATAATGTTTATCATTTCCCCTTTTCTGTAGGTCATAGACATGAGTGTGCCCTGGGGCTAGAGTCCCAGTGCTGTGCAGCGTTTTATACTCTGCTTTCTCTCCCAGCATCTCTCTGTCTCTTCTTCCCTAGGATGAGCCCCTCTTATCCACTGACTTATTTTCTTTGCGTATGTTCAACAGAACATAACAAGGACTCTCTTCTTCCTCTTCCTTAAGTGGCTTATGCCCACATAGTAAACTTGGTGAAAGAGAGGAACCAGGAAGGAACTAGTTAGAGTCAGATCTGAGGAGTTCTGGTCTGAGACGTATCTGTTGGTCAGTATGGAATGGGGAGAAAAGTGGATGAGGACATAGGTACGGAGGATTTGGGTCCCTGCCTCTCTGTCACTTCAGCGTCAGCCTCAGCCCCTTTCCCCTGACAAGCTTCATACACGAATCCCATCATGGGAAATGAACTGGCATGGCGTCAGCAAGGCTACCTTCTTCCTGCCTTCCTTCCTGCCATCACTTAGGGTGGGCACTAGCACTGAGATGGTATACTTACTGCCAAACATGTCCAGGACTCTGCCTGGACTTGAAGAAATTCAGCTCGGGGCGCTACTGGCTCGTTTGTAGAATCAATGTCAGGAGGGCAGAGTAGTACAACCTCTAGAGGGAAGATGCTTGCTGTGTCTGACAGACCACATACACATTTACACAGCAGCCCAAGTCGTCATCCCAAGGATGCAGACCCACAAATGAAGAAACGTGTGTGCGTAAGGCGAGTTGGGTGTATTTGTAATAGAAACCATTGCAAACTGTCCTGCTGCCCATTTTTCTTTTACTTTATTCTTTTTTATTAAATGAATTTATTTGTTAAATGATCTTTTCTCATTTTACATACCTAGCACATTCAAGCACTAAGGATACATCTTGGTCCCACTGCCCGTGGCCTCAAAGACTGTCCCAACCACACAACTGTCACCCACATTCAGAGAGCCTAGCTTGGTCCTATGCAGGTTCCCCCACTGTCAGTCCAGAGTGAGTTCCCACTATCTCAGATCAGCTGTTTCTGTGGGTATCCCCATCATGGTCTTGACCCTTTTGCTCATATTATCGCTCCTCTGTCTCTTGTCTGGTCTCTGGAAGCTTGACCCAGTGTTAGCTGTAGATCTCTGCATCTGCTGCCATCAGCTGCTGGATGAAGGTTCTATGATGAAGGTTCTACTGTTAAGGTAGTCATCAATCTGATGACAGGGGAAGGGCAGTTCAGGCATCCTCTCCACTATTGCTTAGGGTCCTAGCTGGGGTCATCCTTGTGGATTCCTGGGAATTTCCCTGGTGCCCTGCTGCCCATTCTTAAGAGCATAACTAAAGCTGGGTATGGTGGTGCACACCTGTAGTCCCAGAACTTGTGAGGCTGAGGCAGGAGAAGTGCTGTGAGTTAGAGTCCAGCTTGCAGTGCACAGAAAAACCTTGTCTACAAAAAGAGAAATGTGTGTGTGTGCCTGTGCTCACACACACATGAGCACAAGTGCCCACATGTACATATGTAATAAATAATAAATTTAAAATAAGAAAATGGTTTCCTATAGGAAGCAAATGAGGGGACAAGAAGTGAGACTTTTCGGTTATTCCTTTTCAGACTGTTTTGATTAAAATACTTACATATTTCAACAATTAAATTAGGTCCAAAAAAAAAGTAAATCTGACTAAAACAGAAACACTGACTAATAGAATAACAATTCCATTACAGGGAATTAAGTAAAAAGTTTAAGGCCTCTTTTTATTTTGAGACAAGTTTAAACTTAAATCCTTCTGCCTCATCCTAAAGAGTGCTCGAATTGTAGGTATGTGCCACTACATCTGGCTAATTAAAATATTTTTCACTGTCAGTGCTCTGACTCTATCTTCCTGATAGAATATATAGTCTAAGAATTGAGAGCAACTTCAGACTGTACTTCATAGGTATGCTATGATTCACGATATTGATGTCCTGAATAGAAAACCATTCCACTTATTATAGGGCAGATGGGATGCGTATCTGTGCTTGGAACTTAGGTGTCTGAAAGTTGGGGTCTGTGTATGGGAAGAGAGAGAGAAGAGAATGGATGGATGTGGGGGAAGCACGGGATCCTTTGAGTCTTTGTCTGTTTTGTTGGTCTATCCACCAAAAGCTTCCAGAAGCAAAGCTATGTCCAGTGCCGGATTTTTATTTATTTGCTCATTTTGATTGTGTGCATGCGTGTGTACAAGATGCATGTGGAGAGGGTACATGTATAAGGGGGTGGTGGGAAAACAACTCTGTGGTGTTCGAAGATAGGATTCAGCTTTCCAGTCTTGCACAGTGAGGACCCTTACCTGCTGAGCCATCTCGGCAGCCCCTGGATTTTTATTTCTAGGTACCACATTTACTATCAGAAGCCAGAGTCACATGGCTGTTATCGGATCTGAGTCTGGCCAAGGACAGTGAACTGTGTTGTGCCAGGAAGCTGGAGCATGTGCATGTCAAAGAGCACAGGAGCCTGTGTACAGGGACTTCACAATGGATGGGAGACACTGAGAAACAAAGAGAAGCGCTGGGCGGTGGTGGCACACGCCTTTAATCCCAGCATTTGGGAGGCAGAGGCAGGTGGATCACTGTGAGTTCGAGGCCAGCCTGGTCTACAAGAGCTAGTTCCAGGACAGGCTCCAAAGCTACACAGAAAAACCCTGTCTCGAAAAATCAAAAGAGAGAGAGAGAAGCAACCGTGCCATAAAAAGGACTTCAAGAGTCCAGTCTAATAGCTGAAGGGGCAGAGAGGAACAGGAAGGGAAAACTCTTCAGAGAAATGCTGGCAGATGCAGAAGTGCTGGGACTCTTTACATTTCAATTTAGCCTGGCCTGGTGGCTGCCCGGGAGACTGAGTCAGGACGATCACAAGTTTAAGGTCTGCCTGGGTAACTTAGAAAGGCCTTGTCTCAAAATAAAAATATCCAAAAAAAAATAAAGTTTTGGAATTTAGCTTAATGGTAGATTATTTGTCTAGGGCATATCAGGCCCTGGTTCAACCCCTTGTGGCACAAGAAATGAACTTATTTAAATAAGTTTATTTTATTAGCTGGGCATGGTGGCAGATGCCTGCAGTCTCAGCTGCTTGCAACACCATGGGGTGGTGCAAAGACACCATGGCGGCAGCAACTCTTACAAAGAAAAGCATTTAACTGGGGCTAGCTTACAGGTTCAGAGCTTTTGCCCATTATTGTCATGGTGGGAAGCATGGGCATGCAGGGAGACATGCACAGTGCTGGAGAAGGAGCTGGGAGTTCTCCATCCAGATGTGCAGGCCACAGGGAGCCTATGGGCCTGGCTTGAGCTTCTAAAACCTCAAAGCCCACTCACCAGTGACACACTTCCTCCCACAAGGCCACGTCTGCTCCAACCTCCATACCTAATAGTAGGACTCCTTGGTGTCCAAGCATGAATCTATGGGAGCCAGTCCTGTTCAAACTACCACAAGTGGTGAGTTCATGGCCAGTCTGGGCTGTATAGCAAGGTTCTAACTCAAAATGGTTTAAATTTGATTTTTTTTTTTAAGATAAGGTCTTACTTTGTAGCCCTGGCTGGTTTGGAGCTCACTTTGTAGACCTCAGACTCACAGAGATCCATCTGCCTCTGCCTCCTGAGTGCTGGGATTAAAAGTATGCCACCATGCCTGCCCTTAAGTTTGAGTTTTAGTTGAAAAATAATTAAATATGGAATAAACAATGTGATATCTTGATATATACCATAGAACAAGTAAATTAAGATGACTAACATACCCAGGACCACATATTTGTCTTTGCAGTGTTGTGGTATAAGCGCTTCAAGCCTATACTCCCAGCAGTTTTGAAACGTGCTTTGTTGTTATCTGTAGTCCCCACACTAGACAGATCGCAAGGACTTTTTCCTTTTAACTGAAACTTTGTATCTCCCAACCTGCCCTTTCCTTGGGAATCTCCCCAACAATAAGCCGATTCAGGCTAGCCGCATTAATAGATGATAAAATTATTGAGCAGGAGAGGGGAGCCCTGTTAGATCAAAGGTTGGCCCTGGCATGCATTGCAGAGTGACTGACTTGAGGGAAATTGCTTTTTCACAGTTCTGAAGCAAACCTGGAGGCAGGAGAGGGCCACTTCCTGAGTAAGCCATTTTCTCCTTCTATCCCCCCAGAGGGGCAGGACAGAGGCCGTTATGCTCGTCTGGGTCTCTTCTGAAGACACTAACCCTGTTCACCGGGCTCCTGCCCTCCGGGTGTCTCACACCATCACTTTTGAGGATTTAATGTCTATGAGTTTGGAGCCACAGAAGCATTCAGTCCGTAGCACAACAGGTCTCCTCACAGGCTGCTCTTCACCCAAAGTGGGGGGCCCTGTCCTTTCCAAACCAGGCACTTGCCACCTTAATGAGTAATCAAGCCTCCTCGATGGTGGGGACTCCCCACCCCCAGGAAAACTTCCCTGAGCCTTGCAATAGGAATCTTAACCACAGTCTGTGGTCTAGCCAAAACTGCTTAGGCAAATGACAGAGCCATCTAAAGCGGGGGCCATGCTAACTGGCAGCCAAACTCTTCCAAGAAACAAAAAAAGAATGTCATAAAACATAACAATTGGAGGGGGCGCTGACAAGTTGGTTCGGCAGGAAAGAGTGCCCACCGCAAAGCTGGAGACCTGAGGCCATCTCTGGGACATGCAGGCTGGAAAAGGGGACCATTTCTTGAAGTTGTCCCTGACTTAAACATGTGCACACCCATACACAAAATAAGTAAGTAAATGAAAAGAACATTGTGGCTACAAAAGGCTGAAGGTGGAACCCAGCATAGATTAGAAGAAACAAAAAGAAGAGCTGGAGACGTGAGTCATTGATTAAGTGTACTTACTGTTCCCGGCTCCTCTGAAGAACACAGGTTCAGTTCCCGACACCAGTCTCAGATGGTGTACAGTCTTCTGTAACTTCAACTCCAGGGTGTGCAATACCTTCTGACCTCTGTGGGAACTCTTATGCATGTGGCACACATAAACTCACACAAGTACACATACATATGCATAAAATAAAAAACGTAAATCTTTTAAAATAAGAAAGTGAAAGAAATAAAAGAGCAGTCCATCTATATAGAATGCATAAATTTTAAATTTTTGTACATGTTTTAAAACTTTGGTATCTTTGTGTATGTGTGCACTCTTGGCATGCGTGTGGAAGTCAGAGGACAACTATGGGAGCTGTTTCTGTCCTTGCACCATGTGAGTACCAGGGATCAGACTCAGGTTGTTAGGCTTGGTGGCAAGTGTCCTTACCCACTGAGCCATCGCACTAACCCAGTGTATACAGTTTAAAAATTAATTTTATATCTTTATTTCCTTTAGGCAGGTGAATGTTCAGCCTTGCATGCATATCTGTTAATCTCGTGTGTGCCTGGTCCCTGTGGAGGTCAAAAGAGGGTATCAAATTGCCTAGAACAGGAATGCTGGGGAATCGAACTTGGGTCCTCTTAACCACTGAGCCATCTATCCAGCCCCAATGTATAAATTTTAATTGTATAGGGTGGGGTGTATATTGCAAAAGACATCCTGGGACAATTGAAAATATTTTAGTCTAGATACTAGGTGACATGTAATTCTGTTTTTCAGATGTGAAAGTGGTAATATGATTTATGTGGCAGTACCCTTTTTATGCAAAAAAATTAAGGCAAAGTGTTTGTTAGTTATTTTCAAATGCTTCAGCAAAAAATCTGTGTGCAAGTACACACACACACACACACACACACACACACACACACACACCAATGGAGAAGGCAATGATAACAGTTGGTAAATCTACCGAGGATAATGAGGATAAGACTTCTTCCTTAGTGTATGCAGAGCCTGATGTTCAACCCCAATGCTACAAGAAAACAAGACAAAAGCAATTGATGTCTGTATAGTCGATTGTTATAGGGTTTGTGGAGTTTTTGGTTTTGTTTTGGTTTTGTTTTCCTTCAACATTTCAGGTTTGATATATTTAAAAGTTTAAGGGAGCGGTCAGAATACCAGAAAGATCAGAAAGGACCCCTAGATTCCTAGGTTCCTTCCCCCATCTTCCCTAAACACCCAGCGGGGACTTCCCACACAATTACTGCCTTTAGGTCCTCCCTCTCACTTCTGTGTCCAGTGAGTAGGCTAGTAGGCCAAGCAATGTGACATGATTTTTCTGTGCCTTGGCCTATAGGAAGCCTGAGAAGTAGGGCTTCACCACTGGAGGAGGGTCACCGGTTGTAAGAGGAAGAACATGCCCACAGACCCAAAGTTCTCGCTGACCTCTTCTAACCCCTCACGTAACCTAATGAGGTAATTCTGAAGGAACCTGCTCTGCCTGCTCAGAGCTTTGGTCACTGGGCCAACTATGGCCTTCCAGATTCTCCCTTGTTGGGGACAGTAGACCCAGTTGCTCTGTCAGTGACCCAGATCACTGCGGCCACCCCTACCTTCCCAGCTTGGTCCTGGCTCTAGAGAGAGATTCACTTTCTGGGGCTGCTCATCTTTCTTTCCCTGAAAACCTTGGGCTAGACCCAGAGCCACTCAAGGCTCTTTTCACATAGGAAAGGCTATTGATCCTGCCTTCAATTCCTCTTCTGTTTTTATGGAGTCTGGGGGAGCAGGAGCGGGGAAGCTGAAAATGGGCAGGCATGGAGGGGCTTGTTCTAGGAGCACAGAGCTAGGAATGAGAGGCCTGTGAGATACTGTCTGTGTGACCTTGATTGAGGCCGCCGTCTCCCTGAGCCTCCATGTCCATCACTGTACCATGAAACCAAGTTTAGTCATTCAGAGTCTACACGCTACAACCTGCAGCTAAATCCCACCATCTGTTTGAGGTGATCAGAAAGGAGACCAGATAGGCTCTGTCTTGGACAGCTACCCTTGGAACCTTGGAATTAGAAGTTAAGACAGTTTTTAGGTTCCTACCCCTGAACCTCAGTTAGCAAGGACTTGGTGTTAATACTTTCCCAGTGACCTGTTGCTTTGAAGAGCTGGTCAAGAAAACCCTTAGAAAAGAAAGCATTTAGTTGGGGGTTGGCTTACAGTTTCATTATAATATTTCATTATTATAAGCTTACTTAGTTCATTATCATTATCATCATGGAAGGGACCATGGTGATACACATGGTGCTAGTCAGTAACTGAGAGCTACATCCTGATCAGAGAGAGAGAGAGAGAGAGAGAGAGAGAGACAGCACGTTAGGCCTATCATGGCTTTTGAAACCATAAAGCCCACCCCCAGTGACACACTTTCTCCAATTCTTCCTATCCAAGAGTTCCACTCCCTGGTGACTAAGCGTTCAACTATATGAGCCTATGGGGGCCGTTCTCCCTCAGACCACCACACCCAGCCATGATTGTACTGTGTCTAGAGCTATCAACACTGACTAGAGGTAGAAAAATCCAAGTCTTCAAAGACTTACTGTCTTCTAGGGGACACAAATCCCAAGAGACCCATTAGATTGAAATTACCAATGTGCACCGCTTTGGCCCACAAAAGATAGTTTCCTATGGTATGGCCTAAATATCAGTATATTGGATGTTGGAAAATGGGATTGTATACTTAGTGCTGTGGGTCAGTGGGGTTAGCAACTTTTAGGGAGGCTGTCACTTGCTAAGCCAGCTTGCCCTCTCTCTCAATATGTTTGGCTCTGCGGGTGGTGCATGTGTTATTCAAGTCTTTTTCCAGACTTTCATTGAAATTCTTACATGAACCTTCCTGGAATGGGCCAAAACAGCTTTCCATAGAGAAAAGAAATTGCCACCCACCTCACAAGACTATCTCTCTGTCCCTAGTCCCTGGCTTGATATTGAGAATGGAAAAAACTTCACGGAAAAAGAAATAGACTACTCTTGCCTCTCGCCTATGGCAGAGAGGAGGACACACACTTAAGGGGGCCCTGGCTAGGCTGGAACTTACTACACAGCTCAGACTGGCCTAGAACTCACAACTATCCTCTTGCCTCTGCCTCCTAAGTACTGGGATTACAGGTGTGTGCCACCATGCCTGAATAATTATTTATTTTGTGGTACTAGAGATTGAACCTAGAGTCTTGATCGAGCTATATGCCCATCTTTTTATTTGGGACAGGGTCTCACTAACTTGACCAAATTCCTGTAGCCCATTCTGACCTTGGACTTTCAACTCTGCTGCCTAAACCTAGAAAGTAGCTGGGACTCTAGGCCTGTGCCGTCAGACCTGCCTCAGCTGAACATAATTTTGAGGGGAAGCAGCTGCCAGGAAGGATCTGAAGGAGTAGAAAGGACAGGATAGAAGTTGGGCAGAGGGGAGGTGCAGGGTGGGGTGGGGAACAAAGCTGGAGGGAGGCTGTGTGGGGCAGAGGGGAGGCAGGGCAAACCTGGAGGAAGGGCTGTGGCTACATCCTGACTGCAGACACTGAGAGCTTTCCAGCCAGTTGATTTGGCAGGTGAGGGAGGCTGTGCGCCCACCCGCTGGCATGCCTCCAGCCTTGTCTAAGCCAGCACCAGTGTCGCAGGCAGGATGGCATCTGGCCTCCACACCAGGTGCTGTCTACCCGCTCCCCTGGTGCTGAGGACCAGTAGGGTGATTCTGCTGTTCCCTCCTCCCCACTGTCTGCACTACACAGCCTTCTTTGTGGGGAGCACTCGCAGGACATCTGTTAGGATGGCATCCACACGTCCAGGAGCTGTCTGACCTTGCACAGAGTGGTGGGTCACTGGCTTGGGCCTGGGAAGCAGCTTGTTTTGTTGAGCCAAAGCCTGTGAGATAGATGGATTAGGAAACTAAAGTTCATTTTCCTTCTTTGGCAAAAGGAGAAAACAGAAACCTAGAGACTTACCCGAGGACACCTGGCTCATTTGAGGCAGAGCCAGAGTCAAAATTCAATTCTTCCCCCTCCAAGTCTGCCACTGAGTGTTCAACCCCCACCGCATCGTCACTGGGTGACACCAGTCATCACTGAAGCTCCCTGGTCCCAGGGACTCTTCTCATGCAACAGAGAGAACCATTCCTGTATGTAGACACAGATGTGCCACACCATGAGGTCGTGTGCTAGGAGCACTTTGGAAGAAGGATGCTGGAAGCCAGGAGGCTGCTGTGCTATTGACAGTCAGGATCATTAGCACTAGAGGAAATGCAGAGCAGTGCTCTTGGGAGCACCACCCTCATCCACACAGCTACTAATGGAGCCAGGCTTTCCTCTTCGCAGCTCTGCACAGAGTGGGGCCGCCTGGAGTTGGAAGAGACTAGCCGATCTTATGGGGAAGCAGAAGTCACCGCAGGGGTGAGCAGAACCTTCCTCTCCTGCCTGTGTGTCCCTGGACCTGCCTTTTCCTTGGTGCAGGTTCCCTGAGAGGTCAAGGAAGGTGCAAAGAGAAAACCATGGGATCTCTACATCTTCCAGGGCAGATGACTAAGCCAGATGAGCCAGTGGCCTCTGATTTGGGGGCCTAAGAGACAATGAGCAGGGTCTCAATAGCATGATAGTGTATGCTAGGTTCATAGATGGAACAGATCCGTCATTCACTGAACAAACAGGAAGTGACTGCAAACCATATTCTAGCTGCTATGTTTGGGGTGGGAAAGTGGTATCCAGGAGACAGGAAGGGCCCAGAGTGGCAGATCTGAGGCTCAGAGAAGCTTTTTCTGAAACAGGTCCCTGCAGAAAGCCCTAACTGTGCCAGTGTTCCAGGGAATTTGCCTGCTTCCCTACAAGGGACTTCAGATAAGGAACCTCTTTAAGTTGGGAGGGGTATGAAGACATCACTGCTGGGCGCCCTTGGGGTTACCAGTGAGCTGTGGCTTTAGGGTAAAAGACTTGTTCCTGTTACTTGATAAAAGAAGCTGCACTGGGTTAAGATAAGGTGCTAAAAACCTGATGCTTGTCCATTCTGGTAGATTTACTCCTCCGGTGACATCTCAGCCTTGCCTGTGTGCATCCAGAGCCCCCTGCTTAGATGGAGGCAAAGATGCTACATCACTGGGATAGCCAGACAGCATCCGAATGGCACCCAGGGGTAGAACCATAAACTTACAGGAAACCCTCTTGTTTCTTTGCCCCTCCTTCCTTCACACTGCGATCCCTCCACCCTCTTCAGAGGCAGCAGCTTCAGCTTTTGGATGGCCCCGACTGTATACACGTTTATTGAGCCTCTGGGAAGCATGCATGTCATCTTTCCTCGTGTGTACACGTTATTGACCCTCTGGGAAGCATGCATGTCATCTTTCCTCGTGTATACACGTTATTGAGCCTCTGGGAAGCGTGCATGTCATCTTTCCCTGTGTACACACGTTATTGGACCTCTGGGAAGCATGCATGTCATCTTTCCTCGTGTATACACGTTATTGAGCCTCTGGGAAGCATGCATGTCATCTTTCCTTGTGTACACACGTTTATTGAGCCTCTGGGAAGCATGCATGTCATCTTTCCCTGTGTACACACGTTATTGGACCTCTGGGAAGCATGCATGTCATCTTTCCTCGTGTATACGTTATTGAGCCTCTGGAAAGCATGCATGTCATCTTTCCCTGTATACACACGTTTATTGGCCTCTGGGAAGCATGCATGTCATCTTTCCTCGTGTATACACGTTTATCGGCTTCTGGGAAGCATGCATGTCATCTTTCCTCGTGTGCCCGGTAGTGCTGTGACAGCCAAATGAGGTATGAGGAAGAGTCCTGTGCTAATGAGAAAGTGCTGCACATCTGCAAGGCTTACTGTACTTGCTCTTCCCTCCCCATTTCACCCCCTTCTCTCCATTGCCCAGCTCTCTGTGCCCCCTAGCATCATCCTTACTGTGCTGCTGTCATTGTGTCATCTGCCCTTGCCTAGACAAAACCTAAAGCAACATCTGTTGCATCTTAAAAACAAAAACAAAAAAATATTAAAAAAAAAAGCAGTGAACACAATAATCCCAGCTAATTTATCAATTGTGTGCTTGGTATCTAACTTGGAATATCTTATTCAATATTCCCCCATCTTACAAAGAGATCAATATCAGGAGTCTTCATTTTACAGATTAATGAAGGGATTTCAAAAACAGAAGGCTGAGAAGCAGCCTTAATCCAACGTGCTTATTGGACTCCCTCTTTCTGTTGCTGAGGGGTTGACTACTTGACAAGAGCATGGAGAGACTCAAGGGCATCAACTGAATGCCGACTGAGCCCCAGCTTCTCTCTTATTATGTCTCAACAGCCATCTTCTGAGACAGGTATAGAATTTGTCTTCCTGCATTTGGAAGCTCACTCAAAAGAGTGGGAGGAGGAAGAACAGAGGGGCTTTATTAGGAGGTTATGGGGAAATGTCGCAGGACTTGGGCGTGGGAAGGTAGCGCTGGTCAGGCTAGACCTTCTCCCTAGGCCTTGGAGCACTCCGTTCACAGCAGGCTCCCTCCTGTCCCTTCCATTCTTGTGCACAAAGCTCAAGCCACAGGCTCAATCTAGATCTCTAAATAAATTAGCTCAGACTCTCAGTCCAAATGCCAGAAGATGCTGGTTCCAGCTGAGCTCTGATGTCTTCCCATTATCTGGGGCCTTCTGGAGGTGTGAAGCTCATTCAGACATGGCTCCCCAGTCCTGTATTATCCAGAGGCCATCTGGCTGGTTAACGGTGGGGCACATCTTTGACCCAGGCCTCTCTGACATAAACCTGTGCCTTTTCTACTCAGGGCTGCCTGCTGAACAAAGTTATTTGACTCTGATCCTCCTGAAGCATTTTTCCTCTTCCCCACCGTCTCTGCTACTGGGGATTGAACCTAGGGTCTTGCCCACCCTGGGCAAGTGCTGTATCAGTAGGATACACCCTCAGCCCTGACTCTCCCGTGTATGTTCTGTTAGTTGTTCTTGTTCAGTGATGTCTTCCGAGCATGTAATAACTACTCGATAAAAGGCTGCTACGAGGCTGCACTGTAGCTGGGATAGGACACTCATCAAGTTCTCAAGAAAGCCAGAGTTTTATCTATCTACAAAATGACAAAAAAAAAAAACAAAAATACAGGAAAAAAAAACCCAAACAACTTACAGCTTTCATCTGGGAAACTTGACCTCTGAATTCTCCAAACTCGGAGGGAAAGGGGTTATTTTCTAAACCTTGAAGAATGGCCTCTGAAAGAAGTGAAACAGTCCTGTGGCATGCTTCTGGTCCCTAACTTTTATGGGGAAATGTTAGGGGCTGTCTCTTAATGTGGAAAAGTCTAGAGGGAAGTATAGCTTAGATCTCTGTTTCCTTTTTTGATGCATCTGCCCTAGGATGTTAGCTATGTGAGGAAAGTCAGTGCAGGGGGTTTCCCCTAACACTGAAAAATCCATTCACTGGGATTAGGAAATAGGATACAGAGGTCCTGCGTGGAAAGGCAAAGAATGCTAATCTCCACTGGTTTGCAGCCTAAAGGCAGAGTTAACCAGATCTTTTATCCCCTCTAAGACCTTATTTTATAGCAGTTTCCTATGTCTCAGCTCACCCAGGCTGTCTCCATCCCAGCAGGCATTTACTGCATGAGAGTATGGGCTTAGGGAGTCAGGTGGAACTATGCTTCTGCCAGTTCTGTGACCATGTGCAAGTTAGTGAATGGTGTACTCTGAGGGCCTGGCCCATAGTGGGTGCACAAGAGATCTTAGTTTTCCTTCTTCTGTCCCTTCATTTCTCCACTCTCCGTCTGTCCAGACATCTGTCATAGTCCATTATCTCCCAATAACTAAGATATCCCCCACCTGCATCTCTCCAGCAAAGCCCTTCAGGGAGTGGACCAGGGCTCTATGATTTCCATGTCATAAGTTTGCTTCTTGGTGCCAACGCTGGGGTTTTGCTTGGCATGTGAGCAATGGGAATCCTGGCAAGATAAGGCAGCACTTTGCTGTGTTTGTTCTTGCCCTGCATTTCTCTTGCCATAAGAGATAATGCTGGGAAAATTCTTGTCCATAGAGGGAGTCAAACTAGGTGGCAACGTTCTTTTTAGAAACTGTGACGACCCAAGGGAATCATCACTATTTGGTCACCCATGTCAACTGCCAGCTGCTACTGAAATTGAGCAGACCCCTGGGTAAACGGGCGGGAGAGTCTTGGCTGGAACCTCCCTTGCTTTCTCTGGACACTTTAGCAGGAATGGAGCAGCCACTGGGTCAAGGTAATGCGGGAACCACTTTTGCCTTCCTTGCCCTGGAAGGGGCTTGGCATTGAGTGCATCTTGCTCTCACTTCCTGTGGATCGCTCCAGTGCTCTGGGCTCTGAGTGGAGGAGTCTACAGCCTTCTCTCAGTCCATGGGGATTGCATCGGGCGGCTCTGGGAGATGCTCTCAGAGGACGTGACTTACAGATGTGGATGGGAACATTAGCTGAGAGTTCCCAGGCTATTGCGATGTAGTGGCTGCCACTAGCCAGCCTGGGAACTACTTAGAAGGAAGAGTGATGCTTTAGTGATCCCTGTGTGGCCGTCGTAAATGCAGCACATTGCCTCACTGTGATGATCAGTGAAGGATTCGGGGATGAATGGACAGATGAATTAAATAAAACCTTTCTTTAAAATTGAGCCAGTACCATAGTAAATTTACTCAGTTCCTTTCCAGAGCCAGAATCCCTCCTCAGGAGCACACCATCCCATGCCTGAGTGATAAATGGCAAAGGCCCCCTAATGACAGACGGGGGTGGGGGTCTAGAGCAGGGTTACTTACACTTTTTCCAGCTCTGACCCCTTTTGCCCAAGAAATTTTCACATTTTATATAGGTATGTAAAATAAGTATGTAAATCAAACAGTTAACTGATAATAAACAATAAAGAGATTTATTTTAAAAACAACCCTTTAGTTGGTATTACTTATAATTTTACCATTTATGAAAAACAAAGGCAAATTTGCATGCTAATGAGATATGCTTGTTTATTTTTAGATGAAGAATTAAATCTTGGCTGCTGATTTGGTACTAGAGGACATAGAACATCTTCAATGGTTTTCAGAATTGACTAATGTTTTGATTTTATAATTGTCAATTCTGAGAACGCTGCCTCTTATAAATACAAAGCACAAAATGGCAGAAGTGTGTTTAGAGACGTCTCAGAAATTGTTGTCAATTCTTCCTAAGCACAAACAAAATTCAACTTAACTACTTTTTTTTTTAATGCTTTTTCATTTACTTATTTTGTGTCTGTGCTGAAGACATAGGGGTCTCTTGCCACAGTGCAAGGCTGGAGACCAGAGGGCCACTTGGGGCAGTCTGTCCTTCCACCATGTGGGTCAGAACACCAGGTTTGGCAGCAACCCTTACAAACTCAGTCATCTCCTTGGCCCACAACAGTCTTTTGGGGTTTGGGTTTTGTTTGTTTGTTTTGTTTTGAAACTCAAGTCAACAAATCAAACAACAGTTTTGAAAATCAAACATTTTGTGAGTTTGAGACCAGCCTGGTCCTAGTTTCAAAACAGCCAGCGCTACATCATAGAGAGACGCTGCCTCAAAAAACAAAATACAATATTCTTGTTTGTTTTCTTTTTTGTTGTATTTGTTGTTTGTTTGTTTTTGAGACAGAGTCTCTTTACATAGCCCTAGCTGTCCTGGAACTCACTGTGTAGACTGGACTGGCTCAAACTTGGATCTGTCGCCTCTAGGGTACTGGGCTTAAAAGTTTGTGCACCACCGTGCCCTGGCTAAAATGGAGCATTCTAATAATATAGTCCCAAAATGTACTAACTTGATGGGTCTGAAACATTAAAATCTTTATCTTCTATAATTAAACCATATGTTTCTATAAGAAGGGGAAACTTAGTATGTACACTAAAAACATTGCTATTCACAACATACAGTAGCCTGAAATCTTAGCCACAGTATTTCGTATAGTGGTCCCTGGCTGTTACATGTGACCTCATACATGGTACAGAGTGTTTACGCTGTGTGTTAAGAACCAAGGCTGCAGTAAAGTCCCACAATACAACATGGGTGGTCGCCACCAGAACCCCCCTAGAAATACATTTGATTTTGGATTAATTCTGGGTCATTGCTGTTGCCAGATTTTTCAAGAAGCTCACATCCAACCGCTTAGCCCCATTGTGTAGCAACAAATCACTGAGAATCTGGGCTCCAAAGGAGCTAACTTTAGAGCGCCATTAGGAGACCAGGCTCTGAATCATTTGAGTTGCTCCCTGGCCTCCGAACTCATGTAAGCTTCCCAGTCTTCAATGTGTTCATAGCTAAAGTAAAGTTAGCGCTGGATTTACTTCAAGGACATTTCAACTCCCAAATTCTCTGCTTCCTCCTACCCTAACAACCCTGCAGATTAATTATAGCTGGTTACCAAAAATTAAAAGTAAGAAAATTTCACATAGTTCTAAATTTCTTGTCCCCCACCCCCTGCCCCAACCCAGAAGCCAGGAAGGTGTCCGCCGGAGCTAGGGTACCTCTGCCCTGTTCTGATGGGCGGTGGGCGTGAAACTTCTCCTGGCTGTGTCCCTTCTTCTCTTGCTGAAGGCTTGGTCCTGCTTCACTCAGTTTTCTACCTGATCTCAGAAACTAACACCGAGGGGTGAAGACGAGGCACAGGGTGATGGCCTGCAAATCTGCCCTTGCCACAGAGACTGGGGGAGTCGTTCTGGAAAGTTAGTAACAGGATGTGAAAACTGACCATGGCCAAGGCCTGGGAGAAGTTACTCTGGGTCTTGGTCCCCCAGCATTCTAAAACCTTTAGGGGAGTTTCTTTGCTTGTTTGTTTGTTTTGAGACAGGGTCTTCTTCTGTTGCCTGTGCTGACCTGAAACAATGTTAGCTGACAGTCTTAGTGCTGAGATGTTAGGTGTGACCTACAGTTCCTGGATGAAGCCTTGTTTGATGTCTTCCTCAGACCCATGCTGGGAGTCTGCGAGTTCCCCAACCACATGTGCCCTGCTCACTTTAGGTCATCCTCTAAGGTCAAGAGAGCCCCTCGGGAGAACTGAAATCACGGTGATAACCCCCTTTTTTCTGGTATCCAGCCTCCACTTATGTTCTTGGCACAGAACAGGTGAGATGGTTGCAAAGTCAGATTGTTAAAAATCAGTGTAAAGAAATTCAGGATCCTGACTCCACTCAGCTCCCATGCTCAGCCTCTTCCCTCACCCAGGCACCTGTTTCTGTCAACAGCTGCTTTTCAGAGGCCTTTGGGCTTGCCCCCTTCCATCCCCTCAACCCCCAAGGTCCTTTCTCTAACTTAGGGCTACCTTCAGACCCAGTTTAAGACAGAGCTATTTCTTGCTAAGCCCCCTTAGTCATCCTGCCGGGGCCCCAGGCAGCATGGCCTCAAACACCCTACTGGATAGAACATTTTCTCTTACCCAACCTGCAGACTATTCTCTTCCTCCTTGCTGCTTTGTGTGTGTTTCTGCTCTGGTTTTTCTTTTTCCATCTCGGTTTGGTTTGGGGATTTTCTTTGTTTTGTTGGAGACATGGTCTCTTTGGATAACCTAGGCTGGATGGCCCTGATCATTCCATCCTCCTGCCTCAGCCTCCAGTGTCCTAGGGTTACAGGTGCCATGGAGAATGGCTGTCTATGCTAATTAAAGCTTGTTGCTTGATTCTTTGATCAGTTGCTCTGTGGTCTGTTCTAGCTAGTTTTGTGGGGTTGTTTTTGTTGCTTTGTTTTTTCTTCAAAAACCCTCTTGAGCTGGAGTGCAGCTCGGTGGCAGGGCGAATACTTAGCCCGGGGTTCAATGTACTGCACAAAAGGAAAGAAAATGTCGTCTCTGTTTTCTTTCATGAACCCGTGTTTGTCTCAATCGCTGCTCCATGTGACACCCTTTTCCCCTCTTGTTTCTCTCTCCATGTGACCCTTACACATCTATGTTGTCCTTAGTGCTTATTCCTGGTCCAGCCACTGTCAGAGACGCCTTTTGAAGAGGGTGACAGTTTTTCTTGGTTTCTAAGTATCTTCTAATGTGAATGGTGTATTTTTAGAAAAGTGTTTCTTTTTTTTAAGCTAGGGTCTCCTATCTCAGGCTAGCATTGAGCCTAAATGTTATTTCTAAGGATGTTTACTTTTTCTCTGAGAATAACAGTAATATATAGATATCTAGCATTTTCTGGGGGTTACTATCACCCACCAAGACAGGTATTAAGTGTCACGACCTCATTATTTCCTCCAGAAGGAAGGTGTTGTTCCCATCCTCCCTCTCAAAGAGACACCAAGGCAAACATAAGATAATGTTTTATCCAAGTTTCCCCTGAGCACTAAGTGAAGGCTTTGGACTCCATAGTCTGAGTTCTGTTCTGCTTCTCTCAGGATCATTCTAGAAAGATTAGAAAATTGGGGAAAAGGAAGATTTATAATAAATTCAAATTTATAACTATTAATGTGTTTATATATTTCTTTCATTCTTTTAAATGTATGTGCAGAGACAGACAGACAGACACTCTGATTCTGTTGCCTGGGCTGGCTTCCTACTTCTGAGCTTAAGTAATTCTCCTTCCTTAGCAGCCCCCTGAGTAGCTTGAACTAAAGGCACACACCCTCCACCTAGGTTAGTATAGTCATTTTAAAAACAAATTTGGGACGTGTTAAGTATTGAGTTCCTGCCTTAAACATTTCCCTGTTTGACAGTATAGTGAAATTGGTCTCCATCAGATTGGTCTACATCAGAAGGAACTGGTTACACGTTCCAACAGAAGCAAATAGAAGGGAAAGAGCGATGTGATTCTACAAAAGGAAATACAGAGACTGAGGCCCTCGCCCCATGCTTCGAGAGCTATGATCTGGAGCCAGCCTGGCAGGGTGTGGAGTCTGAGCTGTGATGATGGGTCAGAGAGGCAGGATGGCTTTAGGGGAGTTTCTTCCTCAGCATGCCTGGATCCCACATGAAGGTGTGAGATGAGCAGACCAACTTGTGTTTGAAGTGGGAGTTAGGAAGGCAACGTGGCTCCTGTCCAGGCTCAGCTCAAGGCCAGGCGTTGTCACAGAAAAGCATCCTAAATAAAGCCCCCTATAAACTTGCTGATGACCAAGACTGGCCCCTCCTGCAGGGTTGGGCTCTCACTGTGGCTCCTGGTTAGCAAGAATGATGAGGTTTTCCTGCCTTCATTCTGTTACATGTTCATGCATAAAGACAAGCTAAGTATACTTTGTTTGCAGCTATATTTTTAAAGAAAAGAAACTTTAAAATATCATCCAAGAATAGAGCAGGGAGAGACAGAGAAAAAAGAATTAGAAAAAAACCAAAGGGGCTGTCTACATCAAATGGATAATAAGCAAATGTGTGGCCCAAAACAAAGATGGAGTTCAGTGTAAATGGTGGGGACAGAGAGGCCCCATGACACTCTAAAGCAGTTAGGATAGTTTGGAATCAGTCTAGACGCCAGCCTATTGGAGCTTGTACCAAATGGTTTCTGTAAACTCAAGCGTGCTAAAGAGCCCCTATGGCCTCTGTGGCAGACACAGGCCATCCAAAGAATGCTGGCGTGTTCCACGCAGGACCATGGATTGGATCACGAAGTCTTGGATTCATTCAGAAGTTGTTGTTTATGAGTCTGTGTAAACTTTAGGTCAGTGTGCCCAAAATCTGTCCCTTTCGTCTTCTTCCTTCCTGGACATCTTTGGAAGATAGATAAGAAGATGGAGGGAAGTGTTTGGGGTTTCCATGAGTATAGAAGAATCTTAATTATTAATTTACCCAGTACCTCTTGCAGCAACACACAAGAGAACAGAACATGTCACTTAGCTCTAAAGCCTGCCTTTTGTCTTTTTAAAGTATCAGATAATATAATTCTGAATACCTGACAGGGTTGTTACAAATACCCCGTAGGGCAAGAAATGGGAATGTGCCTTGTATGCCATTAGGAATGCCACAGGTGTGCAGGTGATCGCTTTGAAGGCTGGACTGGGGCAGCCTGGCCAGTGAGTGCCCTGGGCTCCCTAGTCCCCAGAAGCTTAGCAGGTGTCTCTCTAGCTCCCCAGCAGAGTGCACTTTCTTAATCTGTAGGTGAGAGAATGTGTCTCAGTGGACACTCAAAGTGGGGGAGAAACCTGGGAATCCTGGGGGACAACAGGGAATCTGGGGACTGAGTTCCACTCTTTACCTTGCCACTAGCTAGAGTAAGCCACTTGACCTCCGAGCCCCCTTTTTCATCTGCTTCTAACCAAGAAGAATTGTTAGGCTAATCTAGAGTATGAAATCTAAACTGACGTGCTCTGGGAAGTTAAAAACACTACCATTTGCAGGCAGATTTTTTTTTCTTTTTTAATTAGATTGCAAAAATTGAGATCACAGAAACTGGTGGTCCCCACTGGTAACCAAGAAGGCTAGTTAGTTTCCACTCTGGGATCTCAGGGTCCCCACATGCTCAGGGGGTGCTTTCTCCCAGCTTCTGAGAGGGGTCTCCGGGGCCACTCTTCCACCTGGTGCTGGCTTCCAAGCTCAGAGTCACCCTGGTTTTTAGCCCCATCCTCTCATTTCAGGCATCCCTTGTTTTATTAAGCATGTGCACGGTACAAAGTGCCGAGCTGTCTTCCCAGGGGTCTTGGGGCCTGCTTTGGGGTCTTCCATTGAAAACCTTGCTAGAGCCACCGCCATCAGGTCAGGTTTTGTTTAAGGTTTGTTCAGGTAAGATGAAAGTGGGGCGAGGCCTCCCCTGAGTTTGGTGGGAGAAGGACAGGGAGGGGGTGGGATCGGACAGAGGGAGGGGCCTGGGCCTTTAGGTTAGCTACACTCTTGTGAGTCACAGGTCCCCTTCTTGAGCAATCACTGCTGCCAGGGTGGAGCTAGTCTTGTTATTTTGGGTTTCTGGGCTGAGCCAGGCCTCAGGGGCTTTAGGCCTGTGTTTCCCCAGCTGCTCACCACCCCTCAGCAGTGCTGGGAGCCAGCTGTGCCGGGCGCCTACGGCGGCGGAGGGCGGGGAGTGGCAGGTCCAGACACTGCGCGCCCAGGGCAAGGGCGGCAGTGAGGTCCGTTTAGGGCAAGTCTCCCGCACCAGTCATTGCACCCGGACTCTGGAGCCCACAGCTACCACTCCTGGCTGGGTGGGATGATCTCCATTTAGAACCCAACAAGTCTGGCCTGGAAGGGTGTTGGGTTCTGCCCTAGGTTGTTTTATTGTGGGTCCCAGAGGAGACACACACACTCAGGCCTGTAGGGATAACTGCGCCTCCTGCTTTGTGAAACGTCATGACTCTCGACAGTCCCCACCCAAAGAGGGAGCCCAGGCCTCTGCAGTTTAAGGCACCTTTCAATACCTCTAACTCAGTAATGGAGACCTGCTCTGCTTGCCTTGACTATGGCATCTCCTGCCCACATCAAGCTCTAGTGAGTTCTTTCACTGAGAAAGTCGTGTTCAAAGCCGCAGGCCTCCTCAAGGTTGGTAGCTCTGACCATGCAAGTGGAAAGTGTCCCCTTCTTCTCCCCCTCCCCACTTCCTCCCTCCCTTCTTTGGTGTCCCCCCCACATACACTTGAAAGTCCGACTATCTACCCCAAGCTGACCTGAAGCTCCCAGTGAATTATTGAGTTTACAGTCCTGCTTGTGCCTCCTGAGAGCTGAGTGTTCCTGTCTCTTCCTGCTCTGCATGCATTTCCCTGATTGCCAATGAGGTTGAGCAGTAGAGAGACGCAGACCAGACTCGCAGAAATGGCAGATAATCAGCGTTGGCAGGGTAGTGAAGGAGTGGTGAAGAGACAGGAAACCCAGATGGCCAGGCAGATATGATAATGGGCCAAACGGAATAAAGGAAATTATTATTATTATTATTATTATTATTATTATTATATTGATTTTTAGAGACACTATCTCACTCTGTAGCCCAGGTTGGCCTTGAACTCATGGTAACCCTCCTGCTCCAGCCTTTAATACTGGCATTACTAAAATGAGCCACCATACCCGCAACATTTAAATTTTTTAATTAATTAATTAATTTTTTTTTTTTTTGGTTTTTCAAGGCAGGGTTTCTCTGTAGCTTTGGAGTCAGTCCTGGAACTAGCTCTTGTAGACCAGGGTGGTCTCGAACTCACAAAGATCCGCCTGCCTCTGCCTCCCGAGTGCTGGGATTAAAGGCATGTGCCACCACCACCCGGCTAACATTTATTTTTTTATGACCCTTTCCATTTTAAGGATGCTGAGGATTGAAACCCAAAGCAAGTGCTATACCTCAGAGCTACAGTCCCAGGCTCTAAGAAATTAACATTTAATACACAGTTTAAATAGTGTAGTATAGCTAAAGACAAAATTTGTAAATAAGATTTTTTTCTGGAGTACTGCACAGCAGAAAAAAATAACATCTTGAAATTTGTGGGCAAATGGATAGATCTAAAAAAAATCATACTGAGTGAGGTAACCCAGACCCAGAAAGACAAATATCATAAGCACTCACTCATAAGTGGATTTTAGACATAAAACAAAGAAAAAACAGCCTACAAATCACAATCCCAGAGAACCTAGACAACAAAGAGGACCCTAAGAGAGACATGCATGGATCTAGTCTACATGGGAAGTTGAAAAGGACAAGATCTCCTTAGTAAATTGGGAGCTTGGGGAGCATGGAAGAGGGTAGAAGGGGAGGGGAGAGGAAGAGAGGGGAGCAGAGAAAAATACATAACTCAATAAAAAAAAACAATAAAAAATAATAAAGTACTGGGATCACATGTTGGCCACAACCATGCTTATAGAGAGGGATATCCTTGACCCCCACCCCGTCAGGCATGGAAGACCATGTGTTCTAAACCCAACTGGTCTTAGACTCAGGCTGTGAAGTAACTAGGGTGCTCGAAGATGAGTCCTTTGAGCAGCTTCAGCCTTGGGGACAGATGGTCTTGGAGTGAATGGGGTAGTCACAGTAGACTGGCCAAGTATTTTCCCACTTCAGTACTTCTTAATACTTTATTGAGTATCATGTAAAAATGATGCTTGTGTAGCACACTAAAATGCATATTATTCAAAGTATCATTATATAAATAATAATATTTATAGTTTACAACTATGGAAATAAAAATAGTATTTCTTTTTTAAAAAAAGATTTTTCTGAAGAAATGAATATAGAAGATGAAAAAGATGAAGATTTAAAAAACATGGAAGAAATATAGAGGATTAGAAAATAGATCCAAATTGTCAAGGCTTTTTTTGGTAAAAGCTGTAAGGTAAATTTTAGGGCTTGTGGCCATGTATGGTCTCTTCATAATGACTAGTTGTGCAATTGTGGTGTGGAAGAAGTCACAGGGGATGTTTGAATGGTAGTTGTGCCTTTGTGTCAATAAAGCTTTATTTACAAAAGCAGGCAGCCCTCCCATCTTGGCCCATGTGCTATGATCTGCTAGCATCTAGAAATAATCCTGATATAATTGAAGAGACAATTCTCAAAAATTGATGAAATTATATATATATGTATATATATATAATTTATCTCAAGAGACAGGTTAAACTTGTCCATGGACACAGCATAATTGAAACTGCAGAAGGAAAGACCCACCCCATGTACTGCTTTGAGGGGACAAATAGTGGCAGCTGCTTTCTTAAAAGCGAGAAGACAGTGAAGACAATTGCTAACCCAGAATTCCATCTTCAGTAAAAAATCTTCTCCTGAATGGGGGCCGGGTAAAGCCTTTTGGAGACAGATGAGAACAGCTTTCTACCAATTAGAGTCCCCCAAAAACACACACATTGAAGAAACTTCTACAGAACATAGTCAAGAAGAAAAGTTACTTAAAAAGAATATCTAAAATGCCAAAAGAAGTGATCAGCCGGAGAAATGGTATGCGCAGAGCTCAATCTAAGCGCTGGTGGCAAAGACAATAAAGATAATGTCTAGCGTGTGGGGATTAAAAAAGTGAAGCCATAATTGATGGTAAAGACAATAAAGATAACAATGTCTAGTGTGTCAGGGTAAAACATGAAGTTGTAATTACAGTCCTAATAGCTACGGTCTATAGACAGGAAGCTGAGTCATTGGAGTTGAAGTGTTGGGAGATCCTCGTATAATTCAGGAAGAGTTTGAAGATGCTATTAGCTACAGGTTAAGGGTTTTAGGTGAGAGCTGGAGAGGGGGCTCAGCAAGTAAACACTTGCCTAGCAAGCCTGTCAATCATAGTTTAATCTGCAGTACCCACATGAACTGACTTCTTGGAGCTGTCCTCCAACCTCCACACACATGCTGTGGCTCATGTATGCCCCCCACGATGAAATAAAAAATTTTGTAAATGCTTTTTTTTAAAAAATCTAGATGAAATCTGTGCCTTGCAGGGAAAGGAAACACAAATGAAGACTGTAAATGTGGCAGTTAAAAAATATATGTTAAACCTTGAGGCTGGAGAGATGGCCCAGCAGTTAAGAGCGCTTGTAGAAGACTCAGGTCCAGTTCCTGGCACTCACGCTATAGCCTGCAGTCATCAGGAACCCCAGTTCCAGAGGGTCAGCTTCGGTCCTCCACAGGCAGTGCACCACACGGTGCACAGACACACACACACACACACACACACACACACACACACAGAACAGTTGTACAGATAAAATAAAATATGCAAAGGCTCTGATCCAAAAGGAAAATAATGATAACCATTCCTGGGGTAGCTGCCGTACTAGTCACTTTAATCACTAATGTTCATAACGTCGTGTGATATATCTAATAGTGTAGGCATCAAACGCTATAGTGACTGTTACTATACTGAAACAAAGGCTGTGAACTCGGGTAGGAACTCACTTTGATTTTAGAAGGAATTAAGTGGGCATGAGTACACTCCTGCCTGAAAGTTTGCAAGCAGGGGCTCTGAAAAGGAATGTGATGGGAAGTGAGTGGGGTGAGAGCGCAGTGTGCCTCTCGGGCCTGCTGTAGCAGAGTGCTTTCCTTCAGAACTAAGGCCAACTCCAAAACAGGGCTCCACGTTATGTGATCGCTGAGTGATGATGTTGGTGGGAACTTATCCAAAATCAGAGCTTGGGTTCCAATCCGGGTCATTAGAATTCAACAGAAATCCCTTTCCTTCTACCACATGGTATAGAGTTTTTCTTCACCTTCTGACTGAAGTAGGCTCCAGACCCAACAAGTGAAATGTAGCTCAAGGGTAAAGCCCATGTTTAGCATGCTTGGGGCCCTGGGTTTGATCTCCAGCACCACCAAGCAATAGCACCAACTTACCTCCCCCCACGTGTGTGTGTGTGTGTGTGTGTGTGTGTTTTCCATGTCCAAACTTCAGAACCAGAGACTTTAACTATACCAAGGTCAAACAGATAGTGCTGATGGCTCTGGAATTTAGGCCAGCTGCACACAGACTGCCTGTGTCCTTGACCACTGCCCAATACTTGGAAGGAACTCTGGTGCTGGGAGAGAGTCTCCATGGCTAGAAAATACTCACAGGTAAAATTATTGGGGGAAATGTGGCTTTTTTTTTTTTTTGTCAACCTTGAATGTGGATTCTGGATCTGCTCTTTTCTGTGTGTTCCTAGACAAATGTCTAGCAGTTTTCCCATTGTAAAATTAAAGTGGTAGCACCCTCTTTCCCAAGACTGTTGGGGATCCAGTGAGATAATGGAGGAGATGATTAAAAGCCTAGAGACTCTCTGCCTTGGGGCAGGAAGGCCTCACTCATCCTTAGTCTACTCAGGTCTGTGTACTCTGAGTAGATGGTGGGGTGACTTCGGAAGTGAGAGGAGATGAAGCCTGGCTTTTTCCTCCTGTTCCTTTAGAAGGTGATTGATCACCTTTCTTCTCTTCTTCTTCTTCTTCTTCTT